>WOFM01000553.1:909866-1229758 GCA_011428145.1 Ericerus pela
TTCCACCGCGGGGCTCCTCATTAGCTTCACTTGTGGGTGTGAAGTTTATTAGTTGCAAGAATTTGTATATTTGGCATACTTTGTTCGTATGTACAGTTGCATTCTCGCTACCTGTATTACTTTATTTTGCACAAGATTTACGGGCGATGGAGAGGTTTAAAGAAAAATGGTGAGAATACATTTTTATGTAAAATTAGTAGAAAAGGAACTTTTGTTGGAAACTTTTTTACGTATAAACTACTGTTCTTAATATATTCTCAAAAAACCATTTAATTGGGTGGTTTATGCCCCCTAGAAACTTTATCACAAGGAGTGGAGTATGGGATTTTCAATATGTTGTTCATAATAACATTAGCAACAATTTGAAGCAAAATCCCGTTTGTGATAAAAAAAAATTTTTAAATAACCATTTTGGACGAAATTTTCCTAGACTTGCATATAGGTGGCAATTTAACGTCGTGCAAGAGTTGTTAGAAGGTATCCATATTCCTGGTATATTATCGCTCTTGATAATATACAAAAAAATCAACAGATAGCGTAATTTAATTCTGTTCACAATTTAATGCCTTGAGCGATTGGCTAGGAAACTCGAAGTAGTGGTAGGTAACATGTGACTGAAGCAACCCCAAAATTAAAAATTTTTCCATTTTGCGAGAAAAACCCTGGCTCATAGATAAGTGTAATGGCCTTACAGAGAGTGCTTAGTACCCTTTTCAGGACCAGGGAGTTGCCCAAAGTGCCCTTCAAACTCACCATACCCCTCAAAATTTCCAAGTCCATAATTATGACATCACCCAATTGGTAACGAAAATCGAACGTGAAAATTTTGGATAGATACTCAGACCCACGACATATTCCTCTGAAAATTGATTGTATTGTCTCCTAACCCCCTATGGTTACTCTCGCACATTCTCTCTATTTTCATCTCTCTCTCTTACAACTTCTAACTCTCTCTCCCCACCATTCGCTTTTTTTTTTAATTTAAATTATTATCGAGTTTAATATTAGTATGTAATGGTTAGTAATAGTGTCTCCCTCTGTAATTGACCTTTGGTTGTTGAAGATCAGGATCTTAATTCAAATAAATAAATAAAATTATTGTAAAAACAATTTTTCGACGTATACATAGGTCAATGTTCCGTCCCGTTTTTGCAGACGATTCAGTTTGTCTACAAAAACGTGTCGAACAAATTATAGACAACTATTATTCCTAATTCTCGGAATAATAGCTGTCTATATTTTACCTAGCTTCTCACGAACGGACACCACCAGATATGCTGACAATGAAGTGTCATCATATTTGGCGGATGTTCCGTATCATGCCACCTTTTTGGTTGGCCATCTTATGATTGAAACAAAGAAAACAAAAGTAATGTCATGTCTTCATTTTGAAGACATGGTCATTCCTAAACCTGAAGTCGAGTAGAGATGTTGGGGTTCATACTAGTTGCTATGGACATTAGGTATCACTATATTAAGAAATAGAAATAAGTATAATTTAAAATGTTCGTAATAACTAAAGTGAAATTTCAATAAAAGATAAATGTTTGTAACTTATCTTATTTGTTGAGGTAATTTAAAAGTATTAAATTACTCTCGCATCAAATTGGTGCCCAAACAAAAAAACCTTCGGAAGTAAAATTTAAAAATCATAATAAAATTTTTTCTTAAATAAAGAATTTTGCTTTTCCTAAAAATTTTTTATATACCTATCGAGGATAATTAATTCAATTTTGCTGAAGCAAATACTTTCGCGTAAATAACAAATAAATCGTGGCTAAAATAATTCAAATATTAAAAATAAAATTAAACAAAGGTCTACGAAATCAAACCTTTATTGCGGAGGACCGCAAATGTTTAATTAAGGCAAATAAAAATAGTTCAATTAAAAATAAATTAATTACAAAAAACAATTCTAAAAATAAACTTAGAAATAAAACGAAGATCCAGACCCGGCTCCTGAAATTCAAAAAGAATAGAATCAGCCCAACCGGTATCCAAAACCACAGCTCAAAGAATGAGAAATCACTCACCAACAGCGTCGATCCGAACGAAACTAACGGTAAACTATAGAAGACTACAATATACTACTCGCCGTCCAACTGTAAGCAAATTATAAATTTATCTTCTGTTACTTCCAAAAAATTTGAAACTATTATTGATATCGTAAATAATATTGTAAAATGTAAAATCTCCCAAACCTCGCGAATGTCTGAAAAAAGTGAAAATACGAGTACATCGCTTCCCGATATTTTAGACTCATAAGTCCGAAGAGAATATTGTGGAATTCGAAAACCATCCTAAAAATCTGTATGAGAATCTGTCTGAAGAGGAAAATTACCCACTCCTTGGTAACCATTGGGGAAGTCGAGTATCTACTTCCTTTCTCTATCGTGTGCTAAAAGTGGCAAAAGTAAAAAGGATAGAAGGTAGAACACGTATCAAACTCCAGAAGAAACTTTACAAAGGTAGACACTCTAAACATTGGTTATTACATATATTATATACTCCAACCCCAACACCGAAAAATTTGAAAGAACAAGTAATTTTGACAGACTAATCGAGGAAAGTAAAAGTTATCGTAGAGTAACAAGAAGTATAAAAAATAAAGACCCCAACGAAGCTAAAGAAATCTTCTCCGACACAGAAGAAGAAGATTTAGAATCTAAAGGAAAAAAGTTAGAAACAGAAAAGAAAAGAGAGGAGGAAACAGAAAGAAGACTAGCGAGACGAAGCCTCAGCTCCAGTTTTGAAAAACTCTTATCTAAAGTATCACGCCACGTATCACCAAAGAAATCAATTTCAGCCACAACCGATTCCTCTCTCCCAAACGACGAAGACGAAATCTTCCTCAGAGAAGAATCAATTCTGAACCAAACTTTTGTCAACAGACCCTCACAGTCTAGTGCTGATTTGTTGCCATCAGTCCCTCAAGGACAGAGAACGTCCTCACAGGCTGAAATCCAACACTCAATACAAATTTACATAAAAAGTCCAGAAAATATAGAAAAACCCAAAAGTAAAATTCCAAATTTAACTGACGAAAATTCTTTCGATCCTATCAATTTATTACCTCCAGAGATACGTATAGAAATTATTGATCAAAAAGAACCTACATATGTCAACATAGTAAATATTGAAAATAAAAATAACCCATTTCTAAAATCGGAAAATAAAAATATGACCCCGGAAGACATCACTGAAAATAACGCACGCTTGCTTTTACAACAACAACAACAAGCAAGATTTGCGGCAGCGAATGAAGCCTACACACAACACAACCTAGCCATGAACAATTTTTGGAAAAGGTCAGAAAGATGGACTCCGAGCCACTTTTCAAATGGCCCCGACGAGGATATCCTTGAGTTTCTTTTTGAATATGAAACTCAGGCAAAAACCTTCGAAGCAACTGAATATGAAATGATACGAAATCTAAATATAGCCCTCTGTAGTACAGCTCTCAAACTTTTCCCAGCAGAAACTGAGATAACCCCAGAAACTCCATGGTTAGAAGTAAAACGAATTTTAATTCGTATCTTTAAAAAAGATAAAGATACTGTTAAAAAACGTATCAAATCATTAAAATTTGATGACTCATATTTCAGTATCTATGTACCTAAATTTTTCCGCCTTTATAAACAACTAGATGCAACAGTTAGCGAGAAAAAAATTTGTGATCTCTTACTCCCAAGACTAACAGGAGAAATGAGAAAATTCTTTGCATCAAAAAATCTCCAAACACAAAGTGAGGTTTCCAAAACATTCACTGATTGGAAAGAATTCAAAGAAAAAGCCTTAGATTTGACCGATGTCCAAAAAACGGAAGAGATGCTAAATAAAGCAACAGAAACGATTGCCAAGCTAACAAAACAGATGGAAGAGATGATGAAGGGAAAAGCTTCCAAGAGAAAAGAACTGGTGAAACCCATAACTCCGCCTATCTCCCCTACTGACCCTGTTATCGTGGCATTAGAGGAGGCAGGATGGAAACCTCCAAATCCCAATAAACAAAACCAAAACCAAACCAGAAATCAGGCGATGGAAAATGAAAATATAGAAACCAGACCACGTAGAGACAGAAATTTAAATAATAATAATAATACTAACGAATCAAACGATAGTAACCCGAGAAGAAGGCAGTCTAGAGAAAGAGAATCTAATCGATCGCAGAATAACCAAAGTCCCTATAGACCCCAAAGGAGAGAAACTTATCGCAAACAAAATAATAATCGATATCCTCCTAGAGAGATAAATTGCTTTAATTGAGGAAGAATGGGACATCTATTAAGGAATTGTAGACTACGTAATCGTAATACACCTCAATTCCCACAAAGGAATTTTAGACCACCACGATTCAATAACAACTTCACATCAAATTTTGGTCAACCATTCAACCCCTATGGACCACCGCAACAGAATAATTATGCACAAGCATATAATGCCCCAGTTCTAAACCCACAACCATGGGCCAATGCGACAAATTATGCATTAACCTCTCATAACTTGCAAACCCCGGATGTAGTTCCAAGTATCCAACAAAATTTCACCCAACAACCAAAAAACTTGCAGTAGAGCCCGTTTGCTCTGCACCATATCATGGCAACGACTTTCGGGCTTGTAATGGCAACGTCCATCATCCGGACTGCTCTGCTCTCTTAGTGTTAGATCCACACACGCCACATAATCGGAACATTCATATCCGTAGTGCATCGATGAAACTAGTCAGGGCGAGGCGTAAACTAATCGTCCCCTGCAACATTGTGAGCTGTGAAGAGTATGAAACACAGGGAACAGTCGACAGCGGCTCTGAAGTGACGCTTGTACAATATGACCTCGTAAAGTAAAGGATAATGTGATCAGACCTGCAAGAATGTGTATGGTAGCCGCTAACGATAGTGCAATAATCGTTAAAGGAGTTGTAGAAATCACTATAAAAATGGGTGATCTCCTCCGCGATGTGGAAGCATATGTAACCTCTGAGGTAACCACACCTTTACTACTCGGATACGACTTTTTAGATCGACATAATGCCGATATATTATTTAGTAAAAAATTATTTAGAATAGGACCGCCATGGAAACGCGAAACATTTAGTATAATTAAGTTTAAGGAAGAAAATTGCGAAGGATTTATTAGAGCAGACAAAGATTTCTGCATAGAAGTAAATAATGAATATTTTGTAAACCTGGATCCAGAAATGGGAAAAGCAGATCCAGATGAGTGGTTTTTAACAAGTTACAGTTTAGAAGGCGAATATATTGTTGATGATTTAGGATGGCCAGCCTTAAGATTCTACAGTCTGCACTTCAACACCCAGATCGCACAAGGGACAGTTTTAGTATGCTATAGGCTTCGACAGCCAACTATGTGGGACCATCAGACCAATTCCATCCACCGTGGCCAACCCAGCATCCAGCGCATCACATCGGGGGATACTGTGGGTGACCAAGGTGAGGAGGTTGATATGCTAAAACTTGTCCACATAACCCAATCTGATGACAGCGTTATCCACGACAATGAAGGAACACAAGTGAAAATTAATAAAAATTTAACGAAGGAACAGAAACAAGCAGTAGTAAGCGTTCTAAAAAAATATATCCTTATAATTACGAAAGAACCTGCCAAGGTAAAACCTACGAAACTAAAACCAGCACATGTCTACTTGAAAACAGACAAGCCGGTTCAACGTAGAAATTACCATATGGGTATTTTTGAAAAAAGAAAAATTAGAAAGAAAATTAAAGAATTTGAAGAATGTGGTATTATTAAGAGAGCAAGCTCTAGATATGAGAGCCCAGTATTTGTTAAGAAGAAATCAAACGGAGTTTATAGATTATTAGTAGATTACGGAGGTGTAAACGAAATAGTAAAAAAGGATACGAGCAGAGTCCCTCATCTCCCTGAAATTTGGGATGCATTACGAGATAAAAAATATTTCGTAACGATTGACCTCAATCAAGGATATTATCAAATTTCCCTTGATGAAGAATCAAAAGCAATAACAGGAATAAATGTTGGAGGAGTAAGCTATGTATTTAACTCCATCCCTATGGGACTAAGTGCGAGCCCCAGCATTTTCCAAAAAACTATGACCAATTTATTCAACCACATCCTAGAAGACAAAGTATTAGTCTATCTAGATGATATCTGTGTCTTTGGCGAAACCTTTGAAGAAACACTAGAAAATTTGGAAGAAGTCCTGAAAGTACTAGTTGAAGCAGGTCTACTAATCAAAACCAGTAAAAGTAGCTTCTTCAATGAAAGTATCGAATATTTAGGTCATAAAATTTCATATAACAAACTAGAACCGTTAGATAAAAACATTAAACCAATTTGTGAAGCTCAACCACCTAAAACATTACGTCAACTACGTAGATTTATTGGTTTAGCAAATTATTATTGGAAAATGATCAAAAATTTTTCCCAAATCACAGCACTATTAACAGACTTAACAAGAAAAGAAAATGTTAAAGCAAATAATAAAATAGCATGGAATGACGAAGCACAAAAAGCATTTGACAAAATAAAAGAATTGATTACATCTGAACCAATTCTTACAATATACGATCCTGATGCTGAAACATACATCGAAGTAGAAGCATCAAAAACAGCCATAGGAGCAGTAATAATGCAAGTAGACAGAAAAACAAAAGAGCCACACCCAATAGGATATTTCTCAAAGAAAATTCCTAAAAATCAACAACATTTATATTCTTTTGATTTAGAAATGTTGGCTATCACGGAAACTTGCGAATATTTCAGAGAATTTTTAGTCTACAAAGAATTTAATATTTTTAAGGATCATGAACCTTTAACATACCAAAGTCGAATGAAAAAACCAAACGCAAGATTAAATAGGTTAATTTTGAAATTAAGAGAATTCACATTTAAGATCAGACACATTAAAGGTGAAAATAACAAAATCGCTGATTATCTATCCCATCTAGAAAAAGAAGAAGAAGAAGAAGACAATTAAGCAGAATTTTGAAACGGTCAATTCATAATACCAGAAGGAATACCTGATCCTCCTAATATTATCAAACAAGAGAAAAAAATCAAAGCAATAACATGTAGCATGAAAAAGAAAGAAAAAGATTTAGACATAGAAAGTGACAATTTGGAGGACGATCGAAGTTCCATCCTATCCGATAATTTGGAAAGATCTGGAAACTCCGATGCGTCCACAAATTCTCAACTTTCCGAAATTTTAGAAAATTCCAAAATAGAAAACCCAATTAACATCACAGACCAAAAAATCCACAATTTATGGGATTTACAACGTGAAGACAAATATTGGGGAATCATAATAAAAATTTTAGAATGTGGCAACGAAAAAGAATTAAGAAAAAGTTTAAAAATAAGAAGATCACGCAACCTAGATCCATTTTTTCTTGATGAAAATGGAATTTTATGGAAAAACAACGATCACTCTGAATATCACTATGCCGTACCAGTAATCCCTGACTCCCTCATACCTCAAGTACTAAACATATGTCATGAGAGTCAAACTGGGGAAGGACATTTTGGAATTCATAAAGCTCTTGCCAAAACGAGTGCTCGATACTACTTTACGCAAATGCCTAAAATAGTCTCGAGGCATGTACGTTTGTGCCATCAGTGCCAAATTAATAAAAATATTAACGAAAAATATGGACATTTAAAACCAATTAATCCTGAAGAATGCATACCACTTGCACATATCCAAATTGATTTCATCGGAAAATTTAACACAAATAATGAAAAGAAATTTGTCATAGTGGGAATAGATAAGGCAACAAAATATTGTTGGACCAAAGCAGTAACCCAACCAAACGCACATTCAGTAATCAAATTTTTAAAAGAAATTGTACGTCATTACGGAAAACCAACGAAGATCATGTGTGATAACGGAACTCATTTTTCGAACGAATACGTACAAAGTTATTGTAAAAATAACGGTATTAAAATATTCTACTCTACATCATACTCACCGCAAACTCAAGGACAAGTAGAGAAAATGAACAGAACGATAAAAAAAAATGTTAGGCAAATATGAAAGTACCGATAGCAAAGAATGGCCAGACCATGTGCATAATGTAGCCTTGACCTATAATATGACACCTATTGAAGGATTAACTAATCACGATCCGTTTTACCTAATACACGGTTATAAAGGAGAACCTCCCATAAATTTAAACATTCCATCACCACTTATCAGTAAAACCAGAGAAGAACAGCAAACAGAATTTAAAAAACAATTCCGAACTTTGATAAAAAGAATGCAATTAAATATTCAGAATGCTATAATAAAGGAAGAAAAGAAATTTCTTATGAAACTAATGATTTATTTCTCTTGAAAGCACCGATAAATTACGGAAAAGACAAACCAAAATTTCTAGGACCATATAGAATAGTAAGAAAAATTTCAGATTTAAATTATGTAATTCGCATAACCTCTGAGGATGGAAATAGCATAGACGATACAGTTCATATAAGAAGACTTACACCTTATAATGCTCGTTCTAATGCTAATTTACCATCGAACATTGAAGATTTTACATCCGATAATTTGGAAAATGAAGAAAATATTCCCGAGTCCAATCCAAAAAGAAAAAGAGGTAGACCAAAGAAAGAAAAGAGCTCTGAAGAAAATGAATCAGAGGACGAAATTAAAATCATTGTCAAACGTCCAAGAGGAAGACCACGAAAAGGAATTTTAAAGAAATCTGGCAATAAAAATAAAAACAATAAAAAGGTAAAATTTACTGACGAAGCTTTATTAAAAGGGAAAGATTGTTCAGAATGGAAAAAGAGATTTGAATTAAAAGACCCAGAAAAAAGAAGGATAACCTTACAAAAAATTCAATCGATTACCCAAAAACAACATATGGAAGAAATCAAATTGTTCAATAGGTGTGGTCAGGGAAAAAGTATAATATAACCTTTGTCTCTACCTATGCAACCTATTTCCCAGGATATTAAAAACCCGAGTGAGTTAAGTTTGGAGGAATACGTGAAAAGATACTCCAAACCACCACCCAAAACATTGTATTATAACCCTTGTAATTTAATTCGTAACAATTATAGATAATTTTTATATATATTGTAAGGACCATTTACGTACATATTTTCTCCCCTCAAAAACATAAAAATTTTTTTTACTCACCGATTACCAATCATCCTGTGCATCATGAGCAAAAGCCTCCCCAGCATCCAGCTTTATTCCACCTTGCTCTTCACCTTCTGGATGATCAGAGGGTGCGGGCTCCAGAGAAACTGACCGAAGCCTGAACTGCTGATGACGAGGAATCAAAAACATGCGCCGATTGGACACAACCATTTTACTTGGTCCAGAGGTCGGCTCACTTCTCGAACTTGCTCCTCGTAAAACACGACAATCGTGAGAGATGGTCATTTTTTCCGACGGCTCCAAAACTCGCATAACCTCAATGTAATGAGAAGTATCATTAATCACGATTTTTCGCCGATAAAAGCGAACAAGATAGTCAACCAAGTATTGAAATTGGGACCTATCCATAATCGTATTGGCATATGCAGTTTTGGTAATTGAGAATCGAACCTTAGCGCCAAAATTTAAAGGCTGCATTGCCATTATAACTGCAGTCAATAAGTTCAAGCCAACAGCATAACCGGTGATATCGGACGGATTCACATCAAGCGTTGAAAAATAAACCACGGATCCTTCCCACCTCCACAAACTTGCCTCCGGGAAAAGGAAGCTGAACTGCGAGGCGAGTTGTACCATCGACTGCAAACAACACTCGCATAAACTCTGGGGCATCACATGCCTCCACGAGCCAAATGAAATGTTCAGCGAGTCACCAGGAAATTTTTTTTGATACGCGTCCACTCCCGTTGGACCATAATCCGCTGCCAGAAATGAGTGAATGGCTTTGAAAATCTTCCAAAGCCCAATCACACCAGTAAATAGACATGGACAACGCGGCGACCAACAACGCAAATATGGCAGAGATGTTTGCGTCAGTATGAAGCTTTCAGATGTCTCAACAATCCCCGTATCAGGCACCATAAATTTAGGCAAAGCGCGCAATTCCGACGGAGTCGGATACAGAGGAGCATCCTGAAGAACATCTGCACTAGCACGATCCATATCTAAACTCAACCTCTCGTTCAAATCGTGAAGGAAATGTTTTTCAACGTCTATTAAACTTAAATAACGAATTAAACGAAAAATAAAATATATACAAAAGAAAGAAATTACGACCAATAGGAACATCAACTATAAATCTAAAGAAGGACGAGGACGAAGAAAATCAAAACGAACTAACATGTCAAACACGCCGAGAAGACTGCGATACCTCCATATATATCCGAGTTGTAAAGCAAGATGAATACTTGCTGAACAATCAAAATATACTGGAGTCTGCCATCTCCCAAGTCCTACCCTCGATGGTAACAGTGCGAATTGAATTCCAGAGTTCCACACTAACACAGATGGTGTAATTTCCGCACATATGTATATATTTATGAGAAAAAAATAAAAATCAAAAAAATATTGTGCATCGATATACATTTTTGCACCTTATAAAATTTTTTTTTCTCTCGACAGATAACAACTAAACAACGTACCGACAAATATAATACTACATTTAACAGCAAAATTCCGTGTGATTTGTAATGATTTCAGAACACATGATGATAAAACTTGCCATTATCGTTTTCATTACATTCACCACACTCACACACAAAACCGAAAACACAAGTTTAAAAATGAAAATTAGTGCATCGTCAGGAGCATATTTTGAATTAAACAAATTCAGTAAGGCTTATGAGAAAACAATTCCCATAGTCTATAGCCTGAAAATTCCAAGAAGACAGAACATAGAAACACCCGAATGGCTTGAAGAAATAAAAAAACTGCAAAGTTGCACATCCACAGAAAACACATGGTGTATACAGAGATTGAAAAACATGCTGAAAATCTTAGATCTAATTACGGATATTCAGCTGATAAACGAAGCAATAATCAAAGAATTCAACAGAGAACCTTCAAAACGAATTAAACGCGGAATACAAGTCCTTGGTGACTTTGACACATGGTGTTGCAATGTCATGACACTATCTCAAGGCAACGACTTCATAGAAAATGAGAAAAATTTAAAATCCCAATACGAAAAACTTCGAGAATCCATAATAGAAAGCCATGCAGAATTATTAAACGTCACAAATGACATTAAAAATTTTGAAAAGATAGAATTCGATAACTCTAAAATTTTAAAAAAAAACGTTCAAGCATTAAAAGCCGCCATTCAAAACCAAAATAACGAAATAATTATTGAAGCTAGAAGAGAACTCATCTTCGACACAACTCGAACTCTTCACGCTAGTTTAGTTACCAAAAATGCTAAACTTATTCACTTATTCCTTTCTTGCAAAAATAACCATCTCTAATAACTAAAGTGAAATTTCAATAAAAAATAAATGTTCGTAACTTATCTTATTTGTTGAAGTAAAGTATTGAATTACTCTCGCAAAAGTCAATAAATGTATAAATTTGAAATGTATTCTCCTGGTGTGTGATTCGTGGCTATTAACTTTAACAAATAAAAATTTTTCAAGAAGGCATTAACGAAAAAATTTTTTTGTATTTTCATAATTATTCATTTCGAGTTTGGAAGAAAAGCCGCGAAGACATGATTTTCATAGTGCTTCGTAACTCATCTCATCCAAAATTTTGACAATAGAAATTATAAAAAATCAACACGCTGTGAATAAATAAAATAATGTTTCTAACAAAATTTCGTTGGTGGCACCAGTTGCACCATAAATATTATATTAGGTGGATTCATGAAAATTTAATGTCATCCAGACACAGAAACACATCGATAATCGATATGATGGCTTTCAAGACCGCATCTTCGGCTGGAAGAAAAACTTTAATCCAGACCTCTCATAAGCAAAAATTGAAAAAAATTTATACCATGCACTAACTGGAAACCACACATTTAAAACGATCAGTAGCATACCGTTTGTTCACGAATCAAGGAAAAGCTGCAAGACATTTCAAATAAACCCCCTCTTCCCTACTTCAATATTTAATTGTAAGGAACTGGCCTTTAATTCAGCTGCTAAAAATGATTAAAAAGGAAAATATTATCTTCATTTATTGATAATAGCAACCCGTATTTAAATAAATAAATTTTCCTTGCTATTAATGGTAAAGTAATACTTCGAACTTTGAAGCAATAATGTTTGCCTAGTCCCTTCTGGCAGGAGTTAAAATTCCAATGCTGACGGAAAGAAAAGAAAAAAGACGACAATCCGCAAAATTTCGAAGAAAAACACTATTTTATTAGGTACCCTAACATATAATTTGACAATTTTAGATTAAGGGTAAATGGTTGAGTTCCTTCTAAAGACATTTTCATTTCTGAAGAACATAACGAATTTTTAAAACAATTAAGGATTGCTTTTTCACAGAAGTTAATTGAAGCTTTTCGATACAGACGTTGCTGCAGGTAACGATGAAACTTTTGTTTAGTTTTAGCAGAATAAATAAGAACTTACTCTCATTTAAACAAAAATAGTAATTTTTTGGAGAGTAGAACGGAAAATTCCCTCGCCAGTTACGCATATTTTAAAATTCATTTTCTGACCAGTTAGAAGTGAAACATTGCACTTTAATAAACATATTCGAGGAATGTACACAAATAAAAAAACTTTGCCCAATCTTTCCTTTTTGGATCACGTGTCCCAAGGAGTGATTCAATCCTAAAATGAACTGAAAATTTGAATTCTGAGCCTCAAAAAAATATTCTACGATTTACCACTCAATTTTTAAGAAAAACATATCCTATAAATAAGGAAGCTTCGCTTCAATTAAAGATGAATTAGGATGTTAAATTTAAAGCAAAAACTGTTCACGTGAAACAAAAAGTATTAGGAAAAAAATAGGAGGAATCGCTTCAACTAATCCAAAACAGAATACCCAAATTGTAGTCAATGCATAGGTACTCAAGAATCAGCAAAAAGGTCAGACAGAAAATATGAACGATTAGAGACTCAGAATTAATCAACATGATTTAGAAAAACTCATTCACAAAAATACAATATACCAGACAAAAAACATATTCATTTTATATCCAAAACTCTAAAAAGATTACATAAACTGTGTTTGATAGGAACGTTACAGGATCCAGACGGGATAGAGAAACTCCTCGCGTGTGGACTAAACCACCGAAATTTTTTCAAACATTTTTCTCAATATTTTCATTCTACTGAGATTCCGAAAAAGCGAGTATTTTACAGATGTAGTATTATGAAATAAACAATATAATAATTGACATTTAAACTTGTAAACTATGTGTATGTATGTACCCACAATCGAAGTTTGAACAATGAAGAATTCAAATGTAGTTCCATTAACCATACGATATTTGCTTTGATTGCAGAGGTGAATTATTTTTTTCGTGTTCATTACAGTGAATGCTTGCAACACAAAAATATTCATATTTCAAATCAATTCAAATTCTCTCGAATACTTACAAATTGTCATTGGAGTTTCATGTCATACGTCAGATAACATTTACATTAATTCAAAATTAAACAACATATTCAGCACTGAATTAAATTTTCAGCGGTAAAAAAACTGAAAAACAAAATAGGTACCTAATCAATTTACCCTTTTTTTTTCCAAATTATAGACAATAAAAAAAGGTTACAAAAAGAAAATGCGTTATCAAGCCACCAATTCCAGCAGGAGGCTCAGAAATACACGAAATAACCCTAGCCAATTCTCTCAGAAAGGGGATACATAAAAAATTATGAATATTCTCAAGCTCAAGATTATCGTCTTTAAGAATTTTATAATATATTACTGAAAGTTTGACGAATCAACAAGGAAAAAACCATTAACACGTAGTTTGAGCAAGTGAAAAAGGTATTTTTCAAACACATTACATTTTCTATCGCAGGCAGGTATTTATTTTTGCAAAGAATTTTTATTTTCATCAGTTTCCCAACTTTAAAGGTATTATTATAAACTGAATTTTGAATTTGAAGAGGTATGAAAAGACTCCATCAGTTCACTAAACACTACAAGTTTTGTTTCTCTTTAAATTTGCAGGACAATCCACCCTAGACCACTCCTACAGGTTACAAACGTCAAAATTAAAACAGTATTTATTAAATATTTAAAAAAAAATTTTTTTTTCATATTCACCTCAGACATAAGAACTTTTTTACATTAAAAATGTAATAAAAAAAAGAAACTCTAGCCCAGTGCTACTTCACTAAAAAACCCAGTTTACCAATTCTAATTGACAATAATTAAAAATAAATACGTAAATAAATAAAACCTAATTAAATGCAATGCAGAAAAGACGTTCGTAAACCCTTGCGCCGTAAATAAGAAAAAAATAATTTAAGAAACAAAGTCGACTTGCTTTTCTCCAACAATTTTTCATTTTCACATTTTTCTCAGAAACTACTAAATCGATAGGCAGTAAACATCTACCAAACTTGCACTCACATGACAATCTATCGTGAAAATTTCAGTCCGATTCCTTCAGTAGTTTCTCAAAACCTTGGACAAAAATTATTTTCCGGTTTTCTGTGAAACTACTGAAAAAATAAGCACCAAACTTTTGTCAGAATTGCACATGTGAAGGGAAAATCTATCGTGATAATTTCAACCCGATCCTTTGTAATTTCTTCTAAATTGTGAAAAAACTTTTCAAAAATTTTTTGTTCTCCAGTTTTCTCGAAAACTAATGGATCAATAGGCACCAAACTTCTTTCAGACCCTGTCCTATATAAGGACTACCTATCGAGAAAATTTCAGCCCTATCCCTTTCGTGGTTTTCTCAAAACCGTGAACCAAAAATTTAGGTGATACATACATACATATAAAAAAAATTTGATCAATGGAAAAATAGGGTGATTAGTTTTCTTTAGTCGTGAAACGGAAAATTTTCACCACCCTACGTTAACCCCTTCATGAGATCAACTTTAATAAACCGAGTAAAAAGCTGCCATTTCATCAGAATAAATTTTACCCAATCTTATATACTCGCTGTTCACTTCATCCATAATAACGTGAAAAAGTTTTCCACTATGCTAAAGTTATAGATTTCGTTCGAGTATTTTTCAAAAAGCTTAAAAAAAAAGTAAGACAGTGATGCACGATTATTTTCACATATATTTAAAACAAAAACATTAGGAACCAGTTTCATTAATCTTCAAAAATTGTTTCGTTTCTCAATTAAAATTTAAAAAATTAAATATTAAACGTCTTGCAACATAAAAAGGTAATAAATTATACTTTAATCATGTAAATGTTGCGATGTCGCAGTCAGTCAACTTTATAACTGACAACAGTATTCATACGGTGAACAGATGTTGAAAAAGATTTTAGTTGTAACTCTTCCGAATTGGCAATGAAACACGGTCCTCTTTCGTCCCATTGATCTGGTACATCGGCTTCCGGTGTAGCATAAATGTGCAAGTCAAATGAACAAGGACAATCAAGTAATGGTAAAAAACTAACAGTAGAACAGATCTGACGTAAAACGTCTCTTATTTCTTTCTGTATGACTTTCATATCTTTGTTACCGGTAACTTCTTCGATGCCATTGCTTTCAGCTTCATATTCGATTTTAAAATCCCATCTCTCGAGAGTTTCTTGAGTACTTATATTCGATATAACAAGTGATAATTGCTTAATTTGTTCTTTTACAAGCCAATCTAAAAAAAAAAAAAAAGAAATAGAAAACACTGTCCCAATCACATCCGAGGGTTACTAACGCACCACAATAAGATTAGTACATAATTATCACAAAATAACGGATAAAATTACGGATGGTTGAAAAAACGAAATACTTATCCTAATAAAAGTATATCAGCTGTGGATATTTACCTTTCATTTGACCGAAAATTGTCTCCAAGAACGCTTGTATTTTGGGATCAGTAGAAACTAGAATTGATAAACCAAAGTGTTGTTCTGTTTTAAATGATTCCGGAGGATAAATACCACGCTGAAATAAAATACTGTGAATACCATAATCTGGAAGGCAAGAAAAATCTAAGTGAGCAATGAATCCAAAAGTAATGATCATTTAAAATTTTGAGAATATATAATTATGACTAGATGAAATCAAAACAGTCAAAACAATAACAATAGAATTTTAACAAAAGTAATCTACAAGAGTGTAGATCACAGCACAAAAATACAGTTTATGAAAAGAATAAAACTATTCGCTTCATGAAAAATTCTTACTCAAATAATCGGTAATAAGTTTCACAGAGCCTTTAAGAGTGATCGCATTTGCGGTAGTCTTTTGGATGGTTGCTGCCATCTTTCAGTCAAAAAGAAAAGAATAAAGCACCGAGTTATCACCGAAATTACTCATACGATTAATCAATAATTTCGCTAAATAATAATTCTTAAAATAATTTTTGGTTTCTTTACAGAGAATTATTCAAAAAATCCGAACGAAATATTAAGTATTCGATTGCTGAAATTTGAAAACACACACAGAAATTTTTTTTTTTTAACCAAAACATGAAAACAGAAAATTCGTTATTTATAGACTTTCTAGAGTATAGGATAGGTATGGATAGAAAATTGGAAATTCTGTTGAAGACTTGACGACTAAACTAGGCTTCGATTTTGAACAAATAATCAGCAGGTGTAGGCTGTGTGCCTGTGTCTGTGCTCATGTGTGGACTGTACTGTACTGTACCTTGATCATTCTTTGAAGAGGTGGATAAACCTTCTTTATAATTTGTAATTCACTTGAACTTGGTAATCTCACTAGAAGAGTTGTCTCACTGATAATTTAATAAAATAAAAATGAACCAAATAAAAGTTTTCATGTACTTATTAATTTATTTAACGTTTTCTAGGTCCGATATGTTAGATGTCAGTAGTTGGTACTACTGCAATCAAGATCTCCCACAGTCAAGTTCTCGTTGTTTTTATCTGTGTCTTTTTCTTCTTTCTGTTTTCTGGTCAAGAGGTGACGCTCATTCAACCTTGTATTCAATATGGCGATAAGACTTTGATTATACCTGTTTGTTTCTTTTTAATAAATTAAGTTGAATTACACAGTGTTTCTCAAGTTATTTATGAATATGTTCAAGTTATTCAAGTAAATACATATTTAAACCGAACTCAGTAGTTCGTAATTGGTGTAGGTTTTAAATATAAAGTGATAGCAGAGTTCAAGTGTGTTCGCGTGTTCGCGCCTTTGTTATCGTCAAGAATCACGTTCGTATTTTATGTTACAAAAAATTTCAAGTACGTAAATTTACATCGCGTAATTATTCAAGTTCGCGTTTCAAGAAATTAGCGGGTTGTGTTTGCCGTGTTCGTCTTTTATTTTATGGCTCCGAAAACACGCAAAGGCCGTTCTCAAGTTCCTGCTCTTCCGGTCACGAAGAAGAAACAGGCTTCGAAAATCAAGAGGGTGTCATTTAATCCGGTAGTAAATACAGTGACAACCGATACGATAAACGAGATCGTACAAATTCAAGATCTACCGCTCGTTCAAGAACTATTAGATATGGCTGGTGAAATAAAGACTACGTCGAGTACTTTGGCTGAACCGACAATCACCGTTACCTTTTCGGATTCCGGAAAAATAATCAAGAAGGTTCAACCAAACCAATTGTCTTCACCTTCCAACGAGCCGAATCAAGATAATGTTATACCGCTACGTATGCTAAGTCAAGAAATTTCGTCTTCATTGTACTCAAGTCCGTCAAGCAGTTCGTCGAATCAAGTAGAAATATCAAGTTCAAGAAATTCATCGTCTGCCAGGTCTTCGATCTCAAGTCAAGTAAATATTAATAAAAATTATTCAAGTGTTATTTCAGATATTAAGTCGTCGTCGAATGCCGATAGCATGATCGTAGATTCCGCTTCAAACGCACTCGCGGCGCTTGATTTTTCGAAAATGTCGCCAAAAAGTCAGTTCGCTCCCCCTCCCGGACTAACGTCGGTCAAGAGTCAAGTTTTGGTCAAGCACCAAATTTTCAAGAATC
The DNA here is from genome assembly GCA_011428145.1 of Ericerus pela. Taxonomy (NCBI): domain Eukaryota; kingdom Metazoa; phylum Arthropoda; class Insecta; order Hemiptera; family Coccidae; genus Ericerus; species Ericerus pela. The sequence continues at coordinate 927,873 of WOFM01000553.1, forward strand.
AAGAGTAGGCTTCATGCCTACACCTCAAGTATCAAGTTACCCTGCGGCATTTCAAGACTCAAGCTCATTTGTGCGCGATGCGAATCAAACGCTATCGGGTAACATGTATACTCCAACGAATACTTCGTTTCAGTATCAATGTTACCCGACGATGGGCCAATTCCAAATGGTCCCATTGATTCCATTGCGTACATATGGAAACAATGAAAAGCTTAAGGGTAAGCAAAATTTCAAGATGTGGGAGAGGGATATCAAGAACGACTTAGCGGCGGCAAATGCGATCGAGTGGATCGCATGTCCACGAGCTGAACACCTCAGTCTACCTGAGAACATTCGCCGAGGAGTTGACGCTCAAGTGCAGAACCTGATTCAGATGAATGTCGCACAACCAATCAAGACGCTAATTTTTCATCTCGAATCAGCCTGCGAAATTTATCAAGAGCTCAAGAGGCAGTACGGTAGCAAGACGATTCATGACATGATTGCAGTCATGAACCGTCTTGATTAACTCAAGTATGTAGACAATACCGAATTAATCTTGTTTTTGTCTAAATTTGATGCTGCTCGACGAAGTTTGGTGGAATTTGGTCAAGTTTTTCCACCCTCCTTTTGGTTAATCAAGCTTATTCAAAAATTAAACCCTTCGTTCGAGGCGGTCATCGACACCTTATGTGCACGAGCAGGTGAAGATCTGTCTGAGTAGATGCTACGTACATCCCTTTTGGATTATGTAGAGAGGAAGAAGTCGACGACTGCTAAACAGTCGGAGAGTGCTCCGAAACGTCAAGAGTATGCACGGAAAGCAGCGTCGACTCCCTCTACACCTCAGTCAGGTAAATCACCTGCTTCCATATCAAGTTCTTCCTCAAGTAATGTTATGTATAAGTCCATCGACGAATCAAGCAATAAATCAAGTATCAAGATACCATCTACGGTCCCCGCGAAACAAAATCAAGACGTCAAGAAAGAAAATCAAGAGAAGAAAGTACGCTGTAAGGATTGCGGCTGGAATGGGCACAACGCGGACAAATGCTTCAACGGTAACAAAAAGGTTTGTTACCGGTGTCAAAAACCGGGACATAAGCTCGCAACTAGCCTGCGCCGCAACCAGATCCGAACAGTATCTTAAGTGAGTTACATTTAATTAATTTAAATGTAATTAATAATCAAGATTCTTTAAATCAAGATTTACGTAATCAAGATACCGATGTTTTCGTGATTGATAGTGGGGCAACAAATAATGCTGTAGCTCACATTCACCAAGTTTTAAACTATCGAGCTTTCCCGAAAGATAAAACTTTGGGACAAGCTGGTAAAGATAGTGTATTAAAGGCTACGGGTGAGGGTATAATATTATTTACCTTAAATCACGAATCATCGTCAAGAATATTTACCTTTATTTTAAGAGAAGTCCTAGTAGTTCCCGGTCTTGCAAATGGGCTTGTTAGTGTTAACCATTTTGTTAAAGACAATAATATCAAGTTACTCTTCGAGTCTAATCAAGTTACATTTCACAGGCAAGAAGAGGTCGGGTTGAATAAACCCCTTATCAAGATAATCTCAAGTCAAGATAGATATCAATTTGTCCCTTCAAGTATGAACAAAAATATCAAGAATTACAAAAAGGCTTTATCAAGAATATTTAAAGGTAAATCAATTTTGTTATCTGAATACACTAATGATCCGAGTTCGTCAGAAATTGCTGATCAAAGTGGTCTGGGTAATAAAAGTCAAGTCAAGTCCCCCAAATCAAGTAAATCGTCTAGTAACAATAAGCCTGATTGTAATGGGTCTAATGTTGCTACTGACGGGTCTGATGTTGATGACTCCTGGATCAATGAGTTTGATAAAATGGAGTTAAGTAAAAGTCAACAAAATAAATCAAGTAATGTCGATTCCGCAAATTCTGGTAAAATTGTGCAGGATTCGAAGGGGGTATCAAGTCAAGAAAATTCAAGTAATGTTAAGAATAATTCGAATTCTTTACCAGTTTATCGTACGAAAACCGGTAAAAGGAAAAATCGAAAAGTTAAGAAAATGATAAGTGACGAACAAAGAACAAAATTGGTGAATGAAGGGAATATTTGGCATCGTAGGATGGGACATATCTCCTCTCCAAATTTATATCGTCTTCGTTCTGTTGCTATTGGTGTCCCGGACATAATTTGTCCGGACACATTTCAAGATTGTCAAGTTTGTAACCAAACAAAAATGACTCGTAAATGTTTCGATAAAGATAGTGAACGAGCTTCAAGATCAGGTGAATTAACTCACGCTGATGTGATTGGCCCAATCTCTCCCCCTACCTTTGCCAAGAAAAATATTTATTTACTAGTATTTTTAGACGATTATACTCGTTATATTAGTATTTTTGCTCTCAAGAAAAAGTATGAAGTGACTAGGTTTTTCAAGATGTATGTCAAGAGAATTAAGGCTCAATTCCCTCAAGAAGGTCAATGTAAAACGTTACTTTGTGATAATGGTTCTGAATTTGTTAATCAGGCCATGGATCAGTTAATTGAAGAATTAGGAATTGAGAGAGAAACCTCTGGTCCTTATACTAGTGAACATAATGGTACTGCTGAGAGGGCTAATCGAACTATTGAGGTCAAGATTCGTTCATTAATTCAAGAGAGTGGATTTCCTACTTTGTTTTGGGGCTTAGCTGCTGATGCTACCGAATACTTATATAATAGGTCACCACACAGAGCACTAAATTTCAAGACACCCTATGAAATGTTTTACGGTAATAAGCCTGATTTATCAAGTATTCACGTTTTTGGCTGTCTGGCTTATGTACTTCAAGAAAATCAACCCACTGGTCGAAAATTTGATGTAGTTAGTACTAAACAATATTTAGTAGGGTATACTAAAACAGGTTATATTGTATATAATCCTGCTACTAAAAAGACTAGCGTTTCTTGTAATGTCAAATTCGACGAAAGTAAAACATTTAGGGATGCTATTAATGAACGTCAAGAAACTATTCAAGAATTTAGTAATCAAGAATTAGATTTTCCTGTTGAAAATTTAACTCAAGTTGAAAATCAAGATAATTCTCTACCTACTAACGTTGCTTGTAATGATAGTTTGGTAGAGAATCAAGTTAATTCAAGCTCAAGTCCCAATCAAGATATTGCTCCTCCTGTTGTTCAAGTTCAAGTTGGTGAAGATAATTCCCAAGATGAGATAATCGAAATTGATTATAATTGGGACCTTTCTCAAGAAAGCCAAGTGATGGATGGCTCTGTGCAAATTCTTCGTATCTCTGATGCGAATAATAAAAGAGATGAAACAGAGGTTTATTCTCCTAATGCACCACAATCGTATAAAGAGGCATTAAAATCACCTGACTGGCCTAAATGGAAGGAAGCAATAACTCAAGAGATCAAGTCTCTAAATTGTTACAAGATTTGGCGTATTGTCCCAAAATCAAATACTAAGGGTCATCAACTACTTCCGTGGAAGTGGATTTTTACCATTAAACCTGATGGAGCTTTTAAAGCTCGCCTTGTAATAGTTGGTGCTGTTGATCAAGAAAAATACTCAACTCAAGATACCTACTCGCCTACTGCAACTGCAACCACAATTCGTTGGTTCTTTCCTTTAGCTTGCAAACTTAAGTTAAGAATTACACAGCTAGATATCAAGACTGCCTTTCTCAATAGTGAGATTGATCGAGATAAATATACCTCAATACCTCAGGGTATTGATCTCGACAACAAACTTTATGCACTCAAGTTAAATAAAGCTGTGTATGGATTAGCTACTGCACCTAGGTCATGGTATGTAAAATTTTCAAGAATTCTCAAGAGTAAGGGTTTTGAACCATTATTACGTCAAGGCTGCATTTTCATGAAATCAAGTGGTAATAATTTTGTCATAATGTTAACTTATGTTGATGACATTTTAATTATGGGCTCTAGCAATCAAGTTGTTCAAGATGCTATCAAGAGTATCCAAGAAAATTTTGAAGTCAAGAACTTAGGTTCCCCAAGTTGTTATGTTGGTTTTCAAATTGAAATTGACAATAACACTGGTAATCTTCGTTTACATCAAGAGGACTATATCAAAACCCTAATTCACGAATTCAAGTTAGAAAATTGTGGTGAACGTTTAGTTCCAATGAACTCTTTCGCCAATTTTCCAAAAATTCAAGAAACACCCCTACCTCCTCATAATTCGTATAGGACGGCTATTGGGTCACTCTTATATTTAGCTAATACTACTCGCCCAGATATTTCTTTTGCGGTAAGTTTCTTAGCTAGATTTCAAGAAAAACCTACGGAGTTACATCGTACTTTAGTAAGTCATGTAGTTCGTTATCTAAAACACACTCCGACTTTAGGTTTAACCTACTCAAGTCCTGATGAAGATATTGTTGCGTATGTTGATGCTGACTTCGCAGCAGATAAATCAAGAAAATCCACTACTGGCTATTGTATTAAACAGTTTGGTAATACAATTGCTTGGGGCAGCAGAAAACAAGATGTAATTGCTGAGTCAACTACTGAGGCCGAGTTTGTAGCCGTTGCTGTTGCTTCAAGTCATATGCTCTATTGTAGTAGGTTAACTGAAGAAACTTTTCCTCAGTTTAAAACTCAAGTTACCGTGTATGAAGATAATCAGTCTACCTGTAACTTATTATCTATCTTCTATAATCATGGTAAACTTAAACATATCGAACGTCGATATCTCAAGGTAAAAGAGTATGTTCGTGATAACTTACTCAAAATTATTCATGTATCAACAAATAATCAAGTTGCTGATATTTTAACAAAACCTCTTAAGGCTCAGCAACATGAGTTCTTATGTGAAAAACTGTTAAGCAATTAAGATGGTAAGTCAAGAGAGTCACTCAAGTATATCCGAAAACTTTAATTTATCAAGTTACCATCTCTATTGTTCAAGTCAAGTCAAGTCAAGCTAATAAAATTTTTGTTATTCATAAATGAAAATTCGTTAAACTTCTGTTATTTATAAATAGAAGAAATTTTCTCAAAATTTGTAAGTTGTATAAATTTTTGAAAAATATTAACGGTCAAGTAAATCAAGTTTCAAGTTCAAGAATCAAGAAAATAATTACTCAAGTTCGGATAATTCCAAATTGGGTACGAGTTTCGTATTTTCCTAGTTTGCTGAATATAATTCATCGATCGATATCCAGACTCAAAATTATGTTATAATATTGACTCTAACCTCAAGAAATAATGACAAGTTTAGTTCAAGTAAATTAATTTTTCTCAAGAGTCGACATTTTTATGAAATCAAGTCTTTCTTTTATTATCAAGACCAAGTCGATTTCAAGCAGTCTGATGAACTCATCTATTTAATGTGATGAAATACTAATATATCTGTTTATTGTTCCAGATGTATTCCATCAAGATGAATTCAATTTCTCGATCAAGAATAATATTAGTAATTGTATTTTTCCTTTCAGATACTTTTATAATTTTATGTTTGTTTTTGTTCCTGGTTAATCATGTGTTCTTTTATTTTCAGGAAGACTTATTATTTTTAAGTATCATTTTTATTTGAAAATACTAATATTATTTTGTTTGCAGGTGACTCGTTACCTAGTATTAATTTTATGATTCTCATTTTGTTTGTTAATTTTGACGTTTTTCCTTTTCTCTGGTCAATTAATTTTGTAATTTTATTTGCTCAATTTTTCTGTTTAGTATTATGACCAAAATTTAAGAATTAAGTTTGTTTTGTTTTTGGAGCGTCATACTCGTTTTTGTTTTGTTAAGATTAAGTAAACTCAAGTTCCTGTGATTCTCAAGCTGCTGTGATTCTTCAAGTCTGTGATAACTCAAGAACTTCAATTCTCAAGAAATTCCAATAAAAACGGCTCGACACTCGCCAGGAAGGGGGTGTTAGATGTCAGTAGTTGGTACTACTGCAATCAAGATCTCCCACAGTCAAGTTCTCGTCATTTTTATCTGTGTCTTTTTCTTCTTTCTGTTTTCTGGTCAAGAGGTGACGCTCATTCAACCTTGTATTCAATATGGCGATAAGACTTTGATTATACCTGTTTGTTTCTTTTTAATAAATTAAGTTGAATTACACAGTGTTTCTCAAGTTATTTATGAATATGTTCAAGTTATTCAAGTAAATACATATTTAAACCGAACTCAGTTGTTCGTAATTGGTGTAGGTTTTAAATATAAAGGGATATATTTTCGTAGTATGAAGTTCAAAATGTGTTGTTCCACACTCCACCTACACTCACTTACTAACCTTTAGCGCAACTACCTTCGATAATGTAAACTAACACTATTCAGGTTGTGCGAACAAACACGACTTTTTTCATTCGTTCACCCGAGAATGCTGAAACTCATTTCCCACTCAAACTTTAATCTCGTAATGGAGGGAGATCGTTCATCTTCCTCAAACTTGTAATTTGTACTTTAGATCATTGCATTATAGTATCTCTAACTAACTTGTTTCTTTCCTTGGATTTCAACCTCACTTCATGGTAGGCAGAGCTGCGATTCCTGAACAGTTAGTACAGAGCGATACTTAATCTTTCATTTTAATTTTTTGCTAAAGTATCCAAAAGTTTAAGGAACTATAAGCTTTTATTTTCGTTGAAAGTTAATTTTTTTATGAAGTATATTTTAATTCATGAGTCGTTAACTCAGTGAATTTTTTTTCGTTTAATTTTTCGAAAAGTTCATCGAAAATTATTCGAGGTTAAATTGAATTACATTGGCGCCAAAATAGTTTAACGCCATTTTAATCATCTTCCGAAAAATACTGGATCGTCTTTTTGTGGTAAGGTGAAACAAAAAGGATTTTCGCCGTGGGATTGCAGATTACTTCGTACCTGGATCGTCTGTTACAGCAAGGTGAATCATCAAAAAGTTCAAAAATCAGAGATTGCTGTTATGTCGAACTCAATTATCGTGATCTTCAAACGCCATCATCTGCTAAAAATCATCATCAAAATTTCGTCAATCAAGTGCTGCTGATTCAACCAATTTGTATGCTGCCAAGACTGAAATTCTCCGAAGACGACCTGAGATTGATCCAAGTACTGACTCACGGGGAAACGCCAATTACTCACAAACTCAACTGGGAAATATTCAACAGAATTCCACAGATTACGGGTAATGTAATTTTTGATACTTTCAAGTTATATATTTCATTTACTATTGCGGAAAATGATGGGATATATTCAGTGATTTTGTGGGAGGTTGAGCAAAATTAGTAATATTAAAAAATTTTTTTTTTCTCCTTGAGAATTTTTTTTACCTTCAATTCCAAAACGCTTAATTTCAAGAACCCCCTTTAGTTCGGTAAAAATCAAGTGAAATTTCACAGTACGTTTAAGCTTAAAAATAAGTTCGAATAAAGCAGGTTACGAATGATAAGGTTTTGGAAACATATTGCTAATTGCATATCAAACTGTGAAGGAACAATAAAAATTAAAGAAAAAGATTATAAAAAATTATTAAATATTTTTGAAAACGAAAAAATAACAGAAGTAAGAATTAATTTAATTGAATTTCCATTCTGGAAAACATTTTCGGGAGAAATAGTTTTAGAAACCTTCTCAGTAAATGTTAGTGGAATAGTTCACTATAAAAGCGGTATCAAAGTCGCAAAATTTATAGAAATTTCAAAGAATATTTTCAGTATTCAAGCTTTGGACTCGATAGAATCCTTAAGAATTTTTCTTGAAAATTTTGAGAGAGAAAATCCTCTTTAAAAATACGTAAAATCATGAAAATTAAAACATATAATATAATATTAACAAGCAAAATACTTTCATAATTGAACAAATTTCATGTTCTAACAATTTATTGTCACAAAAGAAAAAATCCTTTGTCATATTGGACAAGTTTACCTGTGAACTTTCATGTCACAAAATTCTTTTGTTCAAAATACTAATACATAAACTTGAAAATTTATTACAATAAAATAAGATAGATAGCATTCAAAAATAATTTTCAATAGATCCTTTGTTATAGACATTCATAAGGATTCAAATTTAAACAAGACTTCTTCAAGTTTAATTTTGAAATATATTCTCAGTTGGAATATTTTTTTCTTCTCTCATATTTTAAAATACAAATATATACACGAATAATATTACAAAAATTAATAATTCAAATAAAAATAATTATTAATTATAAAATAAAATATTTTTTTTTGAAAAAAAAAAAATAATAAAATTTTTTTTGCAATTAATTTTTTTTTGAAAATAAATTTTATTATTTCTTTTTAAATTTGAGTTGTCGGAACTAAGTACATTACCAAGTACTCCAGAAAGTATGAATACGGCAAGTGAAAGAACCACTACCCCATTTTCTCAAGGAGGATCAGGCTCTGGGAGTACATACCCTCAAGTACATTATGTTATGTCAGCTGATGAAACCATACGTCCGATACAAGGTCCAAGTGGGAAAATATTTGATGGTCAATATTACTTGGACTGGAAACGTATGATCATAGCTTTAATAAGGGGTTATATAGGTATATATTGTAAATATCAAGGTAGATTCAATATTGACATGTCTATATAAGTATATATAGAATATATCAATAAAAGATTTATATGTATATATCTGTCCCAGATCTGTATCGCAATTTCCTATAAAGAATCCATATAGGTACTTGAAATATAGGTTCATATTGGTAGAATCAATATTAGATGTATATGTCACAGTCAATTTTGATAGATAATCTTAAGGAAATTCAATACATTTAAAAAATGCTATCATATAAAAAATTATAACATTTTGTAACCTTTAACTGACAATTTTTATATAATGTAAAGATTAAAGTTTTACAATTAATTAGGAAGTGTTTACATCTGAAAAGTAACAGTTGAACGATATAAAATTTTATAATTATTAATTAAGATACTATTTTTTATATATGTACCAAATTTCTTTGGGATTGTCTGACACTCAAAATTAACTGCAACATATTTTATCAACATTGCCTAGTCCAAAAGGTTAGTCATTGTCAAGAATACCAAGTTATTATGGAAAAAACCTTGAATACAAACATTAAATAAAAATAAACAATTAAAGGCTATAAAATTTCAAAATTATTAACTTTACAGAATTTTTATCGATCCTAAATTTTCATCTAATTATCAAAATTGTCTATCACATTATACAGTACAATAAAATTTATCATTTCAATAACAAAAAATATATTTTTAAAAAATTGACAATATAAATTAAATTTCAACTTGAATTTTCGATCCTGGTGTGATTCTTCGGATTATTTGTTCATTCAATTCTTCGAATTATTTGTTTATTCGATTCTTCGGTTATTTGTTGATTCGTAAGTTCTTTCTTTTTTTTTTTTTTAGGTTTTCTGATTTGTTAGGTAGCTACTGTTTAATTGACATTGTTTTATCTTTTTTACCATTTTCAACAGCACCCTGTATATCAATATACAATTTTAGGTTTATAGAATTCAATTTCATTTTGTTTATAATAACTGCATTTTTCAAAAGATATTCCTTTATGCCAAAATAAACAAAATGTACTGATCCCATTTCAATTATGTCAATTATTTCAGTACAATTAACTATGCTCCAAATATCTTTTGGAAGATTATGGACTTTATCTTCAAGGATTTAATAAGACTCAGTAAATCATTGCCCATTTGTCTCATGTTTTAATTAGAGTAATATTTCTATCTGGTCAGCATCAACCTAAAAATGAAAGAATAGTAATAAATAATTTAAAAAAACTGGAAAATTTTTAATTAAAAAGGGAAAAAATGCAAAAAAAAAGAGAAGATTGGCAGATTTGTCTCCTTTATAGCAGTTTTTTCACCCTTAAATCAGCCATGAAACTAATTGTCTTCGGTCCCTCTCAAGAAACTGGCACATTCAGAGAATTAATCTCTGTAATTTGGTGTGTCAATAGTTATTTCATTTAGAACTACCACGGAAATTCTACATAGTATTTTCTTCTTCAAATAAAATTGAAAAAAATTGTTATGAACATGGCTTTGTTTTACACACGGGCAGATTTGAAGGGGCTGTAGGGAGTACAGCTTATTTGAAAAAAATTTGGCTTACCTGGAAAATTTCAAAGATAAAAAAAAAGTTTCTATCCATATTTTTGGCTGTTGATTGAGAAATTGCAGAGTTGAAGGGAGGTGTATGGGTGGAAGGAATTTTCATATAGATATGTTTTGTAACAACCAAATTTCAATAATTTTGAGAGCGAAGTGAGCAAATAAATTTTTTTTAGCCTTTCCCACCGAGAAATACAATTAAAATCTGCATATGGTTTTACTGAATAAGACAAAATAAAAAAATCTGCACACAGTTTGTCCAACAAATTTTTGATAAACCAAAAGTATTCTGTCATTATTACCCAAAAACTAAGAAAGACCTACATTATACTCGAGTTTGTCAACAAAGTTGTTCAGATTTATCAACATATTTATCAAAGAATGATTTGCACAATATGCTGGAAAAGATTACTCCATCATCTTAAGGGTTCAAAGTATAACATTTCCTACTTGGTTTTAAAATGTTGAATAAAATTATTAACGCCCTAGGCGTTAATGGGTTAATTTTATGCTTACCCAAAAATTTTCGTATTAATTACTTAATGCGTTAATGTTAACTTTTCCTAAAGTCTTATGGAGGACTAAAATCCAATAAAAAAATAATCAAAAGTTTTCAAACTCTAATTTTTTTGAAAATTTTCATTTTTATGAGCATTGGTGCAAAAAATAGCGTACCTATGCTACTCAATCATAAAGTGAGCGATAATACCTCGTGCTACAATTGGCAACTTAATATTAATCACTCACTTTATTCTTTCGTAGCGTAATATACTATGAATATTCATTTCAAATTTTCTTAGATATTGGTCGAAAATTAAGTATTTTTTAGCAAAAATAAAAACATTAATAGCGGTAGGTACTGGCTATTCTGCAAAAAAATGAATAGTTCACATCTTTGGCTCAAAGTAGGTACTAATGTTTTTACCAACTTTCCTAACTATCGGACCAAAATTTCGACCAGTACTATGTTAAAAATAAATTGATCTATATAATATGGAGGAAATGAATTCTATTTATTGGTGTCAAAATTTTTGTGAATCATGAAACGAAAAACATACCCACTCCCAACTCTGGGAAGCTAATATCGAATAAAATTTAATAAGTAGGTAGATTTTTATAGAAAAAATACGTGAAAAATAAAACATACCTAAAGCATTAATTGCATTTCTATCATCGCATGTAACTAAATGCATATGTCTGATTCTTTACGATCATATTTGCGTATAATTTGCAAACTGGCTCTTTACTAACCAGGTGCGTGTGCATACAGGTATCCCAATGAATGCGTCATCGAATTGTGAATATAATACGTGGACGGATTCTTTAACAAATCTCAAAGAATTCACCGATGAACTCGTTGAAATTTATTAACAAATTTGTCGATGAATTAAACCCAGTTTGTCCATAAATTTGTTGAGATTTATCTACGAATCCACCGAAACGTATATATTATATCTCAATATGTATATATGCATATTACGTATATTCACAATTTGTTGACGAATTGTGAATATACTACGTCGATTAACTCGTTGATAAATCTCAAAGAATTTGTTGACGGATTTGTTAATAAATTTCAACGAGTTCATGGGCAAATTCCTTGAGATTTATCAACAAATCCATCAACATACATATTCACAGTGCGTCGACGGATTCATTGGTAAACCAAACTAATTCGTCGACAAATTGTGGATACTCCTAACGTATACTTTTCGAGAATATAATAGGTAGGTATATATAATCCTGGAGGCAAATATTCTGACCTGTGCTCCAAAATTTGCATCAATAATTTATAATACTTTGTCGGTACTAGTTCTCCATGGTGTTAACCAGAGATGACATTACCAATATTTGCAAGGTATCGATATTGGTTGCAATATACCTATTCGTATTCACAATTTGTTGACGGATTCATTGGTAAACCTAACAAGTTTGTCGACAAATTGTGAATGTATGTAATATATATCGCGATTATAATATATATATCGACGGATTTGTAGATATAAATCTCAACGAGTTCATCAATGAATTCCTTGAAATATATCAATGAATCCGTCGACGTATAATAGATAGTCTACTCATAATTTGTGGACGGATTCATTGGTAAACCAAAACGAGTTGTCGATGATTTCGTTACAATTTATCAATGAATTTGTCGAAGAATGTCAATCAGTTTATCACAGTCAAAGTTGAAAAGGATTTTACATTATAATTAATACCTGTATATGTCTTTGAGCTTTACCTTCAGTAGTGGAAGTGTTAGTTGAGGATCAGTTTTATCTTCATCATGTGTTGAAATTACTTTAGTTTCATCTTTAGGATTATGTGCCAAAGTTATATGTAAAGGCAGTAATTCATTTTCTAGAACCAATGATGGAAAAAACATTAATTTTCACATTTAAAATGAATGGAAGTCTAGTTATGTCGGTTCAATGAAGGATAGGTACTTACCAGTTTCTGAACAGGTTCCGATTTCCTTTTCATTGAAGCTCAATATATTAATATTTTTTCTTAAACATCACAATATACCCAATTTAATATATTTAAACATGGCATTCACATTCAAACATAACACTCAACATAGAATAATTGTAACCTTAAAAATAAGCACAATTTCTGCAAAATTATTAAATTATACATTTTTATAACAGCAGAATGATATTTATAACATACCATGTGGCTTTTTTCTTAATATGATCATACTGATACCTATTGTACTAATATAAAAATAATGATACTGTGGCGACGGGTGGTCGATGATGAACGAGTGTGTATTACACACTCGTCGACCACCTAGTGGGCCAGTGGGGTAAAACCCACAAACTATCTTTTGGTGCTCACAGCTGTATATTTTGTCTATGCAGCTAAACTTGTTTACTGGGCTCAGCCCGCACACACTCCTCGCTGTACACGCAACTAACCGCTATTGGTATTTGTGTGGTGTCGTGTACACTTATACACACGCCCACAAGTGGTGACCTCCGACGTAAGTATTATATTTTTGTTGTTGACGTTTCACCGTCAACAGGGGAAGGAACCGTCACCTCCTTCCCCACCACTTCAACTAGCTTGGAAACAACAACCAATCGGCTTTTATCAGCTGATTTCCCAAAACCACGCCCCTTCTTCAAACGTTGGTATACCCGCCAACAACCGAAGAAGTAACTCAGTCGGCTCTTGTCAGCCGATGGAGAAGGTTCTCCTTCTCCCTCCCTCTCCATCACCCTATTTTTTCATTTTTCGCTCTCCTCTTCCCAGGCTCAACGTTGGTACGCAAGTACCGACCAGCCATCCCAAAGAGAAACAAACAGTTGGCAATCAGCTCCCGACGAGGAAAGTGAAAACTTAGCCTCTTTTTTTCAATTACCACCATGGCCTCCAAACTAACCCCGTTGTCCCTCAAAAACCTGGTTCTCCAGCTGATGCCTGCAAAGGCCACAGTCAGCAATCCTCCCAGGAGAATGGAGAACCAGCCCAACCCCACGACTGCTGTCCACTCAATGCCACATACCACTATGCATTCATCGAATGTACCGACGAACTCGGCAATCCTGCAGTCCTCCACGCTTGTAAACTTCGGCCCATTCCTCGACATTTACCTCCTGGGCAAGGAGTTTCCAGTCAACCAGCACCAGCCGGTTGACAGCTCAGCGCTGAGGTTATCCCCTATCCTCAATCGTCAATCGCACTGGCAAGAAGCAAATTCCGCCGCGATTGGCTGTACCACCTTGCCTCCTTTACAAACCCATCCCCCCCAGTTACTCACAGACCTTCCACCGTTCAACGCCGAGAATGTGCGTCTCTGGATGCAGCAGATTGAGAATCTTGCTTGTGCCAGTGGCAATACCAGCGAGTCTCAGCTCTACCTGGCGATCTCCTGCCACTTGCCGACCCAGGTAGCCAATGCTGTGTCGGAATTACTTTACAGTTCCGACGACTCGCTGCACACCTGGTCAAACCTCCGCAACCAAATCCAGCATAAATTTTCCCCTTCCTCCTACACCCGAATAAGAACCCTGCTGGAAAATACCCATCGTCAAACTTCTGAGAGGCCTTCGGCGTATCATCTCCGCCTCATCACGCTAAACGAAGGAAGAGTCAATGACGATGTCCTCCACAACCTTCTCTTCCAATCCCTCCTGGTCAATATCCGCCAGACATTGGCCATGACTAAGCCCGCGACCTCTCGACAGGCAGCGCTCGAAGCTGACGAGGCAATAGCTCTCGAGCAACCCTTTCCGTCGACATCCCCTGCAACCAGCACCATCTCCGCTATCGCAACTCCCACGGCATCCCCGTTGACAGCACCAACGGCTAATTCCTCAGAGTTAGATACCATTACCCAGCTGCTTCAACAGCTCTTGGCTGGAAAACAGGAGAGTTTTGTCAACCCCCCGAAAGACCCTGCCACATTCCCCGAACATAGGCGTTCGCGCTCATGCGACACCAGGTCCAGAGATAGATTGCGCTCTCGTGACTCTAGCTCCGGTTGTTCGAAACCACGGACGACGCTACGAGTCATCGATGGTAAGAGACCGGTAAATACCCGCTCTCCCTCCTGTTCACGCGATGGCTACTGTTGGTATCACCAACAGTTTGGGAGAAAATCGCGCAACTGCTCTGACCCCCCCCCCATGTTTGTGGTGGGACAAACCCCAAAATTGCGATCGCCGCGATTCCAAATCACCTACTTGTTCCAGAAACGAGCAAACGAGTCAGTCAAAATGGCACTCCCACTCGTTTTCACCACAGTCCGTCTATTTGTGGAAGATCTGCTTAGCGAGCATCACTTCCTGGTCAACACTGGCGCGGAGATATCGGCTATACCTCCAACCACTGAAGACCAGAAATGCAACGCTAAGCTCCAAATCTACGCAGCAAACCAAACTCCAATTAGTACTTACGGAGTTAAGCTGGTGCAGGTAGATTTTGGCCTTCGATGCGAATCTAAGTGGGCCTTTATCATTGCCGATATCGCTGATCCCATCATCGGAGCAGACTTCCTCAGCCACTACCAACTGCTTCCCAATGTCAGCAAAGGGCACCTCCTTGATAAGACCACTGGACTATCCGTAGTAGGTAAACCTCACCCTATCGACTATCCCCCGGAGATTTCTCTGACCATCGTCCACTCAAATAGTCAATTCCAAAAAATCCTCGATAAATTTCCCGGCGTAACCGGTAAAGAAGGGTTACGCCCAAGGATTTCCCCTACCGAAGTCACCCACGACATCGAAACTGTAGGTCGACCGGTGTTTTGCCATGCCCGTCGTCTACATCCTGAGAAGTTAAAGGCAGCCTGCCTTTCCTTCCAAACCATGCTCGAACGTGGTGACTGCTGACCCTCCAAAAGTGCCTGGTCATCCCCCTTGCACATGCACATGAAGCCCGACAAAACATGGCGCATGCTTGGTGACTACAGAGTCGGCCTATGTCTACACAGATATAGAAGCCAACCCAGATGACTCAACTTCCGTCGATGATCCTTTGTGACCAACAGTTGACTTGTCATCTGAGGTCGTTTTACCTAAAAATGACAACTCACCCCCAAATACCTCACCCCAACCTTTGACGTCGTCTCCACACACAGATGACACGCTTGATTCTTCCCCGATTGTAATTACACACGATCAAAACAAAGAATCGCATCCCGAAGCGTTATCGAAGGAAAATACACAATCACACCCCATTGGCCAGTCTCTTAGTAGAACAGATGATGCTACGCTCAACGACGAACCGATTGCGATTTCCCTTCCTCTCCAGCACTCGTCCAAGTCGGCTCACGCAACTGATGACAAGTCAAGCGTTGTAGACAACGACGTATTACGAAAATTGTTTCGTGGCGCCACCGAGTTGCCTAAGTATGACTCGCCTTCCTCATCGGAAGACGAACTGGCCCTGCCTACAAAACAAACTCGTAATATTAATGTGCAACAACAGCTGACACAACTACACCTTCCTTCGTGTTTACGAGACAAAAATAAACGACGGTTACAGTCAAGAAAACGAGTAAAATTTGTGTTTTAGAAACTCACTCTTCTCTTGACGCATCCAGCAGTTATATACTCTTCATCACATGCTGTTCATCAGGCGCTTTTAACTATATTTCATGTAGCGTAATAGACTGGTGAAATGTCCCAAGAGCGCCTTTCCCCTGGCATGTCCGAGATTTTGGAAGATGAAGAAACAGCCCTTTTAAGGGCTACACCTCCACCAACAGAGGGTGGTAATGGCGATGCACCGTTGTCTCCTTGTGTAGACAACCATCGCTCCCCCTCTCCCTCCTTCACTCCCACAATGTTACCTGCTAATGTTGTCCCATCTCCTTCCTCCATGGAAACTGCCACTGCTCCACCGGTGAATCAGACATTGCCTGTATCCTCTATGTCCGATCAAGTATCGGCGTCATCTGTGACGCCTACCTCTGTCGGACCTGCACAAGAGGGTGCAAGCCGTACTCCATTGCGAGTACCACAACTGTGATTGACGCTGAGGCAGAGGGTGGAGTCTGCTGCCAGGGGTTGAGGTGCGCCCCTTTGACAGTACCGGACTGCTCCTGGAGTGGCGGCTCGGGGCTCTGAGTTTGTACAGCGCAGCCTTGTCCGTAGCTCTCGTTCTCGGGTTTTTGTGCCACTCCCCAGGAAGACTGCGTACTCGTTGGAGACGCCTCCTCACGCTCGGGCCGCTGAACAATTAAGCAATGCGCGGATTGACACCTTCACATTTGCCGAAGTTGTACAGCACGTTTGATCTAAGGGACCTTTGCCCAGTCCTCAACTGTCTTCCTTGGCAGGCCTCCCCTCTGGGGAATTCACGACACTCAAGATGGTCAAACAGATTGAACCGCTTCCTCCACGGAAGCGCCGAGTGAAAGCAACTGCCACGTTGCGTACCAGCGGTACTCGTCCGTCTGCAGCAACAAAGCGGTCCCCCCAACCGTCGACTTCCAAAGTTGCGGAGGCACCAGTTGCCACGCAAAAGGCATCGTCACTCCCGAAAGGCAAGTCGCCTCTACTTCTCCATTCGGTCGTAACGACAGCCCAGGAAGAGACAACAATGGACGTCGACCCAACTCCGGCCCCAACCGTCCATCTCCCACCAACCCCCACATTGGTCCCTCAATGCGTACTCTCACCAGTACATGAAGAGGTTGAACCGACAGAAAGTGCTGCCATTGATAACCCATCCGTTATTGACTTAACGGCAACACCTTTGCCGGAAAATGTCCCCGAGCCTCAGCCATCCACCTTTCGTGTTAAGAGTCCCCCAGCTGATGACAAACCGACGAAGCGTCCCCGTTTAAACCGTAAGCCAGGTGGCCACGCCCGGCGTGAAGCTCGCGCTCGCGGTCTCTCCTATATGGAGCTTAAATGGGACAAAAGATGCGGCAAATCCCAGACCCAAACTCCCGCTCCACCTCAGGCTTTCACACAGGAGCCTGCCCCATCTGTGGTACATCCCCCTGTACTGCAACCAGTGGTTCCTTCTGTGTCGCAAAATCAAACACTGCAGCCGTGGGAGCAATTTACCGCCGCCGTGCTTGCAGCACATAACTCCCTGTTGCTCACCCTAGCGACAACACCGATGCCACTTCCCCAAGTTGTGATGCCTCCACCCGGAATTCCCATTCCCTCGCATCTACAACTCTCGGCACTGGTTTACCCACAGACCCTGGTTATGCCGCCTTTAATGGCGCCGCCAATAACCTACCCGCTGTCCCTCATGAGCATTCCCACATCTTGTCCCCAGACTCCGCCCATGAGATCACAAACTCGAGTGTGTCCTACTCCTCAGCCTCGAGCACCCCGTACATGTCCTTCCCATCCCACTCTCCCAGCCAACTTTGGTAAGCCCAAACCAAAGAGACCTGGCAATCCTACTATGTAAACGACATCCGTGAGCATAGTAGTGAATGCCGCGCCACACTTGACTGGCGTCACAGGTCCCCGTAAGTTTCCTTGGAAACTTACTAGGAGGAGAGTGGTGTGGCGACGGGTGGTCGATGATGAACGAGTGTGTATTACACACTCGTTGACCACCTAGCAGGCCAGTGGGGTGAAACCCACGAACTATCTTTTGGTGCTCACGGCTGTATATTTCGTCTATGCAGCTAAACTTGTTTACTGGGCTTGGCCCGCACACACTACTCGCTGTACATGCAACCAACTGCTATTGGTATTTGTGTGGTGTCGTGTACACTTATACACACACCCACAGATACTATTTTTTCATTAGTAAGATAATATTACTTCAATATAGCTTCCACCTTTATGGGTTAATATTAAGTTTGTAAATATATTCAGTAATAAAGTACTATCGATTTACATTCAATATTTCTAATATTAATATTGTTTCAATATAGTTTGTATCTATATAAATCAAAATTAAATTTCAAATATCATATCAATATAGATATATCAATATATTAAAGATATTTCTAAAATCAATATTGACTTGATATTACTTTTACCTATATGTTTCAATATTGATTTTACCAATTTTCTATCAATGTAGGTTATGACTATATTGATTAAAATAGAAAGTTGCGATATTAATTCAACATTGAAGTATTCCTAAATCATTGTAACATTATTGTATCGATATAGGAAGTAGCAATATGACAATTTACTATATTTATAAGGTATTTATACTATATTAAAATATCCACATAGCAATTACTGTATGGATTCCATGATTTTTTGAGATACATTTGTCAATAGGGTGTAACTACAAGGCGGTCAATCTCTGGATATTGTGTCTTTATCTATGGCTCACTGGTGTCCTGGTCCAGCAAAAAGCAGCCGACTGTAGCATTATCTAGCACTGAGAGTGAGCTGATTGCCAAATGCGATGCCACTACTGAATCTATTTGGTTTAAATATTTGTTAAATGATTTTTGCATTCAAATAAAAGACAAACCACGATTTATGAGGATAATCAGAGTTGTTTGGCACTCCTGCATTTGGGTAAATGGAATACTCGCAGGTCCAAGCACGTAGATGTAAAGTACCGTTTTGTATGCGATCATGTAAATTTAGACTTTAAATATTCGTACATACAAACTTCGCGACAGTTGGGTGATGTTTTCACAAAGGGCTACTCGAGGCCCAAATTTGTTACGTTTTGCGAGATGTTAAAATTATTGTAACTTTTTGTACTTGTTTAACATATATGTTAAAATTCTTTCACGTTGTAATTTTGTTATTGTGGACTTTAGTCATTTTTGTGTAATGACCAATTTATTGTTTTATGTTGTAAATTTGGTAATTTGTTTTATATTGACAAATCGTATAATTATAATTTGAGGAGGCATGTGAGAATGATAGCAAATTATATTATACGTTAGCCTATTATTCTCACATATCATTTGTTGTGGTAACACTGTTTTTGATATTATTTGTAATCTGTGATTTTATGCTTGAAACCCAACTGTGATAATATTTTTTTGGGTTAGAGTTCCAGCTATATATGATGGTCCTATCTCGTCGCCACCTTGGTACACTCTACAGTTAATAATACGTACTATAATATTTCTGTGTGACCTCACGTAATCATGTAAACTCTGTATGTCAGGAACTCACGTTAAGATGAGTTCACTTCTGTTCTGTATCTCGTATGGTGAACATACAAAATATATTCTTCTCGTGTTTAATTACTGTTTTATTGAATCCTCCAATATGGTAGCAGAGCAAGGTTAATTAATAATAATAATTTAGATTCTCGTGCAATAAAATAGTGATAAAGTGTATTTTAGGTGTTGTGGATAAGAATCCAGTGATAGTCTGGCATCGGTAAAGTTTACTTCCCGATTCAAAACAAGGACTATAAGGGTAAGTAATAATCATTGAATTTCTAAGTGATATATAATTAATTGTGGTCTTAGTGACAATTTAGAAAATAAAGTGTGTCTACGAATTACCTAAAAACGTCCTTCAGTGTGTCTGGGACGTATGTCAGTTGTCAGTCAAAAATAACTACGTAATAAATTTAGGCAAATATGCCACACACGTGGTGTTTGAATAAATTAAATTACGCTAAATGCGCAGACATAAAAGACGGCAGGAGCAGAAGAGAAGTGTATAAAGAAGCCGTCTTTTATGTTCAAAATGGTATAATATTCCATGTGTGTCATGGTAAAATTTTCTCTTTGTGATTTAAATACGCATTTGTTGCACGTATACAAAAGATGCCATTATCGGGAGCTAAGCATTAAGGGTGACAGACTCTAAATTACATAATTATAATTAAAGGAATGTGTTTCCAATAATTATTATTCTGAATTAAAATTATACCTGTGTGGTCAGAATAATTACCAGTAATAACGAAATCTTGAAATACGGTTAGTCCGAAAGATTTCAGCCGTAGTGTCAAGGGTAGTAATTACGTAATTTATTGTGTTTGTATTGGTGTGTCCAGCAGTGTTAATTCGGATGAATTCATCGATGAATCCTGCTGAACCCTGATTAGCTGGAAAGATCAACTGACTTACTACCACTAAAACAAGCAGTCAGTTCTGCGTAGTAATTTTGATCAACGTTCATTCGAAATTGAAAATGTGAGTGTTTGTTACAAAAATTTCTAAAAGTACGTTTTTTTGATTTTGAATTTAAATAACATAAAATGAATGTTGATGATGAAACATTACAAATAGATATCTATCGTTATACCAGGTATGTAAAAATTAATTGTTTCGTAATTTGAGTGTGTACTTTAAATACAAAAATCCCAATTCGGAGGGAGCTTATGAATAAATTTTTTCAAAAGTGTAAAAATGGAGGCTAGGTACTGAAGTACTTAATTAACGGGGAGAAGTATATTCTGTGTGAAAAATTGTGTATTGTAACTTTAAAATATTCATTCTTTTCGATCATTTTTGAATGAATTCTCGTTTTTACGAGTAAATCCCAAATCCTAAGGACGTATTTGGGTATGAGTTAGTGCTCATCGGTGTGTAATCAAGTCCTTCAGTGCAATGATATACCATGGTGTAAAGTCCTGGCCAGGCATAAAGCATCCTAGACCTACATATCTGTGGGAGTAGGCATCTTATGAAATTTATTCGATGGTATGCACGATAAAAGAAGGCAATATATTTGCATACATGTGTCGTATGATGAGTTTGTCTAATTATATTATGTGACTTTAGTCATTTCATTGAAGTATAATAAATGATCGTTGGCCGTGGCTGTAAAAAAACCTAATATTTGTGTGGGTTCACATATATTATTTCAGATACCACCAAATCAGATGGCAAATGAAAATGCTCCCCCACCTCCAGGGCTTACCGTGCCGTTACGTTTGTTACCAAATCCTAGTCAACAGAGTTACCAAAATACGATTAGTTCGACCACACAACCATTATTCAGTTTGTCTAACACTCAACATTCCGTAAGTTCAAACTTAAATCCGTTGGCGCCTACTTATGCCAGAACTGATTACAAAATGGAGCATGTGTCGCGTAAGGCTAAATTAATGGCTGATTTCAAAAAGGCCATTGAAAATGTCATGGCATATGACATTAATTTAGCTGCTATTGTAACCAAGGACTACTTGAAAATATGCCAAAATATCTTGATAGAAAAGCAAAGATCTGAGGCATGTTGTCAAGTAGAACCTATTAGTCAGGCAACAACTCAAAATTTTGGTCAGTCCGTATCAACGCAAAACTCAGGTCAGTCCACAATACCGCAAAATTTCGATTCGTCCGCTATGGTGAGTAAATCAACTTCAGCTCCCATGGAAGTTGATCTTACTCAAGAAACTGCCCGACAACGTAACAAAATAATTATGCAGGAGCATAATGCCGGTGTGTCTACAACAAGATTGTTTGCACAAATAGTGCAATTGAAATCTTCGCAACCTCAAGAAACGTTAGTCGTACATGCGCAAGTTCTTGCTGGTGAAAATCAAAATCAGTAGGAGCAACAAACTGTTACCGTAAGTTGACCTCAAACTGAAACCAAAGTACAACCTACGTGTGTTGTAGCTCCGCCAACTCCAAGTTATCGTCCAGTGACAAACCAAATGAGCTTGGATACAATCCAAGAAGAAACTTGGGAGGACAAACAGGTGAGAGAAGAGCGTGAAGTCGCAAATGAAGAATGGCAACGTTGGGAAAGCTCAGTAGCTAAGGCGCAAAGACAATGCCAAATACGCAAGGATCAGGTAATGGCCGAAAGAGTACAAAAGAGTTTGGATGTGGACAGAGCCCGTGAGTCGGAGCAACGTCGAAGAGATGAACAACAACAACAAATTCAGCAATGAAAAGAGCAGGGGGCAGAAGAAGAAAGACTAGGTAATGAAGAAGAAAAATGTGTACAAGAAGCAAACAAACGTCGAATGCGGGAAATGATCGAGAGGAGAGATCTAGCATTCCGAGATGCGGAAGAAAGAGACCGTTTGGTGGCAGAGAAGGAAAGACACCTCCCAATCCAACATCGTGGCAGGAATATCGGTACACACTATTTGCTTCGGAGCCATGGGGTAAGGATAACCATAATTATTATTTTTCAACCAAGGTTCGTATTACTCCAGTTAAATTAACCGAGGAGACCGATTTCCGACTATGGTATGATCAATTCAGTATGTATATTTCTCGTTTCGAATTTAAAAATGTTTTTGATATTAATAATCCTATTCACTTAGAAGAAAATCAAACTCAGCTTAAAATTGACGCCCGAGCCACTCTGTGTGAATGGCTGGACGAAACTCATAGAAAATTAATTTTTGGTGAATCTGATCCTACAGTGTGTTTCCTCAAAATTAAACATATGAAAGAACCAAAAGGTTGTGTGTGCGACACATACATAACTCAAATCTATCAGAAAACTTTTAATCCTAAAAATATAGAATTAAAAGAATGGCTGAAAGAATTTGAGGAATTATCTCGTAAGTTACCAATTTATTATAACGGTTGGTCCAAAGAACGGAAGCTTGAAGCTTTCCTAAATCATATGATAATTTCATTTCCGAATATTAGAATACAATGTAAAGATCGTAAACAGGTTGGTCCTAATGGTGAAATTCTGTGTGATATTACTTATGAACAAGCTAAAGGCATTGCATTAGAAGAAGAAATGTTATTAAAAGAACGAAATAATACCTATAAGTTAGATAAAGCAGCGGCTAAAGCAGCTAAATTTAATAAACCAAATTTAAAAAAAAAAAAGACTTAGTGGCAATTTTAATAAAAAGTTTGATTTTGCAGGAGAAAGTAATGAAGCGAATAAGTTCGACCTAGCTACTCGCAAATGCTATAAGTGCAATAGGCGTGGTCATCTAGCGGTGGAATGTAAAGCCACCACTAGATTAGAGCCTATTAACGATTCTTCCGGTCAGTTCAAAACAAACAAAATATCCAGTCAGTTCACAACAAAGGTGAACGAAGGGAGAAACGACATAAGTCGTATCATAAATCCAAGCGTTCACATAAGCACCATAAGAAAAGCAAACGACATGGTGCTTGTTCTACAAGAAGACGTTCGTCGTCATCCTCATCAATGTCAAGTTCCAGTTTGTCCAAAAGTTCAAGTTTGTCTAGGAGTCAGTCTCCAAACCCGAAAGGTAAAGCGATGGTTTTAAGAACCAAATCAAAATTTACTAAGTGTATGTATATTAATGAACAGCCGAGAAATGAAATTCATTTTCTTAGTGATACAGGAGCTACAAATCACTTTGCGTCTGATCTCAAATTTATGAAAAATGTTCAAAAATTAAAGAAACCAAAAATCATTTTTTGTTCTAATAAAAATGAAGTTGCAAATTTATACGTAACCCATAAAGGTTCTACCTTTTTAAAAGATCTTAGTGGTAATACACTTGAGTTGAAAAACGTAAATTACTCTAAAGAAATAAGTGATAATCTATTTTTGTTACATAAAATAACGAAACTAGGTTACAATGCAATATTTACAAATACTGAGTGTAAAATAATAAATAAGAAAACTGGCAAAATTATTCTGTGTGGACATAAATTTCAAAATTATTGGATTATAGATTTAAAAATTAGTGAAAATAATGAAAAAGTCAGTGTGACAAAACAAAAAGAAGCTGTTAGTCAGCAACAAATAAACAAAGAGCATGGATATGCTCAAATTCATAATGTATGGTCAGAGTCAGAAAATGAAAATATTAGTCAAGACAATGACCATGATCATGATTATATTTCAACTCAAGGGTATACGAACATTCAAAAACTTGATGATGAAGGTCTAGAAGAATTTCTAGATATTGGTGCTAATATTACAATTGAAGAGTTAAAGAAAATAGATGAGTTCAACAAAGAAAGTATTCGTAAGAAGTTAGGTTATCTTTATCATTTAAGACTTGGACATGCGTCAGTCGCTTACTTAGAAAAAGCAAAGAAAACTTTTAAATTTCTCGAAAATATTAATTTTGCAGATGAAATTAAAGATTGTGAAGCATGTAATTTGGCAAAAATAACAAAATGTCCTCATAAAGCTTTGCGTGATGTCGCATCAAAACCTTTAGTAAGAGTACATTCTGATTTAATAGGCCCAATAAAACAAGTAGGAGTCTGACAGAAAAGCTCTTACATAATAACTTTTACCGATGATTTTTCTAGATATACTGTGACGTTCAGTATTAAAGATAAAACCTGTGTGGCTGAAACTTTTGTAGAATATCTAAAAGTAATGCGAGCAAATCTTGGTGATAGCTCAGCTAAAATTAATTATTTACGTATCGAAGGCGGTCGAGAATATATGAGTGTGTCTATGAAGAAAATTATTGCAAATGAAGGTATCATTGTCGAGACTTGTCCTCCTGATACTCCTCAACTTAATGCTGTGGCAGAAAGAGTAAATCAAACTTTACTTATGAAAATTTGAGCTCTTTTCATAGATAGTGGACTACCTATTGAGTTTTGGGAACTTGCGTTAAACCAAGTTGTTCATATTCACAATAGGTTATGTCACAAAAAGTTGGGATTTAAAACCCCATATGAGTTACTTCGGAATAAAGTTCCTACAATTAAATATATTCATCGATTTGGCTGTGTGGCATACCGAAAAATACCGTATGAAAAACAAAATGTTAAAAAGTTAGAAGGCCGTGGAGAATTGTGTATTCTCGTCGGATGTAATGCTGAATCATGGCAACTTTTAAATCCAACAACAGGTAAATTACATAAATGTAGTGATGTTGAATTTTCAGAATCCGTAATGTTCAAAGATAAATTTCCATTAGAGTATTTTTTGAAAAATGGTTTCCCTACTTTTGATACTAATACTTGGGACAAAAATGAACTAGTCCCTGAAGTTGACTTTGTAGGAGTTATTTTGGACAATATAATCCAAAATAAAAATAGCTCAAATAAACGTAATTTAGATGAAGAAATTATCTGTGTCCAAAAGTAAGAAAGTCAAATTCAGTGATACAACTTTCAGTAAGTCTAAAATTGAAAATGAGTTAGAAATAATTAATCCTAAAGATAAACCTGAAGTAATTGAAAATAAGTATTTTTCTATGATGTGTAAATTAAATGAAGTACCTGAAAATTTAGATGATGTGTTCAAATGTAAAAATAAATCTGAGTGGTTAAAAGCAATAGATAAAGAATTAAAATCCTTAAAAGATTGTGATACTTGGGATTATGTTAAAAGACCTAAGTATACTAAAACAATTGATTCTAAGTGGATATTTGTTAGAAAAGTTGAAGGAAATGGTAATATTCTTTTTAAAGCGCGCTTAGTAAGTCGTGGCTATAAAGATAAAAATGTATATGATTATTCTGAAATATATGCTCCAACTTTAGGTATTGCTGAAGTTAGAGCTATATTAGCAATTGCAAATAAATTAAAGTGGGATGTTATACAAACTGATGTAGACGTAGCATTCCTTAATGGTGAACTTGAGAAAGATATTTACATGGAAATTCCTGATGGTGTTAATAAATCCGATGAGTTCAAACACACACATATATGTAAATTAAAGAAATCTTTGTATGGTCTTTGGGTTAGTCCCAAACGCTGGCATGTTCGTTTCAAAAAGGCTATGTCCGACATGAGATTTATCATCCATGAAGGTCAAGCTAACATTTATTATTGGGAAAGAAATTCTACCTTTGTGATAATTGTTGCGTATGTCGATGATATTCTTATTACCAGAAATAATAAAGATAAAATTTTAGAAACTCAACGTCGTTTAAATAAAGAATTTAAGCTTAAAATTATGGGTGAACCTAAAAAGTATTTAGGAATTGAAATTAATCGTAATAAAAATCAAAGAAAAATGTGTTTGTCACAAAAGCGTTTCATCGAATCTATATTGTCTAAGTATGGCATGAAAGACTGTAAGGAGTGCGATACTCCTATAGTCACTAATCAAGCGGATCAAAAAGCTAAGTATGAACCTAAAATTGAAACAACGTTGAACTTAAAACATTATATTCCGTATCGAGAAGTAGTCGGTGCTCTTCTCTATTTAACTATGTGTACTCAACCTGATATTTCTTTCTGTGTGAATACATTAACTCGTAAATGTAGTAATTATGACATTTACAATTTGATTAAAGTTGAACGTGTATTGAAATACTTAAAAAGAACTAAAGACCTTGGAATATACTTCGAAGGTAATGGTCATAATTTCATTAGTTACAGTGATGCTTCTTTAGGCATGACTGATCCAGATGGTTTGTCCACATCAGGCTATTTAATTCAAATATTTGGTGATTCAATAGCTTGGGGTACCAAACGACAAAAATGTGTTGTTACCTCATCTATGGAAGCCGAATATATTGCGTTAAATCAAGCTAGTAAAGACGTAATATATTTGTCAAATTTATGTTCAAAAATATTAAAACAAAAGGTTAGTCCTGTAATTTTTGAAGATAACCAAGCTACTGTTGAAGCTGTAAAATCTGGTCAGTCCAAAGCATTAAGACACTTAGTGAAATTAAAATATAAGTATGTCTGTAACGTATATTCGCAAAAATTAGTTGATATAAAATAGATTCCTACAAAGGAACAATTGGCTGATATATTTACGAAAGCTTTTACTCGACCATTATTCGAAAGCTTCTGTGACGTAATTATGAATATTACTAATTGAATTATTCGATGTGTTCTTATTTAATAGCATTCCGAACGTCTAATAATCGTATGTCATTAAGACATGGTGAATAAAAGGTCATGAAATACGGTTAGTTTCACTTCGCTGAAAAAGGTTTCTGTTAGTCAACATTATAATTTAATTGCTGTAAAAAATTGATGTGTTCAATAATACCTAATAATGTTGTGATATGTACATATATATATATATGTTGGTTGTGAATAAATTTAATGTTGTTTATTATTATTAAACAACTAATTACTTCTTAGTGATGATTCCTCAATCAAATAATTCAAGAAATATTCAACTGTGTGTTAGGTACGTAATTAAGTTAATTCGTTAGCCTATGAAATTCAATGATGGCAGAATACTCAAGAAGCTGTCGACTACGATAAGTACCAGGAGGGAGTGTTAGAGTTCCAGCTATATATGATGGTCCTATCTTGTCGCCACCTTGGTACACTGTACAGTTAATAATACTTACTATAAAATTTCTGTGTGACCTCACATAATCATGTAAACTCTGTATGTCAAGAACTCACGTTAAGATGAGTTCACTTCTGTTCTGTATCTCGTATGGTGAACATGCAAAATATATTCTTCTCATATTTAATTACTGTTTTATTGAATCCTCCAATATTTTGTGTGTCTCTTGTCGCTCATCAAACGTTGATGAAATAACATCTCCACCATTTTTATGTGGAAATAAAAGTTCGTGAAAGTGAATATTTTCTGTTTTATTTATGTGTTTGTAATGTGTGTGTCTAGTCATCATTCGATGTCTACATTCAATTAAAGTCTTTCGTCGATACTTTCGTACAATTCGATCCGTTGATAGTTCCTATTTATTCACAATAAGATTAAAATTTAGTATTTTTAATAATTAAAATAAAATTACCTTTAAAATGGTTGTCTTGTAATTACATTTGATAACTCAGATTGTATGGAATTTAGTTGGGATTCATATCCAAAATAGCATATTTCTCTCAAATTTCTAAAAATGAAAAACAGATAAATGTTCCATTGTATATTTATTTGCGTCCTCTAATTTTTTTCCTGGAAAAAAATTCAAAAGTGTAGTTATAAGGGTAAAAAAAACAAATTTAATCATACACATACATCTTTCCTATAAAGAAAAATAAGACAAGTCCCGAACCAATGACAAATTAAATGTTTACTTTGTTTGTGCACAGTTGGTTGCACTGATGTTGGGTCCTAATATTTAACTGCGGCGAGACACCAGTGTTAAATGGACTGGGTTTAACACAAAGTACCCCAGACTGAATACACCTTCAACCATATACATAATGGACTGCGCATACTGATAAAATGTTGAAGACAACCAAATGAAATGTACATTCCATTCAAAAGTTTTTTCCCTTATCAAACTGTACTTTTCACAGAATTCATCTACCAATTCTCTTCAATTCGTCTCTGTTAAATTCATTAGGGTTCAGGTACAAATTGAAGAGAATTCATCTACAAATTTTTTTCGCTTCGTCGTTGTTAAATAAATTAAGATTCAGGTACAAATTGAAGAGAATTCATCTACAAATTCTCTTCGATTTGCATTTAATTAATCAGGATTCAGCTATGAATCGAAGAGAATTTGTCAACAAATTCTTTTCAATTTTTCGTAGTTAAATTAATCAGGATTCCGTGACAAATCAAAGAGAATTCATCAACAAATTCTCTTCCATTCGTCGGCGTTAAATTAATTAGGATTAAGTGACAAATTGAGAATTCACCTAAAAATTCTCTTTGATTTGTCGCCCTTAAATTAATCAGGATTCAGCGACAAATTGAGGAGAATTCACCTATGAATATTAAAAAGGAATAAATGACGCTATTTAATTTTAAAAACACTTTCATTGTAAAATGACAATGCAAATCCCTCCAAATTATTTAATTAATTGACTATTATATGTGATGAATCCTGAAAAAAGAAAACTTTTGAATGAAATGTACGCATTATTGGTGTCTCCATATAAGCCAATGTTAATTTTATCTGTATGCGCAGTCCATTATGTATATGGTCAAAGGAACACTCCAACCAATCAGAATCAAAAAGGTACTTTGTACGCTAGTGTTTAGAAACAAATGCATGTTGCAAGTTTTCCTCCAATCAGATATTTAGATGGAAGTACAAGTGTTTGTAGACGCTCTTTCTATAGGTTGGACACTGAAACTGCCCGTGTGTCGTCTCCATCATATATTATATATCCTGGAAGCATCAAGCCATCGACATTCGACATTTGACTTTCGAATTTTGACAACTGTAAACCTTTGACTATATAGCTTAATGGACTACTAGAACTGATAAGAAATACATAGAGTTAAATAGAACACTGCTGAAGCCACTGTTAGCAGGCGTTCTTTTTACAAAAAACAACCTTTGGTGATTTTTAAGATTTTATCAGTTCTAGAAACAACGAAAAATTAGAAACAGCATACATACTACATATGAAATCGATACCTATTCCTTTTATCGTGTGGTAAACAAGTCAGAAATATGAAAAACTTGTACTTGTGGCAACACTATATCTTTAATTCAGATTCCAAATACGCTGGGACATTTGATTTTGGTATTCTCTGCAATTAGAAATCCTACTGACTGTTAAATTTGCTGAAATTTTTCAACAAAATTATAAGAAATCGTTTGTCAAGGCTGAAAAATCATTAAGGAAAATCATCTACTTTGTTCTGATTGAAACAAAATGACTTGGAAAAATTATCAGAAATATATTTCAAAACAAAGAAATTTGTGATACTTCAACAGACACCATCAATTTCTAATCACTTCAAACCTTTATAGGACAAATAATGTACCTACTTGAATCTTTTACAATAACTACATTTCAGGCATTTTAAAAACAAAAAATGGCAAAATAAAAGCCAAATTTTCATAAATGTCATCCAATAAAATTGTTTTTTTTTATTAATGTTCATATCATCTGAAATTTATTCTAAATTCGAAAAACATTTTCTCTGATTAAATAAAATAAAATAAATTTTCACTCAAAAAATGTATTTTAGCTCATTTAGGACTCGCTCAAGTTCTTACGGTAGTTCAAGAAGTTTTTTTCGGATAAAAAATCAGCGAACGATGAAACTATTTACCTAACAGCCGAATTTTTCAGTTTAAGAAAACCTTACTTTAAACTTTTCAAGAAAAAAGGAACTCTATCCAAAACTTACATTTTCACATTCTGAAGAGGTCGATTAATTTAAATTATTATTCGAACCTTTCACTCATTAATTTCAGACAATAAATTGGTATAGCGTTCTAATATTTCACTAGTATCTGCTTATATTATTAGGAGTCACAAAAATATAACTCAATACAAATTCAGTTTTCACACAAAGTACCTTTTTCGAAAAGTAACGCCTGCATTATTTGGCTTTAAGATTTTATCAGTTCTTGCAGTCCATTAAGCTATATAGTCAAAGCCGTAAACTCAGGAAATACGCTATCAAGTACAAACAAATTTACACTTCTCATTGAAAATTCGAAATTCGAAACTTTTCATTATTCAATCTCAAATTCTTCGAATTTAATAAACGTAAAATATTATAATAATTCCTCATAAATAGCACATCTAAAGGTTTCTGTGATCATCAGTTTTTCATTACTCTTTTCAATCAACGAGTTAAATGATAGTAATTTATTTATTTATCAGTATTTTGGTCATGAAGCAATTTTTCTGAAAGAACTTTGTTGCACAATATTATAAAAATCTGCGATGGTTGTTCAATTACGTCCCTGTCCGGCGAGCTTGCGTGCCATCCAGCCGTATTTGAAAGTTGCCCTTGAGCATGATGAGAGAGAACCTGTCGTCAGTTATTGGTGTAAGCTATTGTTTTCTTGAACTAATATTATTGTGTCTAGTCAAGAAACTATGGAATCCGTTTTACAGTACTGATAGTTAACTTTGGTCTAAGGATACTCGCCAATTTTCGCGAGTCAGGTCTTGTGAATTCTCAAATTTATAGCTAATCCAAGTTTATCCCCTATTATACTGTTGACTCTAAGCTTGTTATTATCATTTATCATCTATTCTAGGTCGTCTGTACAGCCTTCAAACTGCTCTGAATATCGATAAAAAATCAGATGATGCTAAAGTATTTTTGCTGTCACTGATGGATTGGTTGGAAAAAACTAAACGGGCTTCTCAAGCCAATGAATCCATTACGAGTGAGGTTGCTGCTCAAGCCTATATCGAAAATTATGCGTTCAAATTATTCGTTTGGGCGGACAATATGGATCGATCATCGAACTTCAATAAGTACATTGATAACCGTCGACAAATCAGTTTGTAAATTCTACTCTTAATATTCTTCATTTTTTCTTACAGAAATGTAGTCAAATCTTTCTACACCAGTGGTTTGCTGATGGATGTGCTTACAACTTTCGGGGAATTGACAGAAGAGGTTGTGAACAATAGAAAGTATGCGAAATGGAAAGCTGCGTACATAAACAATTGTTTAAAAAAAGGTGAAACTCCTCAACCTGGTCCTTCGAGTGAGATGACAGATGAAGAAAAAGAACTAAACGAAATGATGGGTTTCAATGCGCCACCATTGGATTCTGCAGGACCAAAAATACCACCACCCAGTGCGACTCTTCCGTCTAAACCAAATCAGAGTGATTCTACAAGTTAGTCCTCGTTCATCTCATGTCTTGTTTCTCGGTGAAGTTTTTTTATTTGTAATTTCATGAATATTTCAGATAATATCAATAGCCCCGTTGTGCCTTCACAACTACCTATTCCTCAAAATACCGTATCATATAATCCGCATCCCACACCATCTTCAGAAGTACCACAACCCATTTCTGGAAATTCAACCTCTACTGTTTCTACTGGTCGGTGTACTAAGTATACAGTTAAATTGCTTGAGAAAGTTATTGTGACATTTCTTTCAATTTTTATTGTTCGTTTCATGACGAAATAAAAATATGATTTATTTTCAGGAAATGCGAAATTAGATCCAACACTTATGGCGAAAGCTCAAAAATATTGCAAATTTGCTTCCAGTGCGCTTAATTATGACGACATTCCTGAAGCCATTATTAATCTTGAAAAAGCCCTCAAACTTCTCCAGTCCGGAAAAGAAGATTGATAGTTAAGAATGGACTGAAAAATAAGCTATACTAAAAACACGTATATACTGAGAAAAAACATATTTTTTAAACATTGAATGTAAATTTTGCTTAATTTTTGTTTAATTTCAACATTAATAGATCTAACTTGCCTTTACCAACTTGATGCACGGGTAAATTTTAATATTACGAATTTATGAAAACACCTGTTGTACAATTTCAGTTGACATCTTCAGTATCGAAGTGGTCAGATTTGCTCGGACAAATCTGGCCGCCTCGATAACGCGTCTCATTAACGTACCGGTTTGCTGAAGCCTTTATTTATTATATTAAAGTAATGCACTTATTTCAAATGTTCAGCTTAATTTGATGTGAATGAGTGTTGCACCTTCAAATATTATTGTTGAGTTGAAGTAATTACAAAAATTTAACGAAGAACGAAAAAATGTTTTTTCTCGACAACGAGGGTCGATTTTTCCACTAGTATCGAACAATTTTTATTGATTAAAGAAAAATTAAGAAATGAGAATTGCTACTTAAAATATCACTTCTCTATTAGTCACTAAAACTCGTACTATCCGCATGAATCACATACATATTCTATATCCTTCAGTTTTTTCTTAAAATGTAGTGAATTAGAGCAGGAGGAGAAATTTGTCATCTATTGATAGATTTACTGAGAAACCATTCTTGTTTATATCTTTTACGTGTTTGCACAATTCACGTCTGGCCTTTATCAATTTAATGCACGAATAAATTATAATTGTTAAATTATTACTATGAACTCCACGCCGCGTCGTATCAGTTTAAATCAAATAATCTAGAATCATTTGGTATTACTTCTTTCAAAATAATAAATAGAGGTCCGCGTGGCGTAATGATTAGGTACTCGAATAAACTTATTTTCTTCAACTAAGGAACTTTTAACGGCTCGCCTCTGTCCCTCGAAATTTATTTAGAAACAAATCGTTAATTTGGTTTTATAAATTTATTAAAACTTGGAAAACAGAGTGTGTTGTTGAGAACTATAATACTTGAGAATGGAAAATATGAACAAATACCATTTAAATTTTCTCAGTATCATTCCGAAATAATATTAGTAAAAGATCCTTGCAAAGAAATAATTGCAGATCAATTTATAGACCGGCTTTATTAAGGTAACAATAATTTCATGTTTCAAATCTTGGAGTTTTTCGTGATCGTAGATTTGAAAAACTACAAATGAAGTAATGATGTTGGCAGCGAAGTCACCGAATCTATTCGAATACTTATTCAGTGCCAAATTTCCTATTAAGTAAATGTAGGCATTGCCTACAGCGGCAAATTTTTCAAAAAATAAATAAAAAATAAAAACGACGCCGCGCTGGTACGTACTAGTTTTTACCCAGTTTACTGGCAAATGAGGTATTAAAATTGACTTTACAAAAGGATTAAAGGTGGCGATGATGAAAATTATCCGTTTTATGAGAAAAGAGAACTACTGGTATTATTTTCCCCTTTTCACTAAATTTTGCTTTTATGTTGGTACCTATATTTGTTCCTATATTTGTTCCTATATTTACGAGTGTGTAGGTGAATTGATGTTCATGGTTTTGAGAGAATAAAACATTTTTGGAGAAGTGGTTTTTCTTAAATTCTACTGAACGGATAGGACTGAAATTTTCTCGACACATTGTTGTTATGGAAGTGCAAATCTGATAGAAATTTGGTGCCTGTTAGTTCAGTAGTTTCGAAGGAACTTGAAAAGAAAAAATTGCTATAAAAATTGTGTTTCCACAGGCCCGTAGCCAGACAGTTTTATCAGCAGGGGCTATCGAAATTGTTGGGGGCGCACTTTCACTCATAGCAGTGGCGTAGGTACCCCCCATTGACAAATAGGTGCTAAAAGAAACAAAAAATTTTTTCACTCCTTTCATTATCTTCAAAGATGAAAAAACAAACCATATGGCGCCTTTACCTTTATGCATGCAAATATGCCCAAAAAATGCCAGGATGGGCTGGAACTTGTCTTGACCGGGCAAAGCCTGGTCTAGCCTGTACGTGGCTATGGGCCTGTGTTTCTAGGGTTTAGAGGAACAGCAAAACGGATTGGTATGAAATTTTTACGAAATGTAATTCTTATGTTGGACCAGGTCTAATATGAGTTTGGTGCCTATTGAGTAGTTTCCCAGAAAAATGAAAAACAAAAACAAATTTCTGATGAAATTTTTTTTGTATTTACGGTGCCGAGGATTACGAGCGTATTTTCTGCATTGGATTAATTTAGGTTATTGGTTTTTTTTTTTTTTGAATTGTAAATGAAAATTGGCAAACTGTTTGATAGCGAAGTATGGCAGCGATAGAGCTTTTTCTCCCACTAGTGTTCTTTGGATTTTACCTTGGATAGAGAGGGTTCACATACAAAATTTAGGATAAGTAGCAGTTGAAAATTTTTTCATAACCTTGAATATTACCTGCACTACCTGTTACCTATTTATATTATTTTCTTTAATTTTTTTGTATCTCAGGAAAGACCCCCACCATTCCGGTTGGTATATCTCTGTTTTCTTCCATGAATGACATGGAAAAGGCGGCAAATTACTTGTGCCTGCAAGCGAGAGAGAACTAAATGCAGCACTGCACTTATCAAACAAATCTTAATAAATGCGATTACAATGAAATCTATTTCTTCAAACGTAAAAATTAACATTACAAAGTAATTAGAGTTCTTAGTATTCATCTTAACAATCTCAAACTAGCAGATTTGCTGAGGGTAACTACAAGCAACGAAACCATACAAGTAGATGAAACTGCGACTGCAAAATATTTTTGTGAGTAGGTATAAGCTTTAATAAACTAAAAAACTTGGATACAAGCAGAAAACAAATTTTAAGCAATTTTCATTCAGCTTGAAAACACTAAGCGCAAAAAAAGTTCTACAAAGTCAAAATAAAAGTTTAATCCGTTTGAAAATAGGTGCCTAAAATTCCTTTTTATTCATTAATTTTTTTTTTTTTGAATAAAATACTGCTTAATTGAATTTTTGCATAAATTTGAGGGAAATGTGGACCAAAACTTTCTTATTCTCGATTTAAATTACTCCTAAGGCGACCATTTAAGTGTAATTTTGTTAGTATTTCTGAGAAAACATTTTTAAATGTTTGGAAAATTTTAACTCACTCTTATCATATCTGAAGAATTTACTGGAAGCTCAATGTTAGCATCCTTGGTTCTAAATTTTGAAGAAAAATTCAAATTCTCCAATTTTTTGCGCATAAATTATTCAACAAAATAAAATTTTATTTTAATATAATTACAAAATTAAAAATGTACTTAAAAAAGATGGTACAAATTCTTTTTCAGTGGGGGATTTGATGGAGAAAAAAAATCCGATCTTTGAAAATAGCATTAAATTTTGTGTGGAAGATAGAAAACATATTCACATTTGAGCACTCCAGCGAAGAAAAACCATCAATGAATTTGTTCATCAGTCAAATTCAAGTACTTTCATTTCTTTGGTGTTAAAGTTCTGAGATAAACCATTTCTTGAACATACCAAAATAAAACAAAAAACATTAATCACGTTTCTGGGTTTTTATTTCACCATTAATCTCTTGTGCTTGCTTGTTTATTTGCCATTCAATCACTAGTCGCCCAACCAACATGAAGAAGAAAACCTGAAAATAAACAAATTTTCACTTAAAATTTATGCTTTTAAAATTAAATTTATCTGAAAATTTATTTTCAATTACTGTAGAATGTAGGGACTTGATTAGTGTGAGGTTTTATGGGCTTGCACCCCTCGACAACAGTTGCCAGCAAAAAGCTGGTATATTATTCGTCTCTATGACGTTAAATCACAGACACAAAGTCTGAATGTAATTACTTGCAAGTAATTGCAAGTAATGTATGTAAACTGAACCGTGACTAATCATATAATTACGATGATGTCACAGCTCGGTACATAAACCTGTCCGTTGTTTCTTATAAGATACAATAATAAGATATGACGCACTTCCCTTAGACATACCTATTCTCTATGTATGTGTGTTTGTGTGTGTGTAGAGAGCCCCCATATAAATTTCCCAAACTGGCTCTAAAATTCTAGTGTTTGTCCATGTTTGGCTCTCTCATATTGTACATATGTAGTGGCAGAACATGCAAATAATCTATTTATTACATTCTTGTATGAATACTTCTTCACAACAAGGTATATATTCTACATACTAAAACCCATTCTTTTTTATTTTAATTATTTTATCATTTGAGAATACAATTTTATTATACTTTTAATATTCATCTGTTAGCCAAATGATTATTACTTAAGGAAATACAATGAAAAAAATAAAATTACCATTGAAAAAACCCGGAGGAATCTTTAATTATTTTTATGAAAAAATTTTGGAATTAATTTGAACTAGGAACCTATTAAGTGTAATTTTTAATTATATAATTATTGGAATTTCATCTTCACAAAATAAAAAAGAAAAAATAATTATTCCCTTAAGTCACCGTTATCTATAAGTCTGCAATTTCATCCCTGTCTCCCTATTACAAATATAGGCTACCTATAAAATTTTTACTTGAAAGCCATTTCAGTCTAGATTTTCCATGTTCGAGATGGAATACGTTTCTATATAAACAGATATATCGTCACGATAAGCCTAAATCAATACCTATTTGAGATATTCACGTAAATAACACTAAACTCTTTTACATCATGGATTCAACCCAAAACTATAATTTCATTTCAATTTAGGTACCTGAAAGATATGAAAATTTGGACTGAAAAAGGTTTTAAATGATTTTTAAGACATTTGTTTAATCTAAAAATTCTTACCAAAGCTGGTGCCAGCCTCTCAAATCGATCATTGACCATATAATGAGAATAAACACTTAAGGCCATCAATATTAATAATATTACATTGGCAACTCGCTTAATAATGGCTGTAACAATATTAAAAACGTGTAATTTCTTCATTGAAAAAATCTATATCTACGCAAAAATTCGATCAACGCGGTATTTTACCTTTTGGAATGAATGCCAACATGAGACCGCACACAATTTCAAAAGATCCTATCACCTTTCTGTACCATTTAGCCGGTACTTTGACACCGAACATTTGACCAAAAGGGAATACTTTGGCATATTTTACGTATTCTTTCCTCTGTAAAAGTAATGAAAAAAAGTTGAAATGATTAATAAAAAGTTTTCATTCATGATAATAACCTCTCAACCCACTCATTTACTCTCAAGGTGACAATTTATTAATAAAATGAACTTATCATATACATACCAAGTCTCTGTGCAGATCTTTGCTGAGATAACTGGATATTTTTAAAATACCGACAAATAAAAAAAATACACCTAATAAAACGGATAAACTTTTTAAAACTATTGAGCCCATTTTGGGTGACTTACAGTATTAAAACTCGTGTTTAACAAATCTTTTTCCATTCTGTCAACCAAAATATTGTTGCTATGAGCGAAAGCTATACAAGCGCGATTAACACGAAAAATATTTTGAGACCATGCGAAAAAAGGTCGCATGCGCGTGCTCGTATCGGGTAATTGATTTATTTTGAAATTTACCATTTACCAGCTACAAACCCGCCCCTTATATTCGCTGAAACATCTGTGAAGAACGTTGCGTTTTTGCGTTACTTGCTTACCTCGCCAGATTTATGAGCCAAATTTTTTGTCATTCTATTTTTTTTTTAATGCCCATTTTGATTCAAACGGAATAATGAAATAGTGAACAATAAACTATGATTACACAATAATAAATTGTATTTTAGTTAAGTTATTGGGACTCTTCGCTGAAACAAAAAATTTTGAAAGTCCAAATAGAAAATATAAAATGTTATTTTTCTTCTATTTAACTATGAGTCCATGAGTAAAAAGTGACTAAGTTATAAATTTATAATTAAATTAA
Source organism: Ericerus pela (assembly GCA_011428145.1). NCBI lineage: Eukaryota > Metazoa > Arthropoda > Insecta > Hemiptera > Coccidae > Ericerus > Ericerus pela. Next base: position 966,012 of record WOFM01000553.1, read on the forward strand.
TTTTAAATAAAAATATTTTATCTCTGGATAATTGATGGGACATTGAAATTAATCAGTTGAAAAGAATTTCAACAAATCTTAATAATTTCTATTCCAAGTCCGCCTCGGTCTTCCAAAGTCTTCCATCACATAAAAATCAGCCATTTTTCAAAAAAAACTTTGCCCTCAAGCATCAAACCTTCAAGGACTTTATAGTTCATTCAAGAATATTGCAAAGTTAATTGCAGCAACCAGAGATATATGAGGTTTGTTTTATTTACCAAGAAAAGGTTAGCCTAGGGTCAACATCAAACTCCAACTGGGTTTGTTTTGATGTCTCAAAATTGAGGTCCATGTCAAAACAAAGACATCAACCTGACACCATACCAGCTCACACCTCCTCTGAAGTAGGTGCAGGATAGTGTCCATCCAGGGTAACACTTTTGACATTTTTGTGAAAAAAATAACAACCACATAACAAACACCAAGACAACACAATAGCTCTGTTTGATAGGACTACACCAACCTACACCAGGAGGGCGATTTCACAAATGTGGGAATGTTATGGGACTTTGTGCTAAGTTTTACTTGAATATTTGTGGAATATCCCTACCGGTGTAGGTTGGTGTAAGTTGGTGTGATCCTATCAAACAGAGCTTATGACAAATAAAATGTCCAGTTCATAACATCATGTCAATGGTGTCACCTCGGGGTTGTTTTTTGTGGCAAATAAAATAAATGTCCAACTCTCTATGTACTCTGTGGTACAAAAATGTGATTAAGATCTTCAACCATCATCATCATCATCATCAATAAAAAGTCAACTTCGTTTAACATTCTGTGCAGCTTTGACTGAAAACAGACATCTCTATACCAATACACACACACACACTATCAAGCAACAACACATGCACAGTAAGGTAAACATAGTAGAGAAATCATTCATGATGGTGATAATGGTTGAGATGTTTGTCACATTTTTAATCCCCTGTTGGAGATCTCTGCAGATATGTCTCTGGCAGAAACGTAGTGATGTCAATTTTTCAAAATTTTTCCATCAATTTTAATTGATTTAATCGAAAAGAGAGGAATTGATATGATTGATAATCGACTGTTGAAAAATTAGAAATTGATTTATCATCTTGAATTTTTTTTAACTAAGAAAAGTATAAGGAACCAGTTAAGAGTGAAATACCCATGAAGAAATATGATTAAGACAATTTAATTATGCATGGTGATAGATTATTAGAAAATAAAATTGAGAAATTCATATGAAAAAAATTGAAAATCAATTTTGCTAAAATTGACTAATTGTTCAAAAGTGATAGAAATTCTAAAAATTAAAAAAAAAAACAATTTGTTCGGGGTCTAACTTTATTGATTATCGATTGATTGAAAAAAAAATTAACACCACTACAGCAACGATGTTCAAGTGGGAAAATGGAAATCTTTTCAATTTTAAAGTATGTTAGCCCTTCTAGCAATGATATTAAGAACTTTTAATACTCATTTCCCCAATCACATCATGGAGAACTAAACTTTGACTATATAGTACTACGTATGAACCACTCATCAAGATAAACAGAGTGAAATAAAGACCAAAGATACAGGTAAAGGAAAGAATATGTAGGAAAGGGTTACTCCATACATTATCACCAACAAACCAGACCGTTAGAAAGTGAGAAAAACTAGTTTTGATTATTCTTTCTTTCTCTGAAGTTTGTTGTAATAGCTCTTTCCTGTATACTTACTGGTATTAAATATAATAGAGGACACATGTCCATCTAACTTCTGCTATGAAAAACTTGCATAACTTTTGAAGTTGTTGTCCTCAATGTACAATACAAATTCAAATTTGTTCACCCGTATTCCAGCACATTAACAGTGATGAGAACATTTTTTCTTCAAATAATTGGATTAAATGAACGAATAAATATAACTATAATTCAGAAACCACAATGAACATAAATTTTGTATATTAAAATGAGTCAAAAATATTATGGTTCTTAGAAGTGAGGACACTTCGTCACAAAAGAGTCTTCTATTATATTTAATACTCTGTGGTTCACACCACAGAATAATTAAATACAGGACACATGTGAAACAAAAAATGGCACCACTTTCACAATAAAAAAATCCGCCATTAAACCATTGTTAAAGTACCAATAATTTTTAATCTCATTTTTATCTATGAAATTCGAGGTGATTGTGATTTCTAAATTAATATTTATATTTATTTATTTATTTATTTATTTAATTAAATTTTTTTTTTTTTAATTAATAGCACCAAATACAGTGCTTTGTTTCATTAAAGCTTTTAAATGAACATATATCCTCTATTATATTTAATACTAGCTGTGATTTTGACATTAAAATGTACATTGGTTTTATGGAGCTTTACTAGTCCAATATTATATAGTCAAAGATTTGTAGGGATTAACCTTTGACTGTATAGTACTAGACCAGTAAAGCTCCGTAAGACCAATGTACTTTTAAATGTCAAGACTTGTTGGCAAAAAAATAGGCAACCCTAGCGTACCTTCTGCATATTTTTGATGTTTTGCTGAAGTTCACCAATTTAGAATACATTTGATAAAGACATCCATTAAATTCACAAGGATAGCATACATAAACACAAAGCAAAGTACATTAAAAGGTATGCTCTGGTTGCTTATTTAGAGTCGGTATGTCTTACTAGAAATCATATTTTTTTACTGGTCTAGTACTATATAGTTAAAGGGATTAAACATAATACGCAGGCCTGAAAAAACCTGGCAACATGGGAAACATTGCTAGTCTCAGTCACATAAAAAACATATTTGGGAAGGCTTCAAAAACAGACAAAAAAGACCTAATGCACATATTTTTAGAAAATATTGAAAAAATATCGATATTTTTTAATTTTTGAGCAAGATTTGGAAAATTTTAAATCAAGAACATTTTTTTTACAGATGGAAATGGAAACAGAACGCAAAATGGAAACTGAATGAAAATTTTGGTAAATGAAATCAGGAAATGTAAAAGAAATGGAAATCAAAATGATGAAACTGGAAATAAAAAATAACTAACATTATTGTAAATTTCAGAAACTCAACTAACTGAAACAAAAAGGAAAAAGTAGCATTTCTCAGTCCTTGCAGTAAACCAATGTCCATTGTACAGCTGAGAATCATGGCATGTTTCATAAACATTAGTGAAATAAAACTGCTGGGTTATAAGTATCCAGTACTAAATGATTGAAGGTCCAACAGTATTTAATAGTCTTGTTCACGCATTTGATCATTTGTATTGGATACCCAGCAACCTTTTGACTTGCCTCGCTAATGTTAAAAAAGAAATGTGATTCGTAATTCGAATCATTCATTCATAATCAGTGGAACAAGGAATCACAAATCCTATTCTTCTAGTCAGGAAATTCCCGAAAAATCCCTAAAAATTTGGCGATTGTTGGAAAAAATTTCGTGAATTTCATCTTGCCAAATTAAACAGCCTCTTCACTCTTTAGAGAACTTTTACCTCGCATTTTCTTAAATAAAACTGATTTTTTATCAAAGATTACTCAAACGTTAAGAAGTTTTTTCCCATATCATTAAGTCTTTTATTTATGTTTCGCAGAAAAATGATTAGTGCGAACTACTTTTAATCATACGCTTTTATTCTACTCACTCAGTTTGTTGAAGTACACCGGATGACCAACGTCAGCGCTGCTTTCACGTGTTGTGACACACGTACACATACACACATATCCGTTTTTATCAGTTGTTTTTTTCAATTTTTGTTCATTTCTGTATCAGAAAAAAAAGTGAGAAAATTCATTTTCTCTTTCGCCGTTATTTTCTTCTTAAAATTATAAAAGCGCATTTTTTAAAAACTCGTTCTCAACCTAACTTATGTTTAATCTCATTCTCAAGACTAAATAACTTTCCTGTATAAACGAAGTGTAAAATTAATCAATTAACGTAATCTGTAAAGGATTTGGGATTCGAATCACTTCTCATGAGTGATTCGTTTGTGTTTATTCGTGATTCGAATTTCGAATTATTTTTTTGAGGATTTTGCCCACTCTTGGAAACACTGATCACTGATGCAGATTGTAAATGCAGAAATAAAATTTTGTTGTTTACTCATTTCTGCTGTTCAGTTAGTTTTGTAATTTGTATGATGTACGATTTATTGTTCTAGCATAATGCGGAACTTTTAACTAAGTTTTTTACAAATTATTTTCTCAATCTATCTCGTATTGTAAAAATTTTTTTTAAACCAATTGTTTTATTATTATTAAGCAAAATCGGATCTACCGTTGCAGTGCTTCCTCATTAACCGGTGAAACGCTTTGAATAAGTCTTGACATGTCACAAAATCACAGCCCAGGTACTTTGCTCGATGTCTTGGGGGATATTGATGAAGCATTTATTCGTTAATTAGTTTCTACGTGTCTATAACTAAATATTGTTTCATCAGCTACACATTCAACTGAAAATTCTCTCACTAAACGAGGCAGTTTTTCGAAAATGAAGAAGAGAAAAAAGAGTACTAACCGAGATCAGTCGGCCCCTCGGCAGCCTTTATCCGGTAAAAAATTTTCATTGACCTAGTAGCTTAGAAAGATGTCTCACCAATTACTCGTCGTTTTTTAGTAATTGATTGGTTCTTGGAAAAATGTAAAATTTTCGCTCCATTATTTAGTTATGTATATGACGAAAGTAAAATTTTTTGTTACAAAATTTTTGCAAAATTTTTAAATCATTCTTTACACGATATGTAACTGTCCACGATGGAATAAAATTATTCCATATTACGCTCGTTCATTTGGAAAATTTTCCCTTGCATATTCTAATTACTGGTCAACAGGATACGTTCGATTTATGAATGATCGACGAGAAAAAGTTAGAGCTGAGAATCCGTCCTTACCTTTTTCTGAAATCACTCGTTTACTTGCCAACGAATGGAACCAGTTACCGCAAGACCAGAAACAAGTAATCACTATGATGCTGTTTCCCGTGTTTTTTAAAATTTACAATATCTTAAAATAACTCATTCTTTCTAGATGTACCTGGATGCTGCGGAGCAAGAACGTGAAAAATATATTCAAGAAATGGCTGCTTACAAACAAACAGAAGCCTACCGGCAATTCAACGAACATAAGCAAAAGAAAAAGATGAAAACTGCAGCTGTAATGGATGATGTCAGACTTAAAATAATATTTAAAATGAAAAACATTATGTCCCTATTATTAAAAAATAATTTTATTAAATTGAACTTTTTGCAGGAAAATGATAAAGAAGTCGATACACCTGTATTTGATATTCCAATATTTACCGAAGAATTTTTGGAGTATAACAAAAGTATAAAAAATTTTTCGTCAACTAGTAGATCCTTCACAGTTATCCAAAAATTTAATGCTGATTCTGTTTTACCCTTAGATAGAGAAGCAGAACTTAGACAGCTGCGTAAAAGTAATACAGACCTTGAACAACAAAATGCTATTCTGGAAAAACATTTAGAAACTATGAAACAAGCTGTAGACAAATTACAAATAGAAACTTTGCAGAGAAAAACATCAAATAATTTACTGCAGCAGCATTTGCAAAAAATGCGAACCAGCTTTATTGAGAAATTTGCTTCAATTCCTTTACCAAGTAATTTAAAAGTTTCTTGTTTCATCATTCTGTCGCCTTCAATTTGATTAAGGAAATTGAACAATTTTGAACTGGCAGGGTATGAATTTCGGAAATTTTGAGTACTCATGGTTTGTTTGATCTCGTGATAGGAATTTTTGAAATTCGCTTTGCCAAAGTTAATGTCGACCCTTAACTGGTAATTTTTGATTAGTGAAATACTCAATTATTGTATTTCGATCATGTTATATTTTTTATTAGTGTGAATCTGTTGGCACTAATTGCTCATTTTATTCACCAATAATTCTAATAAGTTTACTGAGAAAATGAATTATCAACATATGGATGGTAAGAGAGTTAAATATCGGCGACTAAATCTGAACTGATTTTGTATTTTTTTCGAAGGAAATTTGCTTGTATAAAATTGAATCATGGAAATGAAGTTAAATGAAAAACATTTTTGCAGATCGTCGAAGAAAAATCGTATAGATTGAGTTGGTAGAAAGAAGTCCATCGGGTAATACTGAGAAGTAAGACGTTTGTTAACGGTCGTATGTACTGGTAAAAACACTGAGATGAGAAGTGATTTAAGTTGTCCAAAAAAACCCATTTTGCGTTATAGGAGAAAATATCGCGTGGAGATAAATTTGTAATAAGATTGATTGAACCAATATTGGTAAATTCATATGGATAAACATTGAAAACAATTTGATGGAAAGGAGAAACTGATTAGTGAATACTAAGAATAAGGTTACAATATGTAATACCAAGTTAGAAGGATTATTCAACTCGAGCGTTTGCAGATTTTGGAGGGCTAAAGAAACTTTATTCCTCATTTCTGTATCCGAACACATCTTACATGAAATTGGGAGAAGATAACTAAAAAAAAAAATTCAGTTGTCACATAACCAAGTATGAAAATCGAGGTAAATGATGAGAACAGGCCGAAAAATATGGGATTTTACGATATGTCTGTTGGCTAGTTTTAGCCTAATCTTAGAAAATAAAACCATTTCAAACCTCTTTTGACACAAAATTATGTCCTTTGAAATGGTTTTATCTCATATTTGTCAGGGATGGACTTGTCTGTATACTTTAAGGAAGAGGTTTAGTTCCTTTTTTTTTTTTTTGTATTGCCATGAAAATAGTTTATACAATGTATGAAACTGAATGATTTAGAAAAAAATTAGGACCTTTGATAAAACAAAAAAATTAATTTTTCATTTCTCTAAATAAGTATTGTTTTCGATAATGTTATTCCAGTTACAGCGTAAAGAAGAATTTAGGACTAAAAAATACAAATTTTAAGAAGAATATGTATAATTATGTAGAAAATGGAGTGTGAAATGTTACAAACAAAAAAAAAAGTGGATTCATAGAGGTAGAGGAAGTAAATATGAATTGTATCCGACCATAATTTGACTACAGCTCAACTACTTTTTTGACTTTGTAAGGTTAGTTTTATCGAGAACTGAATTCCTCTCGTTTCTCAATATTTATAACGTGAGAACAACAAAAATCATTCATTCAGTTATTCCAAAAGCCATAATTCATTTGAAATTGTTTTACGCTCGCCTCGCTCAGGTTTTAGAAACAGCCCTTTAAATTTGCCTATTTTCTCCAAAGAACTGGAATTTATTTTAGGGGTGGAAAAACATCGGAAAATATATTTAAGGTCTATAAGTGAAAAGTGTGCAATAACGTAATGATCGACAGCATTCCGTTTAATTCTGTGGGGTAATCATTTGTTATTCATTTTCGTTGTTATCAGTTGTTATTGATAATAATTTCTTGTTGGTACAATATGATACGTACAATTCAATTTTTCTTTATTGCCTCATGAAGAGTATATAACCATTTTGAAAACGAAACAAAATAAATTTAGTTGAACCTGTCCACATATATTGAAAAGTTGTTTTCTTTCCTTCAAAGGTACTAATGAAACTCCATCAGCAACAAATGTTGACCAGTATGTATCAAAACTATACGGTCTTCTTCAAGAGAATCCGAACTCACCGCTGTTTAACAAAGTTAAAAACGCTGTCTGTTGTATGGATCTAAACTTTTAATGCAATAACTTCAGCCATAGTATCGCGTTTTTTTTTTTTCAACGCGCTTCGGTGCTGTTTATTCTATACTTACTGTATTTATACGATTGTATTGCGAATATAATTTGTTCGATATTATTTTATTGTACCATCTTGATAGTGTTAGGTTGAATAATACATTTTAATTGAATTAGGTAAGTACCGTAAGGAATTTGTATTGTTTGTCGTTGACCCGATATAGAGAAAGCATCGGAAGTGCGTTAATTATTATTTATGCACTCTAATATTATATTTTGGCATTTCAAAAAATAAATTCGAAAAAAAGGGAGCGGTTTTTTGAGTGGGTTGAGATGTCAAAAAACGATACATCTATTCTCCTTCCCCTCCACGTTTAAAAAAACTGGAAAACATTCGTCGCTGCGGAGTTTAAATACGTGGACATTCGTGGGCGAAAATGTATCCAGTTGTTTTTTTCTGTCGTTCAACTTTAACTCGTATATTTCATTAAAATATACTACGCAAAACGATTACACAATCTTTTTTTTTTGTGCTTTAACAAAATATCTGCATACACGTGTATCGGGGTAAGGCGCAGTTTTTTCTCTTAGAATATCGCTACACTAATATTGAATCGTTCCGAGAGAGTGTTTTCACATTTTATATATTTTCTTGAATCAAGTTAAAGGTAAGATTAACATCGTTTTAGTAGACTCTTACTGCGCATGCGTGGTGGAACATTTTCATCACCAATTTTCGTATAACGTAGTACGTTTTCATTTAATAAACGCTTTGTTGTTTTCCTCTCTCTTTTTTTTGTTGTTTTTATTTTTGATGTCAGTAACATGTTTTTCAATATTGTGTCGGTTGTGCATTATGGTCTACGCACAATTTGAATATAATTCATTCAAAATATCAGCATTTTAAAGACAAGTACCAGATTTTTTCGTGTAATTTGAATTTTTCGAAGTACGTATTGTACTCTTCTTATGTTTAATTTAATTTAATTTTTGTTTGTTTGTTTTCGATTGGGTTGGTCACTGATCGAGATTTTATCAACAACTCCGATTGAATTAAAATGACAGGATTTTTTTACTTGCAGTATGATTGTTAGAGAATTTATACATGTTTATTTAAATTTATCCAAAAATAATAATCATAACTTTTCCGGTAGAAATCTGTGAGAAACTTCTTTCTTGAGAAAATAAAACGTTTTTGTTTTGATTAAGAGTGTTCCATCGTTGCTGGAATTCGCTTCAGAATAATAAATAAAATACCTACCTAACTCATGTTCGTGTGCATTTTTCAACTCATTTCGCAAGTGGTCAATGAAATTACACAGTCATGAAAATATAACAATGTATGCTGTTCATTCTTACAACTGATGGTGTTATGTTTCGAGATACATTTTCGAAATTGGAGAATATTTTTGAATTTTGTTTCACGGCATGTTCTTTTTGATTTCAATTTTAAAGAAAAAGATAAGTAGTAGGTAGAGGGTGAACCCAAAGAGGAACGAAGTCTTCCCAAAACCTGGTGAAACCCCCATCCCACTCTCCAAACAAATTCGTAAGTACCAGTAGGTATGTATATGTATCTAACGTTGAGAAAAACTAAAATATAATTTTGAATTGTTTTGACTGAGTGCAAAATATAATTTTAGGTCAGAACCTTATAAGACCCTAATACAGAATTTTTATTTTATTTCGCCTCTGTGCGGATAACCAATGAAAATTTTTCAACATCTCACTTTAACTTATATACAGTTTCTTCATTTTTATTTTTATTAATTTTAGCATTTATAACTTCTTGAATTTTATCATGTGGAAGTTTTAGGCGTAACATGAGTATTCATGTCTTCTGGTTAGAATAAAAAAAAACTGGAAAAATTATAGCCTGATTCACATTTGGCTAGTTTTCTAGCTTCTAGCTAGCTATTTAGGTACTATTTTGTTAACAATTGAAGTCACTATGCCATTTTAGTCATTAAAATCAACTTTAATTTGGCACAGAGTCTTGTAAAAATCTTATTCAAATCTCATATGCCAAACTGCCAAGTGTAAGTTGATTTTAAATGGTTGAAACGGCGTAGTGAATTCAACTGTTAACAGAATAGTACCCTAATAACCTGGCTAGTAGCATAAAAACTAGCCAAGTGTGAACCAGGCTAATGTTATAGGTACTGTTTTATGAACATTTCTGAATCCACATTCTAAATATAATTGAGCCGGATAACAATTATTGGCTTCGGACTCTGAAAGTCTTTACACAACATTTGAGAAAATTCGCTGGGAATTCTCTTAGTAAAAAATTGCATCACTTCAGTTCTATAGTCCTCAACAAAGTTCTTGTTTGAAGTGAAAACTTAAATCAGTCATAAAGTTTTAGAAGAATCTCTTCAGAGAACTAATTTTGCACTTTTCCAAATTTTATAGCCTTTAACAAAAGTTACCGCACTTTTTCCCATAAAAACATAGCTAAATTAGCTAAATACCAATACTCTTTTTTATAGCGACTCTGGTATATCATATCACAGTAGGTACTTCAAAAATAGATTGTATCAGACTGACTCGAAAAATTATTACTCCACAAATAATATCTATTCTGGTGATTATAGTTGCTGGATTTTTCTAATTTTTCGTGACAAGTTGAACAAAGCTTCAAAAAGATTACTAGTCTTGCTTTCCACGCTCCATCAAATTCCCATCCACCAATGTCCCTATGTTATTACAATAAAATGACGTTCAGATAAGGGGAATGAAAAAAATTTAAATATTAAACTAATTGTACGTATCTAAGCAAAAAAACATCCGGATTTATTATTTTAGAATGCAACGAAAAATCGACAATAATTAAGCACCGAGGGACGCGTGGGTTAAGAAAATTAGGAGAATAAATAAATAAATTGGCCTTCAAAGTTGGGACGCTATTTGGCGTTTTAAATTCGTATCAATCGTTGCACTTGGTTTTGGAAAGTTTCTTGTAAATTCGTTTCAAAATAATTCTAACTGTCGCGTAGCGAATTTCGCTAATCAGTAGATTAAAAAAGTAAACTTTAAAGAGATGATAAAATGAAAGATACCGAGTTTAAGGTAGAGAATTGCTGTAAAAACGAGCCACAAATTGAACCCTTGGAGAGAAAAGAAGTGCGTGAATTTTCTTTGAATTTGAAACGCGAAAAGATGATAAAAATTGACAAGAGTTGGCATGTTTCTAAAAAAAAAAAGAAAAATAGTGAGGTAAATATTGATTCAACTATTTTGAAGAAAGTGAATTATTCATAATACTGATGAGTGAATCTCAGCGTATGAAAAATAACATGAAAGTGACAGTATCAAGTTCTACTCTAACGTCGCAAAAAAAAAGTTTAATGACTTACAATTATTTCTGATTCAATTAAGAGCACATCACGACCTAACTATTCATATGTATTGAGAATGCTCATGTGTTGACGTGAACCTCTACAATAGCTTACATATTCAGAGATTTAGGAGGGAGAAATGCTCTCGAGATTTTAATAAAATTTTCTTTCCCTTTCTTTTCATTTCAACGTACATAAAACACATCTAAAATATTTTCAGTATTAAGTACTGTAGTACTATATTCGTAATAATCATCCTTTCAATGTCATAGGGTATTTAATATATGCAGTTTTAGTACTTTCAATGCTTCAGAATCGTTGGTATAGCCAGAAAAGTTTTAAGAAATCAACACAAAACGAAAAAAAGTTTTACGTAAAATTATTGTTGTAGAAATAAATATTTTGGACAGGTGAGTAAATTTTTGTTTAATCGGAAGCAATAACAAGAAAAATTGTTTGAATTTTTGAATAGTTGAAAAATTGTAATTATTACTTTTTTTTTCTTTCTTTTCATTTCTATGATCTGTACCAGGAAATTATAATATATTGCTGCCAGGAAATTTTGGAATAATACTAACAAAAAATCTACCCTGGAATCTATTGTTTTGTTTTTGGAAAATTTCGATGGGAATTTGGAGAAACCGATATGAAAAACAATATACCAGACTACAGGTTAAACATACAACTAAATTATGTTTACGAAATTTCAAAAATAAAATTCGTCGCTTTTTCAACTAAATCAAGTATTCTGAAATTATTTGTGTCTTTGTTTAGGGAAGATTTAATTTTCTGAAATCGTCTCAATTTTTGTTTGCCTTTCAGTGTGAAGAAACCATTGGGAGCTGTGGATCAAATTCACAGTTAATTAATCTAGACTGAAGGACTAAGAATGAGTTTGTACCTAGATAGTATTTCTCAAATTATTCAACACTTTCTATTTATAGAATATTCGAATGCTTCTTCCAGTGGCGGTCTAAAAGTAACAGAGGCTCCTGGTTTGTTCTCATTTTGAAGCGCCAGCTTCGGTTTTTTCAATACATTTTATTGAAGACAAAACGGAAACCCTTTCTCCTGTTAAATCGAGATCCATGGTAGACAATCACCGGTCTCTACATTTGTCCTGTTGACATACTGTTAATAATATGCGATTTTTCGCTAATAAAATTTAATTGGAACCAATATGAGGGTCTTTCCTGGTGAAAAGTCACAGGGCGGGCCACCCCGCTTAATCGGCTACTGGCTTCTGATTGTTCCAAGACATCCACCCTACATAAACACCATAAATCTTTTCACTGGAAAAAACTAAATTTCAATGAAACAATTAAAAACAATATTAAACTCAATATTTTACTTCATTTCGTAACATCCGTGACAAATTTACCGCACTTTCTTTACCATATACAAAATAACACAAACTTAAATAACGTAAAATGACCTCAAATCTAACATTTTGCGGGCAGCTTCGAAGCAAGAGAAGCCAAACTTTGATGTTTAGAAGGTACTATAACTTCGTTCTTCTAGCTAAAAGTAGAGATAATTCTACAATTTACGATTTAGAGTCAAGGGTCTGTTTTTGAGAAGTGGAGATCAAGAGTTAAAATTTTGAGAAAAATTCCAAATATTATAGGCAGTTAGCCTACAAATTCGGAAGTTCTCACACTCTGTAGGTGATAACGCTCTAAACTCATTAAGAAGGTGTACCTATCAAAATAAGTGCATAATGTTAAGCTGGTATAACATCAAATTTTCAACAAAGATAAAAAATGAAATTTTTAATTATTTTATAATTTTTTTTTATACTTAAAATTTGGTTTTTTCATTTTGAAAATTTTCCGACGATCAGCTGCCCTCGCTCCCATCCATTTCCGAGCTTGAACCACCGCTGGCTTGAAGAGTTTAGTTTTGGCTGTTCTTTAAGCAACAACTCTTCCAAGTTCATGCAGTAAATCTTAAATTCCTTTCATAAAAACTTTAGGTTGAAACATTTGGCTCATTGTCAAAAGTTCGAAGACAGGAGATCGTATGTGTATATTATTACAATTATGTAATTTTTATGAGTGATCATAATTATATTTTATTGGACGGTAAAGTCCTATGGGTATGTGGGTAATTCTCAGAATAAGTACATTTTTTAATGTTATTTTCTTCAGAAAAATTTTTAAGCCATTTTCAAAATTTTTTGGGTGAAATTAATAATATATATATAGCATAAGTTAGCAAAATTTTTCACACAGGAGTCCTCCTAGGGGGTAACCTTTGACTTCTTGAATATTTTTCATGTCCATAATGAAGGACAAATTGTTTTTTGTAAAAGACAAATTATGGTGGTATATTTGAACAACAAAATTCAAACAAATAAAACTTGATTATTTGGCAGATTCCCTTTTAGAAGACTAAAGTTTTCAGCCTAAAAATCCAGGCGGGTGCTGTAGCCTTTTGAAAATTCTCTTGTTCACTACAACGGACAAAATGAAATTATGACGTTATTATTGACTGCCGAATTCATACAGAAAACAAAAAAAAACTAGTCTATTCAAAGCTTCCCTTTTAGAACACCAAACTTTTTAGGCTTTGACAAAGTAACTGAAAAGTAGTGACAAATTTTTTGATTAAATTTTCATATTTCTATGACAAAAAACAAAAATATCCATCCTCGACAAATTAATGATGATGAACAAAACTGATATAAAACTAAGTTCTGTCATTAAAGGTAGTGGTTTTTTTTTAATTCTAATATTGTATTTCAATAATCTAAACTTACATTTTCTAATGTCAAATTTTACATTACACTACACTGTGTTGATGAGAAACTGAAAAAATCAGCATCCACGACGAAGGACAAAAAAAATTACAGGAGTCATTTTGCCCTGAAAACATAATAGAAAGAGGTGAATTTTGATAACAACCCAATTATCATCTGTAGATCTTATTTGTATCATTGAAATACATCAGTATATGACTCATTGAAGAAATAAAATTATGTATAGAACAAGGTTTACTGAGTTGTTAAAAAACTGCTGCGACGATGGACATAGAACTGTGTTACAAGACTTAAATGCCTCCAGGATGAGCATGTGTGCATTGTAAGTGAAAATTATTATTGCAACAGTTTATGTACGTGTACTCCGAATAATTTTTACTGTAATCATTTTCTCTTAACATCTAACAGAAATTGCAAAAATACTTGGGAAGGTTGAAATCATGACATAGTACAACCACACCAACGGACGCATTTTGGCATAAAAAATTGGTATACATATTTATTTTGCAGTAGGTTGTGGAAGATTCGTCATGGTGGATTTTTGTAGAGGAAATTGTTCCGTACATAACTGAAAAAAAAATTACTCGAGCATTTACCAATGCTGAAATAAATGCCCTGTATGCGAAGATCGACTAATTCTGAGAATCACCCATACTATAGAGAGCTTATTCTTACACATTTAGTTACTTTCAGACATATGGATAGCGTTTTCAGGTAATGAAATTACTCCTTTTCGCATGTTACTGTATCTATATACGTGAATACATACTATAGATATACCTACATCTTAAGTAATTTCGTTCCCCAAAACACTCAATCATTGAAGAATGGAACCAGGAGAATCATGCAGCCCTCCATTACATGTATACTCAAAAGTAAAGTCACAGCACTCATTTCTCCCTTTTTCGCCAGAAGGGATGGACGGATTTTTATGAAAAGGTATATATCAATGAAGAAGATTTCACATGCATAGTGTCAGAATGGTAGTTACATTTTATAAATTTTCGACGTGGAAGGAAAAGTAAGGGAAAAAAGAATAAAGGTAGGCCCATACTGATTGCGCCAGAACGGATAAACGATTCAATACCTAGTAATCAATATTAATATTTGTGCGAATCATTCGCGCTATCACTTCTAGTAATTTAATATTTTATGAATCCACACAGCTTGAAATTCGATCGAAGAACTGCACGTTTCAATGTTCAATTTCATAACTGACTCAAATTCCTTAATTTTTATTAGCTTATGACAATGGCTACAATATAATTTTTATGCACATACGGTAACTTATCATTTCACAAATCCATGTACCTAGCTCGAAATTCGATCAGAGAACACGTCTCGATGCTGAGTTTTGCTAATTAAATTTCAAAAAATTTTAATTGCTTACGACCATACCGTATGTACACATAGGTATTCGTGTATTATAGTGTTTATTGAGCGTAGGAGGAACGTTTGATTATGTAAAAGATGAAATAATTCTCACTCCCAGGTCGTTTTATGAGATCAAGATTGATAAGTATATTTCTATTGAAAACCTACTATAAAAGTGAAAATGGCGGCCATATATACGCACAGGGTGTTTCCGTAATCGATGATGAAATTTCCACAGATGATATCCCTGATTACATGTACTTGGGAGTTATAAAGGTAGCATAATTATGATGGTGACTCGTCATGCTTTTAAAGTACCTACCTGTATGAAGATATTAATACCTACACAATTTTGTCGATTATATCTAACAACGAAACTCGTCTGTTGTAAGATAGGAAATAATTCATTTCTAAGGATATTATACCTTGAACAGTGTATCCAAGCGCGCACAAACTGAGTTCTAGAAGCTAGTACACCAAATTAAGAAACATTAGACCTCTAAATAACTTATTATATGAAAAACGGTAACAAAATCTTCTGAAAAATAAAATTTTCATGTTAATATCTAAAATATATTTAAAACTTTAGAGGGAATACCACTCAAAAAGGTATAAAAAATGCTAAGAAAACTATGCTTTTTCAAAAAGCCGATCGATACATTTTTCTTCTATCCGGCTTGGATTTACTATTATTTCAGATCGAAAAAAAAAAATCTTGACTTCTCGTTATTCCACTGTATAAATATTTTCAATTTGCTTCAATTTTTCACGCCTTATTGATTATCCTCTGTTTTATATGCGAGCCTGGGGGCATCTAAATGAAATTTTCAATTAATTTGGCAATTTTAATGAAAGTCCATATTAGTCTCTCTACATAAGTGTAGAGGAAAAATCTTCACAATAACAGAAAGTAACTACAATGCTCGGTAGTTTTGGGATTTAGCTAGATGATTAAGACAATTCAGTTGGTTTTATGTGGAGTTTAAATTGCTGTTGGAGGAGCTGGCGTCTATGATGGCTAATTCTATGTTTGTATATCCTTTTGAATGATGTCTTATGTACATTTTTGAATACATTTTGAAAAAGTAACGACAAAATCACATTTTTTTGAATGTTTTTTTCATATATCAGATTTTTTGGGATCCAAATGACCAAACATTGTAATAATTGTTGTTTTTAGTCTTGATTTGTGAGCTGAAGTTGGTAGAATTTTCAATTTAATTTTCTGCTATAAAAAGTGTAGAATTCCTCGTCGCGAAAAGATATTTTTACCAGAAGGTAATCTACAGATTTTGCATGTTCAACCACTTCATACATAAACATACGGGCAAGCCAAAACCTGGGCAAACACTGGCGATTTTAGAGCCGGTTTGGAAGGTTTATATACGGGCTTATTTACACGCATAGCAACACACAAACATAGTGATTACGTATGTTTGTGTGAATGCCTGGTGCGTCATTTCTTATAATGATAAGAAATGATGGGCCAGCAGCCAGTTTGTTTACGGAATTGTGACATCATCGTATTGATGAGATTGGTCATTATTTGGTACTCGTACATTACTTGCATGTATGTACAAGTAATTACGATTGAATGTAATTCAGAAATTGGGGTCCAAGCCCCTATACCTCATATGATGTGAGTCCCCACAAAAAGTTACCTTCATTTTTTTATTAGAAAGTGTTATGAACAAAAAATGGACGCATTGCTGTTGAATTAAAGAGACAAAATTTGAAAATTAATATCCCACATTTTAAAAAAGCATGACAGCACATTAGTATGCACTATGCAGCTATCATTATAGCTAGTTATTTGCAAGTATCTAGACTGTACTCAATTTAAGGTGTCACTCGTTGAAATTCCGTGGTCCATTCTAGGAAACACCTTGTATTTATAAATACACATCCGTGTAGGTACTACTTTGAAAAATGTCTATATACTGGTGAATTGGAGTCAACACGTACTAAATCAACTATAAAATAACCTAAATAAGATTGACGAACAAAGTTAATAGCTTCGACTCGATATAATTGGTCGACCGTAACAACAACAACAGTGACACTGCCCCCTCTGAAAATTTTTAATTCCGACTAACGAATGACGATTTCGAATAACAGCAGTTTCTTTTTTCTTTTTTTTCTCTCCCTATTCTTCATCTTCAACAGACGTTTTTCTACACTCAATTATTCTACAGCCATGTTTCGCTTCATAAGATACGTTTTTTGTTTTGTTTTTGTTTTTTTTTTTTCGTTGTCATCTCATAAAAACCAAACAGTTAAAACAGTTTGAAAAAAAAATAAAGTGAAGATATGTCGCCGAGACCGAATATAATTTTATTACTTTTGACATTGAAAAGTCGCTTTGACGCTTCCATTACCCAACTTTTATAATAATTTGATTAAATAATTTTTTTTTTGTTTTGTTTTTGATTCTCTGCAAATGTAGGCTGTATATAGCGTACTTTTTGGTAGCTACCTAACTTGTAAATTGATTTCTACACTCTCCGCGCACTAATTATTTACCGTACTCTTACTTTTTAACGAGTCATAGTTTTATTTTTCATTACACAGCAATTCGTTTTATATTTTTTGTGAACTGCGAGAGTATGCCGTTGGCGTTGAGGCACTTTTAGTGCGATGCAATATAAACTCAGGGGCTTAATTATTCGATTAATTTCGAACAAAAGACTTCCTTGGTTGTCATCCATTATTCCATTGTACGTATTCGCGTGCGTATCAGGACAGATGCTCTGCTGAAGACTGAAGCTAAAAGTGACGTGCGCCACAATCGAATGCCCTTACCCTAAAAAAGAAGTCAAGGTGTAATGATAAAAATGAGGATGAACTAAAAACTTTTTTAATTTTTGATTTTTAGAGGGGTGTATGGTGGTTAAAAGCATAGGCTATCCATTCATCAATGTAAGGAACGTTGATTGGTGGGTAGATGTAGAAGGGATATGAAAGTCGACACAACTATGAGATACATTTTGAGACTAGTGAGTGCCGAATCGTTCAACAACAAGAAAAGGTCAACGTACAGAGAAGAGAAAAACGGAAAAGTTTTTCCCATCGATGTAACCACCCTTCAGTAGCAACAAAATCAACCTTTCCCATTTTTGATGTGTAAACATCTTAGCACTCGGTTTAGTACTCTAGTAGGGGCTAAAACGAGAATTACAATCGTAACTCGTACGTCTTACAATATTATAACTGTTGGCATGTAGGTGTGTGGTTGTGTGTGTGCGCATACTCACAACTATACTATTATGTTTACACATCAAGTCCCCATTGGAATGCACGCCTTTTTTTAAAGCCAGATTTTCAGCCTTCTGACGCGACAAAGGTCCATCAATCTAATTCAGAGCTGGCTGTAGGTGTTACGAGGCCTCAGGCAACATAAAATGCGAGGCCAGTCAGGGCCACAGAAAGTACATTCATAGGCCCTTTGAAAATTTTTGAAATTGCATCAATGTTCAGTTCGATGAATGTATGTTTTAATTTTATTAATGGTCCATACTCTTGAAAAGAAATAACCAATCGAGGTCCATCGAATCTCACCATTTTGAATGAGTAGGTAGCTCTTACTGGTGGAAACGCTCAAATTCATTGAAGTAATATTTTCAGTTTTGAAATTAATATTTTCTTTAATTTACACCCTTCTAATCAGTTAATTTTCAAATATGAACAGGCCGAACCTTCTTTGGATAGTCTGGAACATTTTGAACCCACTATCATGACAATCCATAAAGTAGGATACTTTCTTTGAGAAAACAGAAAACTGCTGTTAGTTTCAGAGATAGAACATACCAAATGTATTACCTCGTATGTACGTCCCAGTCACTAAGAAGAAATTATTTTATCAGGGGTTTCGGCAAAATAAAATTGGTAGGAAATCTTCAAATAAATAATAAGACGCCTTCTTCAAAAACAACTGTGTTGAGTTACAAAGTACAAATCTTTAATCTCTGATTTTAAAATGTTTACATAGGTAAACAGTGAAATTTCCTAGCATATTCTGATAGCTTCGAAATGATGGTATTCGAGGTTATTTGTATCGATTCGTGTGGAATCTTCAGTTTGTAACTGATAAATTCTTTAACAGAGGAAAAATCACAAATTTTACTCGAATTCATTTAATTCTTTGATCTTAACAATAGTGCGCAATTCAATTCCGAAGTTTGTTTTTCAAACAGTAACATAGGTATATAGGCACAGAGTATTAAATATAATTGAGGACACGTGTGAAGTAAAAAATGGCACCACTTTCACGATGAAAATATCCTGGCCTCCTACAACAATTTTTTGTCTCATTTTTATCCATGAAATTTGGGTTTGTTTTAACTTCTAAACTAATAATAATACTGTTTATTCACACATTTAATTAAATTATTGAAGAAAACAATTTTCTGATTATTGCTAATGGGCTCGAATGAGGGGTAAGAAAATTCTAAATGTTACTGTAGGTGTGAGACAACAACTTCAAAAGTGGTGCCGTTTTTCGTAATAGTGTTTAGATGAGGGGGCCTTCTTCATTATACCTATTTAATATTCTGTTGGTATAGGTACCTGCCGCCAAAATTAGTAATATGTTAGAATAGATCGGTGTATGCCAAACTGGCTCGTGAGTTACCAGTATAGTTTGTACGGCCACTAGCAGTAGCTCGCGAAAGGATGTGGTAACTGTGGCACCATGATTTTTATTACATTCAAAATTTCATCTCCAGATAGTAGGTTTTCAACCTTCATCGTATGCTGATAGGCTTAAGCCTTAGGCCGGTGTTCATAGTTGACAGTTAGTGTTCACCAATCTAAGTGTCAGTTTAAAACTTGCATTTCTCAGCTATATTTCTCAGTAAAACTAAATTTTTTTCATACCTTTAGTTCGTCGTAAGGAAGCTACGTTTCTCATTATTCTTAACTAAACGATTTTTTTCTCAGCTTCACTGTAGTTTAAAAACAGACCCTTAGGTTAGTGAACACTAAGTGTCAAATATGAATACCGGCTTTAGCCTATCTAATCTTCTCAAAAAATTTGTCTCCTTTCAATACAAAGTTCTGTCTTGTAGTAGTTCACAAACTGCTGTTAATATTGAAAGTATAGAGCTCAGTTACTGAGAAAGTTTGGCGACCACTGGAATAGGTCATAATAAACATTTGTTCCAAATTACATTTCCATTGGTCCAAAATTAGGTATTTTCTAGCTAAAATAAACACAAAAGTAGTGTTACGGAAGTACTGTCCAGCTAATCTGCACCAAAATCAATACGGTAGGTCAGTTCCTTGGCTCAGTACTAATGTTCGTCCCAAATTTCGTCATTATCGGATCAAAATTGCGACCTGTACCACAGTAACGAGAAATTGGCTTATGTATGTACTACGTAAATGTTTAATGAACTTGAATTTTTGATTCCAAAATTTTCCTTAAGTTATGAAACGAAAAATGTACCTACCTCCACCCCCGGCCCGTTCCGGGACATCGAGATTAATAAGTAGATTTTCATCGAAAACCTACTTACAAAGCAGCCTGAAACCCAAAATACCAACCTCAGAATGCGTTTGTAGCCACTATACCTATTGACCTGATTCACACTTAGCTAGTTTTCATGCTACTAGCCAGCTACTTGGGGTACTATTCTGTTAACAGTTAAAGTTATTTGTCGTTTTTACCTTTTAAAGTCAACTTCAACTTGGTGGATTGTCATGGGAGATTTTAATGAGATTCTTTGGAAGACTTTTCGTCGAGCTGAAGTTAATTTAAATGGCTAAAAACACAAACTGACTTTTACTGTTAACAGAATATGGTACCTCAAATAGCTCCCTGGTAGCTACAAAACTAGCCAAAAATGAATCAGGTCGTAGTCCTATAAGTAGGTATCTATCTTGCAGCCAATAGAATGTCAATAAGCAATAAGCACAATACGATTACAAAACTCGTTTATCAAAATACCCCAACGAAGGGATACCTATTGAAAAAAATACGCTAAAATTTAGCACAGTTTTGAGTGCTATGTGGTGTACGCTATAGGTATGCAATATTGTTACTTTTCTCGAACTATTTTTGTCGAGCAAAACGAGTCAAAATTTGACCTGTACGGTGCTCTTTTCACTTTCCACCGCCCACTGCCTATTCATTAAAACGAAGATGCAGGAAGAAAAACATTTTTATCAACGTCACAATAATTACTCGCTGTATAAGTTCTTATTCAGATTTGGAGAAAAAAAAATGAAAATAGTGACTTGTGTGTTTACTGGCTATACACCTATACTTACAGGCGTAGTGTGATTCCTGGTGTGTATCTATTGTATGTTAATACAACTTCATACAGCAATAAGCTAACATACAGGCTAAAGCGTTTCGAAACACTTTGGTAGGGTTGATTTACATATTTCTCAATTTATTAAACAATAAAATGAAAACACGTACCTATAATGTGGAGTGTCTATTTTTTTTATTTATTTTTTTTCAGATGTATTCGTTCGTACTGACACTGGCCAGCATATCATGGATGCTGCTATCGTTTTTATCATTAATTTTAATCAGTTTTACTGTAAATAATGCTCGGTGGATTCTAGGCAATGTTGCACATAACGACTCTAGTAAGTATTTAAAACAACCCCTTATAAGCATACATAATAATAATAATAATAATCATATAAGTACAAGATTTCAGTTCTATGTGAGTTGTGCGGAGGAAAAAAACTCAAACAATTAAAATCTCCAAATAGAAAAATTATTTAACCTTTTTGATAACGAATAGCCTACATGCCGAATTTGGCCAGGAAGTTCAGCACAATTTGAGAACTAAAGTTATTTTTGTGTTCAACTCTGAAAAGTAATACAGCACCTTTTCTACATAAAACAGCCTGTTATGTAGAAGTAGATACTAAAAGTATACTTTTTTCCATATCGAACATGACTTTAGGTCTTAGGCCTAGCCTACCCAATTAATATCATATTATGTATATCTATGCAAATGAATCAATTTGAATGAGCTTATTTTGCACACTGAAACATTACTTTTAATGCGACATGACACGACAAACCCAACCAGAAATCGGAAAATGTTCTTCTGTCTCTGCAAAACTGCATCCTCCATTTCTTCTCTCGTACTTTCACACAAACTGAAAATCTTCAGGCCGTTTGGTTCATGTCTTATCTCTATATATGAATCTTAATTTCTATAATTTTTTTTTTTACCGTGACAAGTTAGAGAAAACAGCTGGACCAATTTTCATGATTGAAGCCTTGAAAGACAGGTCTCATCATGTAGTTGTGTTATCAGAAGAGAAAAATTCCATGGCCCGGGGGGAAAAATTGGGGATTTTGACTCCCTCACCCCCTCAAAAAATTTTTTTGACATTTTTTCCTCTCTTAAACATATTTTTTCTACCATATTAATAACTCCACAAAATTTCATATTTCTCTATTACCCCCTTTCTGAGATATGGAGCGCCAAAAAGTTACAAAATTGAAGTGTAAGTAGGATATATTGTAACTATCTACTGTATACATAGCCCAGTCAAATGTATGGTTTGAAAATGAAATGAGGGAAAGGGAAGAAAACCAAGGGGAGAGTGAGGAAGGGAAGTTAAGAAGCTGGTTACTCTCAGCAAGTGGGTTGTCCGAAGGAAGGTTTTATGCCTTAGTGGAAGTCTGTAGCTTCCCTAAATGCAAATTTTTATACACTTTTATTCTACTTACTCAATTTGTTGAAGTACACCGGATGACCAACTTCAGCGCTGCTTTCACGTGTTGCGACACACGCACACATACACTTATATCCGTTTTTATCAGTTGTTTTTTCAATTTTTGTTTGTTTCTGTCTGCGAAAAAAAGTGAGAAATTTTATTTTCTCTTTCACCGTTATTTACTTTTTCAAATTGTAAAAACATATTTTTTTAAAACTCGTTTTTAACCTAACTCATTAGACTTTCTTTCGAGTACGTATCCCTCACTTCCGTATTGTTTGTAAACCGAAAAATCTAAAGAGAAAAATGAGAAAAACATTTAAAAAAACTGCTCCTTCTCTCTTTCTTTCTATAGTTTTCTCTCTCTCACTGGGATTTTCTCTTAGGTGGATTATAGGCTCAAATGAAATTGCTACGAGGAGGCGAAGCCCGCCAGTGACAATTAGTTAACATTTTAAAGTTTGAAATTAGAAAACCATTGTTTTAAGGAAAAACGCATTCAATGTTAACCGAACAAGGTTTCTCATTTCATGGCCATCTCAAGAAATCTCCGAATATGCTGGAAAGAGTTACGTATTCGAGTAGGTACCTTATACATCATCACCCAACAATAATTGGAGCTGTTAAGTGTTGAAAAATTAAAGAAAAACAACAACATTAACGAAACTGATTTTTTTTTAATTTTTTCTACATTTTCCTTTCCAACACAAAATTTCATTTTTCAACTTGTAAAAGAATTTTTTTAAGTCATCTCACTTCAACACATACAACTTTCTTTCCATATATATGAAGATTTACTTCATGAGTATAGGGGCCTAACAAAAAAAATAATTTCTAAAAGACCATTTGGGGAAGTGATAAGGGATTTATAAAAATAAATTACCAGTAAGTAGAGCATAAGAAATTCCGTCTTCAGAAAATTTCAGCATGATAATGTGAATAATTTTTTAGGGGAGGCCCCCTTCTGGTTACGCCTCTGTACATGAAGAAAAAAAATCAATGATGTTGAGCTTATACACAGGCCCAGGAAAACACGGAAAAGATTTCAGCGTGTAAAGCTACTGAATCCAAATAACTGAACAGAAAATGCAATTCCTGCAATGTTAAAAGAATACGAATATACGATAATTTCTCAAAAGTTTCACTTTGGCACCTTCACCAAAGAATTTCAACAAAGCCTGTCTTTTACCCTTCATGGGGTTTCGATAAAATGTTTTTAATTTATTTTTCTATTCAAATAATAATCAGACGAATAGAATAAATTCTGTCTTCTGTAGGCAGTTATTATAAAAAGATAAGCAAACCATGAAATAGATACTATTTGTGTGTTGAAAATATCTTTGGCCAATTACGATTTGCGATAACGCCTCGCACTTTCCGAACTTTGTTTTTGTTTAGTTTTCTTCGGTTGGTAGGTACTTACAAACATATTCTTAGCAGGAATTAAAAATGGTGAGTCATTTTGTATGGTACGTACGATGACTTAATGAATGTTGATTAGGTTTATCCTGGAAAATAATCATCAATAACTCAAATATAACAGGCGCAATAATGTCCCAATTGAGAAAACTTTGTCGTTAAAATTGACCTCCATAAAAATAATTTAATTCTTTAAAACTGTTATCGACGCTCCGCTCGTTATTGGCTGTCAAGGGTCTATGGTTCCGCATTTTTCCACATATTTATTTTCGAAATTCTTCTGCACAGCTAATAATTGTGCGTTAACACGTGAAATTTCTACGAATGAAAGAAATGTATTGTGCGCCAACAAACCCCACAGTACCGCGGGTCACTTATTAAAAATGTCGGTAATTAATGATCGCTTTTAGAGCTTAACTGTTGGATATTAATAAAAAACATGCTTAAAAAAGAAGAAAAAAGAGTTTTATTCCCACGAAAATATCCATGCGATAGCCGATATGGATGACTCCAAGATTTCATTTTGAAGAAGAGCCATAATCGCAAATTAGGTGAGATAGATTTAAAACAAAGAACATAAAATGTGGTAGATGTTTCCGGAAAATATCTTTAGACTTTAGATACCTTAAAACCGCAACAGGACGCCTTTTAAACCACTGACAATGCCTCCGAATTTCCGAGTCCAAACAAAATTATGATGTCATTAGTCCCTTCAGCGGCCTCTGAGATAATGCCCGTCACCCTAAATTCTAAATATTCAAATCAATATGCTTGTGGTATGCCAGGGGGGCCTACCAAGGACCCACTACCTAACAGGTCGCACTATATTGTTTTTTAAACCCACGGCCACGGCTGAAAAACACGAGCCATGTCCCACTTGCAAAGGGAGGCAGCTTCAAAATGCTGCCCCCCGACCGGCTCAGCCTACCAAAGTTCGTGGACCCGATGTCAGCGTGGAACGATAATATTTTTAAATCTGCATACCTCGGGAATCCATGGAACTACTTACGTGCTGCATTTTGCTCTAGGTACGAATCAGGAACCACATCACCGAATTATTGCCCAATGCCTTTTTAAGTAATTAACACATTTTCAAAACATAAGTTGTAATGACCAGAAAAACGTACAAGTACAAGAACATGTTGCTCCGTGAGCATCAGAAAACACATTAATATTTTTTAAATAAAATTTTCCTCCGAGGTTTTTAGAAAAATATTATCGTATAGAATGGTATAGAATATTCGGCGAGAAGAAGGGAAAAAAAAAGGAGACAAAACAAGTACCGGGTTAAAAGATAAAGATATATACAAACAGAATGAAGAGCTGTGAGATGAAACATGAATCGAACACGTAAGAATCTGAATGTAGTGAAAATAGTGCAAAAATGGTTGAGCATGACGTGAATGATCGTGGTAGAAAAAGTGAAAGAAAAGATGTATGTATAAGAAAGACAGAGATATGATACGAGAGATAGAGTAGAGTGAAAAATGAAATGAATAGACCTCGGACTTGTTGTACAAAAAAAATATATAGTCTGTTTAAATTTTTACCGAAAAATGAAGTACAAATTCAAGAAGATTCCAAAAAAAAAAGGGGTGGTAGCCTCATGCGTCATTCCCCTCCTAGACCATGTCAACTTTCAAGAAAGGAGGCATGGGCTGAAAAGGTCGGCAGTCAACTATTACAAATTTGGGTGTTTCAATTTTTTCCTCGGAGGAATGGAGAACAAAATAAGAGGTTTATAATAACATGTTAAATAATATTATCAAAAGGAACATTACTGGAACTCCCTATACAGAGGGTGGAGGCCCCAAAAAAGAGATATATACAAAGACATGTCCGGGTTAATAAATAACATGGTGGTTAGGTAAAGAACGGTAATAAATAGGTAGGAAAAATATACGCGTACAAAAGCAAGGATTAATAAGGGATTCAGGTGTGAGAGTCCGTGGTGTTTATAAATCAAGAATGGGGAGGGAGTACATACTCCAAATTCCACGGCACCGGCCAAGGACAGCCCAGGCGGATTCATCCTCGGTAGTGGGACTGATACTGTCGATATCCCCCTGAGGGATTTCCACCTTGGGCACTATGGTTGATGCGTACATATTCACAGGGGAGACTCTCCCCTCCTATGACGATCGTTCCGTAGTTTTGCCCAAGGGGAACCCTCACTTGGACATCATGCAGTCGGGCGAAATCCTGTCCCAAATTGATCGAATCGCAGAGATTTGTCACTATCCCAACCTCCACGGAGACCATACGTCCCGAAGGCAGGTACAGGCTCATCGGCAGCATTGAATCGAACCAATAGGGCTCCGATCCCCTAATCCTCCACGGAAGCACGACAGAGACCGTGCCGTTTAGTTTCCGACGGCCACGTAGAGCGGAGTTGCTAAACGGCACCCTCCCTGCCATCGAGTGGGAGGCCTTGGGGTCGAAGTGGATCAATCTGTTCCTATCCCCCTTTATCTGGGTCCAGAACACCACGGGTTTGTGCTGTACGGTGGATGTTGTAGTGCAATCATCCGACGGAGGTGACTCGATCGAGTCAAAGTACTGGGGTAAGTGGGGAGGTAGGGTTGAAAAGTCAGCCCCTTGAAAAATAAAGTTTTGCTGGAGAAAACCAGAGCTACTGGATTGCACCGATTCCACCAGTTGAGGGCCGACACCATGTTGCTCCAGAGCAACAGCCAGCAACTCCGTTCTTCCATCTCGGATATCCTGACGAAAAGAGTTTGAGGTCGTGTCTGGTACCGAGGATGCATGATGCGAACAGACCGAGCTGATCGGCACCACGCAATTGGTGTTGTTGATCGTCCCGGCCGACACGCGACGATCATCTGATTTTGTAGGTAGTTCGGGGAGCAAGTTGGTGGAGGACTGAGTCGTGGCAACAGAGGGAGGGGGATTCCAATTTTTAGCAGTTGCCACATTGTTTTGAAGTTTTCTGGGGACGATCGGAAGGGTCGGGAATTCGATCGGTCCCAAATTAAATGGACCAAGTCCATCGTCGAAATCCGGGTAAGCGTCCGGTTTACCCGGAACACTCAGTCGGTCGTTTATGTATGTCTTTACCAGGTCGGGGGAGATCAACCCTGCCGCTATACGGAAGTCACCGATGGGTTCCCTCATGTCGGTTGAAGCGATTTTACGGGGAGAACTACCATCGGTGTTTGAGCCTGCGGGAATGATACGGGCCTTCTTTAGCCGTGAGTCCAAGGACACACGACCTTCAGTTGGCTTCGATCCGCCCAATTTGTATTCAGCGACAGGGTCAGAGCCAAATCGTACCGTTTTGGGAGTAGAACCGGCCTCCGAGGTTGGCTCCGCGGGCTTATTTTTTAAAATATTCTTAACCGAATTGGTCTTGGAGTGAACATCCTCCAACGGGATAAAACTCCAAGGAGTCCCGATTTTTGCCCGCGGAATCTCTGTCCGAGTAGATGAAATCTCAGCCCGGACCGCCGGAGGCTGCTCAAGTGGAACACCCGTTGGTGTTCTAAAATCCTCCGGTATATTCGAATATGTCGAGATGCCGGAAGATTTTTCGATTTTTGTCTTCGGGTCGCTCACCCGGCATTCTTCGAGGGTTGGTTTTTTGTCGTCTCTCTCAACAATTTCCCTCTCGGACCCGGATGAACGATCCCTCAGACTGACACATTCGGGTGTGGGTAAGGGTAGGGAATTTTGTACCACGGATACTCCCTTACCTGTCTTCCTTCGCTCTTCCCCGGCACACGGAGACTCCCACGGTGACGTACACAGATCGATAATATCGTCAGCACTAGAAGATGTCACTGGAGATCTTTCGGGATCGTACTTTGGCTGTCTTGTCCCGACGACTGCCCTGGTCGAATCACATGTTGATGTTGTCGAGTCCGAGTCGGTGAATCCAATGTGTCTCACCAACTCGGACTCTGGCGTAATCCAGGGAAAGTCGATTGTTGATCGAGGTGTCGTAGTTCTAGGCTCCGCATACGTAATGGTCTTCACCTTCTGGCAGAACGCCCTGCCCCTTTCCTTCATTTCCCTGATTTTCTTCGATTTAAAAGTCCGCGGTTTCGGACGGGTGCACCGTCCCTTTTTCCGCTCAGACGAATCCGGCTCGATTTCAGTGTTTTTCGGTGATCTAAAAACCACGGAAGGGGGAAGAGAAAAGGGGGGTTTCTTTTTATTAGTTTCGGGCGAACAGGAGAGCGAGTTTACAGCGTTAATATTTAGAAAGTTTTCATACTCGTTCTCCTTTAAGAAGATGTTGAGTATCTCCTCCGTGGGTGACGACTCTTCTACAGCAGGCGCAACGAAATCACTCGAACACTCGTCCGCATTTTCGTCCACCTGCTGTATCCCGGTTACGTTCTGCGTCAGGTCGTACGTCGACCCGTAGGACACAGCCCTTTCGCAACCGGGATCCGCCGGCTCCGCGATCTTTGCTGCCACGGTTTTTGTATCTATTTTTATGTTTTTTGTGGGGCAAGATGTTAATAAATTGTTTGCGAATTTTTCATATTTAACACTTAAACTGTCTTTACCTTCCCACGGAACGACCAAGAGCGGTTTTTCCACCGCCGAATCTACGTCAGAAGACGTGAGGGAGAGATCTAGAGGCTGGAGGAAATTTTCCCCCTCCTCGGTTTTCTCTTCATTATCCCCCACGTCGGAGGTCAAATCGATGACCTCCCCACGGATCGACGTTGGTGTTAGTTTCGGTTGATTTTCAAGGGGACTTTGGTCCTTCAAAACGGTACAAATTTCTTTTATCGCGTCCACGATTTCCGTGGAGGGTTCGGCATCTATAGGGTTTTTACATGTATTACAGGATGCATAAACCACGGAATCGTTTTTAAATTTTCTGTTTGCATTACCTTTCTCGTCGGGGCTATGTTCCTGCGCGGGAGAGTCGAGGGGTGATTCTTTCGGCTGACATAGGGGTTGCGGCGGAGACAAAACCGGTACCACGGGGGTGGGCGGCGGAGAGTCGGTCAGATCGACCGTGTCCTCCGCCGGTAATTCCAATATGGAGACCAATGCCTCCGCCGTGACGTCAACCCCCCCACAGACCGAACTCAAGAGCTCGCTGAGGCGCGCCTTGTACTTCATTAGTTTTGCGCGCCTCACCAAATGAGCTTGAGGCCGAAGAGCAAGAACTGAAGCTGGCCGAGCCTCATGGCGGAGTCCCTCAACGATCGTTTCGACCGCGCACTCGATAGATTCGATCTCGATCGCGATTGGATCCATTCTACAAAACATTTTTATTGTTATTAACTTTATTTTCGAAATCGTTTGTTGTATTATTATTTTTTTTTTTTTTTTTTTTTTTTTTCAATGGTGAAACTTTATTTTTTTATACGTTTTCCGACGAATATTCATTTATTTTGTGGAAAAAGGAACACAAGGAAAATTTATCGCGACGAAAGAAAAGTACCACGGAAGTCGAAATCTTACCTTATGTTGATGGCGATATCGGTGTTTTAAAATTTCTTCGATGTGCGTCTTTTTTGACCACGAGGTCGGAAGAATTTTCGATGAAAATTAAAGAAAAAACACAAATTAATTCTCACAAAAACAAAGCCTTGGATACTCGCGAACCACGGAGACGCACAGAACAGTTTAAGGGTACACAAAAAGGAAAGAGGAAAGAGAAAAATTTTAAAGAAATGATGGAAAAATAAATCAACGATCACAATGGTTGTTACTTTAACACACGTTAAAATCAGAGTGAACGTAAGATGGAAAAACACTTTTAAGTTGTCCAGTATTTATGTGTGTGTTAAGTTTGGACGTGAATATTGTGAGATAAGAGTGAAGACGATCCGTGGATTTGCATGGTGAGGAAGGTGGATGAGGCGAGATGATAAGATTTTTTATTTTATTTTTCTCTCACACACGCACACACACGCGTACTCTACCTATTTTCATACCTATTTCTAAAAACTTTCGAAAATTTCTGCTCGAATCTTGCTCGGCTTCTACCACGGCTCGTATTTTTAATTTTTCGTTCGTTATTTACGGCGCTGTTCCACGGCGGTGAAAAAACGCCGAAAATTCCGAGGCGTCCCGAGCGTGTTTTTTCGTATTTTTCTTTCGAAACACGAACATCACAGTGATGTGATGGTTCGCCTCACGCTATACGTGTAGAAGCGCTACGCGTTCTCCGCATATCGAAGATTTTCGTAAAGTCTTTCCGCGGGTATAAGTTAAGGGAGTTTTAGGCGTGTGCCTGTTTCCACGGAGTCATTTAATTTCATTAATTTTTCTAAGTCCAAAGAGAAAAAGATTTTTGTCTCGCGATTGTTCTATTCTGTAAAAAATTTTTTAATCAATATTTGATGTTATTTAAGTGTTGGACATCGAACGTTCCATCTTCTAAGTTCTCCAGCAGATATGCATTTTTTCCTCTTTCTTCAATCACCGCAAACGGTCCGCGATACAGAGGAGCTAATTTTTTCGCAAATTTTTTGTCTTTTGAAGAATGGTGATGAGTCCTGACATACACCATGTCCCCCTTTTTTAATTTCACAGGACCAGGGTGGGACTTCTCAAAATATTTTCTCCTCTGTGAAAGTCTTTTTTCTATTTTTCCTCGAGCCATTTGCAATAATTCGTCATAGTCCTTTTGAAGTATTTTCTCAGTCTTGGCACTGCCACGGATGCTGGGTCTCTCCCTCAGTTGTAAGGAGATCGGAGGTATCCCAGTCACGATATGTTCCGTGGTATTGATTTTACGCTCGACTTCACCAATCAGACTTGGCCAGGACGAATGTTTCTCTTTTCCCTCTAGGTGGATTCGCATACATTCGGCCAAAGTCTGCATTACTCGCTCCGCTGGGTTAGACGCAGGGCGGTAGACCGATGTGAAACGTACTTCAGTGCCCTGGGCTTTCCAGTGGTCGACCCATTTCGCGGAGGCAAATTGGGGACCATTGTCGGACAGTATACATTTCGGTTTTCCAAACTCCTCGGCGTATTTTTCCATGCGTTTTATGGTCGTGGAGGTGTCCATTGTTTTTACTGGATAAAGTTTTACGAACTTGGTGAACACATCCAGCACAACAAGTATTTTTTCCACTGATCCACGGCCACGGGGAAGAGGTCCAAAGTAGTCTACCGCAACAAGTTCACCTTTTGACTTTGCTACTACATTTTTCATTTCCCCATAAGGCATGTATCTGGCTCGTTTGCAAGTGTTGCATTTTTTACAATTTTTGATGTGATTTATGACATCACCCTTGCATCCGGGCCAGTCGAAAAATCGCTGAATTATGGTGGTGGTTTTATTTATCCCTGGGT
Organism: Ericerus pela; assembly: GCA_011428145.1. NCBI lineage: Eukaryota > Metazoa > Arthropoda > Insecta > Hemiptera > Coccidae > Ericerus > Ericerus pela. Next base: position 997,551 of record WOFM01000553.1, read on the forward strand.
GTTGGGCGTCTTCGTGATAGTATTTGACGCATTGTTCCCGTCTAGGTATGGGTAGGTATATTCTTTTCTTACCGTCTCGACCTTCGATGTAGCTGATTCCATTTTCCACGGTCACTTTCCTCGGATTCTGATATTTTTGTGCCAAGGAAATCTCTGGATCCGTTTTTTGAAGGTCCGGTATTTCCTTGTACCATTTTGTGAAATTTCGGGAAGTGATCGTGGTGTCGGGGTCTAAAGGTTTAATCATGCTGATGGTCATCTCCGGGGCCTGTACCGTGGTTGTTGGGATTGTAAAATTATCCTCGGCACAAATATAGGCCTTGTGATAACGAGAGAGCGTATCCGCAATCTCGTTTTTCGTACCGGCGACATGATTAATACCTTTGATGTTAAAATTTTCCAAGGTCGTTATCCAGCGAGCTACCCTCGGCGTGCAGTATCTTTTTTCATTTCTGAGCATCACCAAGCTCTGATGGTCTGTGAAGACTATTACCGGATAGCCGAGGAGGTAAAAATAACACTTTTTTAGCGTATAAATGATGGCTAAGAGCTCACGCTCATAAGTCATATAATTCATCTCGCTTTTGAGAGAAGCCGGCTTACCATGCTAATGATCCTTGGTACTTCCGTCATCTTCGAGTTGGTAAACGAAACCACCGACACCATACCCAGACGCGTCGGCCATGATGAAAAAAGGCCTATCAAATTTGGGATGTGCCTCCAGAAGCTGACGGGAAATTTCTTTCTTCAACCGATTGAATGCAATTTCGCATTCCATGGACCATTCGAATGGAACCTTTCCACAGAGACGATATAAAGGTTTTCCTATTTCGGCACAGTGAGGGATGAAGCCACGGTAGAAGTTCACTATGCCTAAGAACGATTGAACGGCCTTTTGATTTTTTGGTGTTGGAAAATTCTCAATCACCTTGGCTCGTTCATCTAAGGGTTTAATACCCTCCTTCCCAATGTAGTGTCCGACAAATTTCACAGACTCTTGGAAAAAGAAGCATTTTTCTTCGTTGAGTGTCATACCAGCATCTCTAATCTTTGTAAAGATTATCCTGAGATGTTTGAGGTGTTCCTCCCTGGTTTTCGAATGTACTAAGACATCGTCAACGTAAGCAGCTACAAATTCCTCAGTTTCTTTTAATACTTGCCTTATCGCAGACAAAAATGCCTGCATACTGTCCTTGGTCCCGAATGGTATTCGAGTAAACTCGTACGGGACTCCCTCAAAGACAAACGCACAGTATTGCGAGGATTCTTCGTCCAACAAGATCTGCAAAAACCCTTCGCGGAAATCTAGGGAAGAAAAATATTGTGCCCCGGCGAATTGTGTTTTTAGATCTTCAATCCTTGGTACTTCATCTCCCTGGGTTTCGAGGTATTGATTCAGCTGTCGAAAGTCACCACAGGGTCTAAACGTCCCATCCTTTTTAGGGACAGCCACTAGTGGTACGCGGTAAGACGATTTTGATAGCCTAATTATTCCACGTTTATAGTATTCGACTATCTTCGACATGATCTTCTCTCTTTTGTGCCTCGGAACCGGATATGTTTTACACATCGTGGGTTTGTAATCTGGATTGACCTTGAGATGGTGTTTGTAGAGATTACATGCTCCAGGCTCGGGTCTGAATATGTGGTCGAACTCATCCCTTATTTTCTGGAAGTCAGGATCATATCTTGGCTTCGTATCGATCCGATTGTTTAGTTCTTCCACGGAGACCTCCGCGCATATCGGAGCAAGATCCTTCAAGTTTGTTTCCCCTAAATCCAGGGTTTTAGATCCAAGGTCATATCCCACGGTTTCATTTCTTTCGTCTTCTGTTAAGGCAGATATCAGTGCCTCGATGCAGTCCTCGTTTGTTTCATCGGTTAGTTCAACTTCCAAGAATTCCTCAGTTTCCAGATCTTCCACCCCAAGGCTGGAATTCAGCTTCTCCCCGAGGTGGGTGTTTAAAAAACCGATTTATCTGCCCGTTGTTGTTGTTGTTGGATGCCACCAATACGATCTCGCAGGCTGTAAATTGATTTTAATTTTTCCTCTCCTTCTTTTCCTCGTTCTTCCCCTTCTATCAGAGCCACGGGACAGTCCCTTAAATAATTTAAGGGGTCGTGAACCTTTTCGCTCGTTACCAAATCTTTGATTTTATCATATGTATAGATTGGTAAAACGTGATTCGCTCCATCAGGTGTCGTGATTGTCAGACCTTCTCTTATCCCGAATCCAATCGCAGCATGGTATTGCTGCAAGAACTCACGGCCTAACAACATGGGGATGTTTATTCCCTCGATTATACGTACCACGGTCCTGACAGGTATGCGAGTGTTTTTTCCCGCGTCGTATAGATGTACTGTCAGGAAAATGGTCCTTGTTACTTTTACAGATTTTTTACCTATTATGGCTTTTATGGTTAGCCCTTTTGTTTTGATTTCGGTAAACTGTAAATCCGGACACGCTTTTACTATCGATTCGAACACCTTGGATTCTGCGAACGTCCACGGCGAGCCTGTGTCTGCTAAAAGTGGAAGGACGATATTGTTGAACTCTGCAAGGATGTATGGGGCTTTTATATAATCTGGGATTGGGGATTTCAGCGTCATCTCACCATCGATTTCGTCCCCCAGCAAGTTGGCAAATCCTGCACATACTAACGGATCCACCGTGTTTGGACGTGTAGATAGGTCCAAGGGCGAAGAATCTCCCGTCACCTCCGTAGGGATTTCAGGAGAGACTTCGGCCACAGCGGGTTCCACGGGCGCGGGTTTGTTTGTTTCCAACTCCTTGGGCACCTCGGAGACGATCCCGGGCTTTTTCTGCTGTTTCCTCTTGTTTATGAGGGCGGCAGTGTCCTCAGGTCCGAGGTTTATTGGTGGCGCTGGTAGATCGCTCCTTCCCAACCATTTGAATTTGTCTAACATCGCGTCCAAAGCTCCCGTGCTCAGAGACGAGTCCTCGGTGAACAAACATTTTAGGAGCTTGAAGCGCAATGTCAGGTCCTTGTTAAAGTAATAGTTCCCTGCATCATAAGGCTGATTTTTGTCGAAGTGCAGAGGAACATGGTCGAGATTGATAAATTTAAGATCGTATTTTCTGGCCAGGTTGTGTATATTTATGTTTATGTTGTTCAACATGGTCCAGTACGAGATGTGTTTTAGGTCTGTACTGCAGGGAGGGACCTTTGATACCACGATTTCCTTCATACCATATTCTTTTAGTTTTTTAATTAGCTTGATATATTCACTGTCAAAGACTTCTATGTGGAATCCCGCTTTCTTATGTTCCTCATAGCCCAATATGATGATCGCTTTCTTAATTGACCTGGGAATTTTATGTAATTTTTTAGCCACGGATCTCATGTCGTTGCCCGCTCTACAGAAACTGTCACTCGTTTTGGAGCACTTTAAGGCGTTATATTCGTTTAGGCTATCGCGGAAGATCTGGAGCGCTAATTTGTCCCCAATTATTATGTAGTCTTTGTACATCAAGTATAAAGGCCTATGGTCTTCTGCAGTGAGCAGCCTCGGTTTACCCGTCTCTATCTTCCGGCTGCCTTGTGAAGATAGAGTTTTCAGTTTTCCGTCGTCCCGGAAATGACCGCACCCACGGTTGAAGAGTCTTCAACCTCGGATTCCTCGGATTCACTTCCATCGGAGACGGTACTGGGGTCGTAATCGGGAGCAAGTTTGGCTACTCTCGGCTTTGGCTTGAAAAACCTCCTTTCTGCGGGTTTTGATTCCGACTGGACTGGTTTTGCCACCCGGGAGATCGTGTTGCCAGTTGCCGGAGCTTGAACCGGTGTGAACCACTCCAGGGCTTGCGTAGGCATTTTTTCGATGTACGTGTCTAGGGCTGCGAGCGTGTTGATGTTTTCTTTCAATATATCATGTCGACAGACGATCGGCATTATCTTTTCCACGAGAACACTGATCATGGCTTCGTCTTGATAATCACAGCCCTTTAAACGGCGTGCCCAGTGTTTATAAAAATCACGGAAATTATCAAATCCACAATTGTGTTGCTCTACGTTTTCGAATTCTCGGACTATGGCCCTCTTCGCCTTTCCTGTCCACTCCCTTTGGAGAAACAGTCTTTTTAACCCCTCATAACCGAGCTCGGAATCCTCGGTGTCTACCCATTTGCATTGTGTCTGGATTATCTGCTTGAACGCTAAGGCTCTTTGATAATCCGTGACCGTGTGATTTTTAATTTTTTTCTCATACTGCTCGATGATCTGCAAAGGTGTCCTTTTATCCACAAGGCCTCTCCACGGAGCAATCGAAAAGTTTTTCTCCTCGAATTTCTGGAGAGCCTTGGTGACACCCGATTTATTCGTATTATGGGGAAATTGTATCCCCTGAGGGTGACCCTGCGCCATTTCCGCGGATTGCTGAACAGTGGAACCGAAGATCGGTCCCGTAGCGCTCGCATTACTGGCGGGATTGGCTGGCGCGGGGGCTTGATACGAAATCGCGTTCGGCGAGGAACTGCCTCGGGTATCATTAAATGTCACGTGATTTTCTAACGTGGCACTTCCGTTTGTCACACTGGAAGATGCTGAGGGGACCTGGGGGTTAATTAGAGGTGATGAATCGGGAATTTCCACGGGTGTGGATCCCGGTGGAGGGATGCGCGTCAACAAATCACGTAGAACCGTATCAATGTTCTCGATCCCTGCTGTCATCGCTCTCACGGCTGTGATATCACTTGCCACAGTCCGTACCCCTACACTCAATTCATCTATAGCCCTTTTTGTTGCCGCGGACTCTATTATCAAGGCCGCCACGGCGTTTTCATTGGCAACAGCCCTTGTATTTAAGTTCAAGATCGAAGCCTCTGTAGTCAAAATTTTTTCGTTTAGAGTAACCACGGATTTTTCAATGCTGTTTATCTTCTCCAATTCTGAAAGTTTTTGGTAGATTGCTTGAAAATCCGTGTCTTGCTGCTGGAATTTCTCCTGCAGCGCCTCTATGTCTATCTGGGGAGTTTCCCCTTGTCGTACAGGTTGCGTCACCATTTGTATCGCCGGGGGTTCGTGTACCTCGGCTACCGTTATGTTTTGAGCGCCTGTTTGGGGTGGGAGTTCCAGGTCGATGTTTTCGACTTCGATGCGGTCTAAATCTTGGTCCATATCGGGGACCGCGTTACGATTTTCAGTCACGAATTCATTCGCCTCGGGGGCAACTGTCGTACCTAACCTGGTCGTGATAGGCATGTTTATGTTATTTTCCACAGCTCTTGCTGTCGACTCAATTTGCACTGAAGTGCGTCTTCTCAAAGGCGAGTTGGCTAGGACTACAACCCTTACTCCACGGTTTACCGACGAGATGTTGTTCAGCCCCGATTCTATTGTCTCGCGATCACTCATATAACAGGGTGAAACACGCGGAGATAAAGGGGTAAGTGACACTCGACAGCTTTTTGTTGTCCGGAGTACCTCGGGTGGAGTCAGCTACTCCTGTTTTCGTATTTCGGAAGATTGCTGAGTCTGATGAGGGGAAAATAAGTCGTCAATTTGGGAAATTTTTTACATGCACACTAAAATAAACAAAAACAATTTCCTCGGAATGATAGTCCGGGGTCAAAAGGAACATATACGGAAAATATATATAAATATAGTAAAAGATTTTCCGGTATCTCTCAGTCAGGAGGGAGCACTGATAGATTCACAAAATCAAAAAAGATAAAAGTCTACAAAACGCTAATGCGTTTTGCGTAATTTTAACGATAATTCGTCTAAGAGAGAGAACAAAGTTTTCTTTCCCAATTTCAGAACGGCGGGGGCTCATCGGTGATAAAAGTGCAAGACAGTACCACGGCATTTTTGGCTGTAAGTTTCCACGGAATTGGTGAATCACAAAACGTTGTTATTATTATTATTATATGTTCAAGTTGATGTGAACATCCTTGGAATTTTTATATCGAATATTTTTAAAGGAGGAATTCCCATTATTATTATGGAACTGAGATTATTTTTCATCCAAGGTTTTTAGGATCGCGATGGTGGAATAGCGGGGGAACGCAACTTCTATATGATTTTTTTTTTTTTTTTTTTTTATTAACATAGGCAATTTCTAAAAAATGTCCATATAACACGCTACGTATATTTCATAAAAATCCACGGATAGTTTTTACAATGGATTAGAAACTTATGTGCTGTAAGGGATGGTGAATTAAATTGCGTCGTGTCCCATGTCTATTCCTATTTTATTTTATTTTTTATTCCATCCATGGGTGAGGCGTGATCCAAAAAAATCTTTCCCCGAGTCATGAATGATTCTTACGCAATTGACTCGGATATAGTTCATTCAACCCCCTAAGGTATGCTCCACGGTCGGGTCCCTGTTCGGGCGCCACTTTTTTATTTTTTCATTTATTTATCGTTATTTATTTATTATTATTTTTTAATTTTCCTTCTCCTCACGAGATCGTAGTATTTCGTACGCCGTACACATATTTTATTTTTATCATATGTCGACCTTGAGAGATTGGGGTGTTTTACCAAATAGAGCTGAATATGCGAGAACCATTGTCTCGAATCCAGATATTGATTTAAAATTTAAACCACGGTAGAAGCCACAGATTTCACAATTATGAGACCGACTAGGAGTACAACACTAATGGCGAGTGGAAAAAAAATATGTGGTATGCCAGGGGGGCCTACCAAGGACCCACTACCTAACAGGTCGCACTATATTGTTTTTTAAACCCACGGCCACGGCTGAAAAACACGAGCCATGTCCCACTTGCAAAGGGAGGCAGCTTCAAAATGCTGCCCCCCGACCGGCTCAGCCTACCAAAGTTCGTGGACCCGATGTCAGCGTGGAACGATAATATTTTTAAATCTGCATACCTCGGGAATCCATGGAACTACTTACGTGCTGCATTTTGCTCTAGGTACGAATCAGGAACCACATCACCGAATTATTGCCCAATGCCTTTTTAAGTAATTAACACATTTTCAAAACATAAGTTGTAATGACCAGAAAAACGTACAAGTACAAGAACATGTTGCTCCGTGAGCATCAGAAAACACATTAATATTTTTTAAATAAAATTTTCCTCCGAGGTTTTTAGAAAAATATTATCGTATAGAATGGTATAGAATATTCGGCGAGAAGAAGGGAAAAAAAAAGGAGACAAAACAAGTACCGGGTTAAAAGATAAAGATATATACAAACAGAATGAAAGAGCTGTGAGATGAAACATGAATCGAACACGTAAGAATCTGAATGTAGTGAAAATAGTGCAAAAATGGTTGAGCATGACGTGAATGATCGTGGTAGAAAAAGTGAAAGAAAAGATGTATGTATAAGAAAGACAGAGATATGATACGAGAGATAGAGTAGAGTGAAAAATGAAATGAATAGACCTCGGACTTGTTGTACAAAAAAAAAATATATAGTCTGTTTAAATTTTTACCGAAAAATGAAGTACAAATTCAAGAAGATTCCAAAAAAAAAAAGGGTGGTAGCCTCATGCGTCATGCTATAATTCTATTTATTTATCTATTTATCTATTTATTTGTATTTGTTTTGTTTAGGTAGGTACCTATCTGTTTATTTATTTTATTAATTTATTAATTTATCTATTTATTTAGAGGGCAGTCTGAGGATATTACGGGGTTCGTCAGAAAGTATACAGTAAACTGGTTATCATTTTGGACTTGAAATTTAAGCAACTGGAAAAGTTGATGACGTCACCATTTTGGACTTAGAAAATTTTATCATTGGAAATTTTAGCAGATGAAAGGAATGATGACGTCATAATTTTTTTCGTCACATTTTTTTTATGAGGTACCCCTATTTGAAAGACGTTTTTCGTCAAAAAACAAAAAACTAAATCTATGGAAAAGAGGGATTCAAAATATCCTCATATTATTTGGGGAGAATGACCTGACCTCCTTCCCCCCCCGGAGTCGCCTTAACATGATATTCTAACAAAAACTATAAAACAATAAGTATGAATTGATTATAGTATCCTGATTTTCGAGTTAGATAGAAAATACAGAGCAGTTAATTTTCCCGGTAGTTATTTTCCTCAAATAACTTATCACATGGCACCCGTTCAAAATACTTCGAGCTTATATCAAAAAATTCGGAACCCTTCGAGGGCCGTATGCAATTATACATTCTTTTAAGTTTGCGAATTCGGCGACAAGTATATACGTACGTACCGATCTACTTCAGTATAGGTGTTCGATTTTCGACTATTGAATGCGTTACTTTATTTTTAACGTAGAATTTTTTCGTGTTTTAGGTGGACTGATGTACGAATCATTGGGAATCGACACACGTTGCTCATTCATAAAAAATGTTGGCTTTCAATGTTCCGAACTCGCTATAGACGGACTCGGCGCTGATCCAAAAGTTTTTCCTACTTTATGGAAAATCTCTTTTATATTCTTCACGATCGGACTTTACATGACCGTATTGACAACGATTGCCGCATTTTCAAGTTGTTATGTTCATACTTTATTCAACAAAAGTATCTTTAACATTGCTGGATGCATTCAAGCACTTGCAGGTTAGTTTTACAGCTATAACTTTCCATTTTTACCCAGTTTGCTTGCAAACGAGGAATTAAAATTGACCTTATGGAATGGTTAGGAGTAGAGATGATGAAAATCATCCGTTTCATGAGAAAACAAAAACAATTGGTACCATTTTTTCATTTTAACTTAATTTTTATATATATATATATATATATATATATATCGCCCAAAATTTTGTGTTCATGGTTCTGAGAAAATTACCGGGTGGAGAGAGCTGAAAATTTTAAGAGATAAAGTAATCATATTGGAGCAGGTCTGAAAGAAGTTTTTTGCCTATCAGTTAATTGGTTTCCGAGAAAACTGAAAAACAAAATATTCCTGGAAAAGTCGTTTTTTGTGATTCTAAGAAAATGACTCAACAGATCGGGCTGAAATTTTCACGATAGACTTTCCTTATGTCTGTGCAAGTTTCTTAGAAGTTTGGTGCCTATTATTTCAGTAGTTTCCGAGAAAACTGGAGGAAAAAATTTATAGAAAAAATGTGTTTACAGTTTTGAGAAAATTACCAAACAGATAAGGCTGAAAATTTCATGACAGAAAGCTATTGTATGGGAGCAGTCTCAAAAAAGTTTGGCGCTCATCAGTTTAGTAGTTCTCGAGAAAACTGGAAACAGAAAGTCTCTGGAAAAACTGTTTTTAATGATAAAACATCGATAGATTGATATTTTTGTTAAAGATATGGATAATTGTCGATAGTTTTTTGTAATATCGATATATTGATTACTATTGGTATAAATATCGATGACTATCAATATAAATATTGTTGGGTATACCAATCCTTTTCTCTCCACACTGATGAACAACACTTAATCTTTTCTTAAACTCTCTCATTCATGGTAACACTTTCTTTCCCACTCATTCAACTTCATTCAATCGAAACCTAATTGGGAACCTTCGTCTAACTCTGTATCGCTTGTTAAACTATCATACAGATTGTTATACTCATTTTACATGAAATATAGTGTACTTCTACAGCTTGACTGAGTTTAAACGTCTTTATATTCGTCATCCGAGGTCCTTGACTCATCAAATATCGATCACTATTGATATAAATATCTAGCAAACTGGGTTTTCTAGCAAAGTATTGCTGCGCTGGAGTTTTTCCTATGTTTTTAATTTTTTCTTCAATGATTAGAATTTTGACTATATGTATGGTACTGAACCAGTAAAGAACAATGATTTATGGTGAAACATGCTGGCGCTAAATAGGCCACCACTGTGTACAACATATACTTTTAACTACCTTCATGTAATATGTTATCCTTGAGAATTTAAAAGATGACCCTTGGTGAACTCGAGCAAAACACTGAAAGTACGCACCAAGTGTATGCTGGTTGCCTCCTTTTATGTCGCCATGTCTTTACATTACAAGTTACATGGAGTTTCACTGGTCCAAGTACTGTACAGTCAAAGGACTGGAAGGAACTTGAGACCTTTGGCCATAATAAAATAAATTTATTTTTTCAATTCTTCTACAATTTTTAATCAATTATAAAAATACACTGTAGAAACGAAACGACACCAACAATGAGACAAAAAACAAAAATTGTACCCACCCCATCTCTAGGGGCCAATACCAGATAAATTTTAATTAGTAGATCTCCAAGTAGAAAACCTACTTAAAAACCGTAAATTTCCTGCAAATTTGTGTACTTAATAGGTACTGAGAAGTCCGAGATCTGGACCTCAAAATAAAAATTATTTTCGACAAACATAAGACAGAATAATGACGTCACAAATTCAGACAAATTTTCGAGAGACAAAATTCGAATTCGGACATTATATTATCCGAATTCGAACTCGTATTCAGATGACGACATGAAGACAGAAATAAAATCTAATTCTCTTGCAGGCAATTATAACGTATTTTATTTCAGCGACAACTTAACCAAATTCAGACAATTTCAGACAATAATTTGGTTCGATCCGACAGACTGGCGCCATGAAATATATAGTAAATGAAGACGAATCGAACGATAGTGAAAACCCATCGCCGGACATGAATGCAGCCAACCTTTTTTATCTTTGCTCGCTCCACGCTTTGCTTGCGGTTTGCAGTCATTTAATACTATATTATGCTTTATCAGTCATCCACGTGCGCTTTTGCCTATTGTATGTCGACGTATATTAATTTTAAATATCTGTAATTTCATTGGCTGTAGACATTTTGGTAATTCCTCTCGTTTATATTATCGACAATCGCATGTTTGAAGGCAATTAACAGACAATAAGTGGGGAAATTTCATCGACAAGAAGAACCCATTTGTGAAGACGAATTCTAACTTTAATTCACTCTCGATTTTGCACTGGCGACACCCGGTACTAGGTTCGTCTTTGCAAATGAGTCCTTCTTGTGTAGGCGGATGACAGCTAAGTCCAAATCACAAGTCGTAAGTCTAAGTCCTCACGTTAGGCAACGATATAAGTGTACCATCCACGGATGTAGAATATGATTCAACCGGGTCTACCTTGAAGACAACTAGGATAGTAGTTTGTGTTCCAGATAGGTTCAGTTGAAGACAAAGGCTAATTAGGGATGTTCGTTCGTCACGAAGGATCAGTAGTGACGACACGCAAGGCATTCTTAGTTTTGCCAGTTGACATATCGCACTTCAAGGCGATCTTTTAAAAATACCTACGAGGTAAAGTAACCGTCGACAATACGATCAGATGGAGTTCCTGGCATCTGCTAGGAGGGAAATTTGGTGTGTTGAAGACAAATTTCAGACAAGCTTGGTTCAAGATGACTGCCTTGCTCTGTCACATAAAGGCCGCGTAGAGCCTTCTTTTGCGCATAGTGGATTTGATTCCATCTATGTTAGTATTTCTCTCACCTCACCCTCATCTAGAACCAAAAGCTCCGAGACCTAAAGTTTCATATTAGGAGTCTTTTACACAACATAACCATCACTCATGAAGACACACAATTAGGTGAAGACACAACTACTTTTTGATGGTTTCTCCTACTTGTTGTCTGTAATAGCTTTTTTTTTATCTTTTTATTTTTTCCGCTACATACTATGCTTTGTTCCGCTTTGTCGACACTATAGTTCCTTTGTAATTATAGTCTTTGACAAAATAATTCTGCTGTTCGTTTTTGTAGGTTTCGAACCTTATATGGATCGAAACTTTGTTAGGCTTTTCTTTCCACACAACTTAGCTTATTGCTGATTCGTCATATTAATTTGCTGAGGTATGAAGACAAAAGTAAGCTGCGTTTTGCCGTGTCTGATGAAGTCTAATTCACGTCAAGAAGAATTCAGCCGTAGGACATAGTCATAGTCAAAAAAATAAAATGTCTTGAAGACACAAGTCAAGACCCCCCGAATCAGTGTTTCGGCGGTATGATGTCCTAACTTTAGGACATTATGACGTCATTAGCATTTAAACACCACTATACATTAAAGGTTGACTTTATGACACGTATGAGAATCGATTTCATTTGCCTCACATATTATTGGCGACTGTGGCAGGGATCGATCTCGGACGCCTCAGTACCTACGCTGAATTTCAACTGTTTTTCATGAAATTAGATCATAAACTAAAAATACCAGAAAATGTACCTTTACTGGGATATGCATAGTCTAATAATTGAAGATTAGATACTCCACTTAAGTGTCTCGGTTTAAATTTTACCATTACCACTGTTACATTCACAACAAAAAAGTATGGTCCTTTGAAATTTTGTCCAACTACTGACTTACAGGGTGCAGGAGCAGGCTGAGACAACCGAGTCTGAAATGCAGTTGGTAGATATTCTGGCTGACTACAGTAGAGATTAGCAATACTTAGTTTCCCTTTTCTCACCATGGACAACCATTCAGTAGATAACAGCTAGCCTATATGTAACACCCAACCATAGATAAATAAGTAATATACTTCGTATATAGATGGGAAACTTGTGTAACTTTTTTTCATTACCTGTTTTATCAGCTGATAAGGTTTGAATAGAGATACCAACCATCACAAGAAGGATTCTAGGGCTAGTACCTATTGTCTGAATTATTTGAAAAAATTATGTTATAAGTACCTACGTAAAATGAATCCAGAAAACCATCATATAAGTTCACTAATTATGTAAAAAAAAACAAAAAACAAATCTCTAAGAGTCAATAAAAATTAAAAATTTCAAACAAACGAATAAATGCCTTAAATGCTCGATTTTTCTTCCGCGATGAAATTTTTCCAGCGACTACCAAATTTCTTACAATTACACCTATATGTAGGGCTAGGCTTATGCCGATTAGTATATAATTTTGATTGAAAAATTATACGTTCTTCACTCGTGAATTCGAATTGCTCGTCAAAATTTACAAACCATATAAGGTGCAATTATTTTTCAATCACGACTTCAAGACGCCCTTCATTTTCATCCCACGCCACTGTATTAAACAATTTACTTCTTTATTTTTCTGTTTAATCACCGCAATGGTGTATGAGAAACGTACTACGTTCGTTAATTATTTTTGAATACACATCTTTGGCCACTACATAGGTTAGGCTACATTCCAACCGAAAAACATAAAATCGAGTGGCAACAGTTCGTTACTCATATCACTTATGTATAAATAATTCGAAGTTTGTTCATTCGTTTCGCAAAAACTTTAAAACCATAAGTTCTAACGTCATAAAATTTATACCATTCATACCACTGTAATGACAAATCGTGAAAATGATCACCTTGCTTTGTAACTTAATTTCCAATTTATAAGAAAAATAGTTAATTATTTCCCTAATAGGCCATTCACAGAAGAAATGAAAAATTAAACAAATTTTTCATAAATTACTCAGCGATACATTTTCCAATATATTTCTTGATACACTGAATTCAAATTTGCAGTCCATTTTTGAGATTAACATATTCTTAGCCCCAATTGTAACCTCAAAATGAAGGAAAGGACCAATTTGTGATGTGAAAACATCTTTGCCTTTGGTCTATGGTGGGGAGAATTACGATTGAAACTTGTACGAGTTACACTGTGGTTGTGTGTGTGTGTGTGTGTGTTGCGCACACTCACAATCACACTATTATGTTTACATATCAATCCTTCATGAGTTTAGCCCCAGCAGAATTCGCACCTGTTTTTATACACCTAGGTATAGGTACCTAGAGCTCTGTTTGATAAGACTACACCCAGATACATACAGCTAAAAAGATGTCCAGTGCTCTATATATGATATGGTGCAAAAATATGTCAAAGGTGAAAACAGTTATCAGAATTTCACATTCTACACATCTAAAGCTGTGCACATTTCGTGAAATTTATCGCTGAATTTTTTGAGGATGTCCTTGCAAGATATACACACGATGGAGATGACAGGTCGAACTTTTACCATGGAGTTGAGTGTCTTGACAATAGATGCTACTGTGCTGGCATACCAAATACTCGCGACCAATCAGATTCTCAGATTGAGGTAAAAGTGAGTTATTTTGTATGCCAGCGTTTACAAACAAACGCACATGGTGATTTTTTCCTCGAATCAGATTCTTTGAAAGAAGTATACACGTGGTGCTGGCAGCACTATCCATGGGTGAGACACCAAAACCACCTTTGTGTCATCTCCATCATATATATATATATATATATATATATCTTCGAAAAGGATGTCTATTTTCGCATCATTTGAGCCACACGACACATGCTCTGCAACAAATATTCTGATCATAAACCATTCATCTTTGAAATGTTTTTGATATACTTGTAAAAGATCTCTTTAGCTGCATGTCTCTAACTACACCAATCTACACCAGGAAAGTGATTCCACAAATATAAGAACATTATGTGACTTTGCGCCATGTTTTATTTGAATATTCGTGGAATAGCCCTACTGATGTAGGTTGATGTAGTCATATCGAACAGAGCTTATTGGTATTTTTGAGTTTTTCATCTTCCAATATATTTCTTAATGCCATAAATTAAAATTTAATGTCCAGTTTTAGATTAAACTAGGTACTCTTTATGGCTCATATGGCCCTAAAAAGGAGTTTGCAACAACAATTTATACGATATTACATACAGTTGGAACTTTGTACTAAATATACTGCCCTCTGTTTTGATATAGGTAGTACCTACATCTACAACATTACACCTAAAGCCCCTATGAAGGGTGGGGTAATGTATAACTAGTAAGTATAGGTACTATATAACTGTCTTACTAGGGTTTCAGATTTATAGAATATACAGTGTGATTCCTATTAACGCGCACCACAGGAAATGTTTCAGTCAATGAAGAAAAGGACCAGCTGATTCAAGTTAATTCGCACCATTTTCCCAAATAAAAATCAAGACAAACAATAAAAAAAATAATAAACGAATGAACAGGTTGGAATGCAAACCACACAAAATAAAGAATTTACAGGAAACAATAATAAGTCCTACATGTTACAATAAATGTTCAAACACATCTCCAGATGCTGCAACACAGTTTCCTGTAAATTCGCAAACATCTACTTTTTTGTTTGTATGAAAACTATTTTTTATTTTATACATATTTGCACTTCAATCTGTTTATTCGTATTAAAGGTTAATTTTTACTATTGTTTGCATTGATTCTTCTGTGTGGGGATGATGCCAGTTAACTTGAATCAGCTGGTCCTTTTTTCCAAATTGATTCAAATTCACTTGCACCATACGGGAATTTCCTGTGAGGCGTGTTAATCTGAATCACGTGCTGTACGTTCTGTTGGTCATATTCCAAGGCACTAAGCAAAAGAAAAGTTTTGCTTCTCACACAGCTGACGATAAACCCCCAAACATAACCGTCAATTGTATGGAGTTTAAAATTACCTTGAATTTTCATTAAGTGTACCTACTGTATTTTCAAGTGACGTTTCAAATACCATCACATTAAATACTTTTTCACTCCACCCCTTAATCGTCCGCATATTTTTTTGTGTTCGCATCCTTCGATGGAGCATTATATTATGCACAGACTGCCACAACCATAAGCAACGATATGACAGGATGGTCTTAATGAAATTCACGGTCGAAAATTCAAAATTTAAACCACATAAAAATAAAAGTATAAAAATAAAAAGCTAGAATTTTCTTTACAACAGACCGAATAATGGCCTCAATTGGGCAAAGATGGCGTGGAAAATTACGTTATTGTACAATCCAAACGCGCGAATTCTCTTTGCAAATATAATAACTTATGAACATTGACACTGTTCCAAATAAACAGCACACGCTCATCATAAATATCGTAAAATATTTCTCGCTCGAATTTACTTTTCTTAACATATATTTTTTTTACCTCCCTCCCATTCCTTTTCTAACCGTCCCTTGATCTCCGTATTTTTTGAACTATTATTGACTATGTAGAAAAACAAACAACAAGACAGCAATTCTTTCACCCTTTTCACTCTGACAAAAAAAAAGTTATTTTTGAAAAATACAGTATTTCGAGTTGGGCACCGAGTGAAAACGTCGAACTATATTTTATAAATTTGCAAGACGAACGTATCCACCAATTCGAAGTTACACGATGACATGACGCAGGACACTGAAGGGAAAAAACAAGGTCAAGATATTTCAATAATCTATTCGATGGGGTACAGTGGTCTCATTGGATTTAGGCTTAAAATGCAAGTCAGTCACTAAATACTGCGCCACATCGTATTATCAGTTTATGAATTCGGATGTGAATTTGATTAGTATTTTACTTTATCTTAGGATCACTTCCTGCTAAGAATTTGGCGAACCTGAGAACCATGAGAGGTGCGCAAAGTTATCGTTCAAACAATCAACCTCATTTTATGAATCAAAAGCCACAGAATGGAGTACTTATTAGAAAATTTTACATAATTTGCCATTCAATACAGTCAGAACAGCTGAAACAAAATCGGATTTACAGTAAATTTAAAATTATATTTTACACAATTCTCTCTCTGAGCAGCTGGCAGCCAGTTGTTCAGTTTTTACACAAACTGACCAAGCCTAGTTTCAGGATTTTTTCTTGGAAAGGAATAAAATCACATTTTACAATTCTTAAATTTTTTTGGGATCGGGATCTGATTTTACAGTTGCACTCTCGTTGCTCGAATAAGCACATAAAACTCGCTATTATGTATTAAATTGACTTTTATTTTTCGATTCTGGGAAGATAATACCACACGTACCCCCTTAAAACCGGCCTTGGAACTGACTCTTATATTCAGTTTCACTTTACGCTTTTTTATTTTGCTTCATGAATTTTACCTGTATAATTTTTATTTATAAATGTCTAAAAATTCATTTTTTGCTATCTTTCGCCTACAATAACTGAATTTTCTTGTTACTATTTATCAGAAATTTTCAATTAAAATTCAGTAAAAAATTTAACGCTAGAAAGGTTATGAATTCAGTAAAATTTAATGTAGATACCTACTTCTATAGCTGTGGTATTTCAAAGTAGAGGCGAGTAATTTAGATTTTCATTAGGTAAGTGTTTTGTATTAAATTTGAGATGAACGAAGAGGAAAATAATATAACACCGATATATTCTTGTAACACAAAAACGATAACTGTGTTCAAGAGATATCTATGTATAACTGACATGATGAAAAGATTAGGCTAGTGGGTAATGTACGTTGCATGTGCGAGGAGATGAAAGATAAGGCTACTATTTATTACGTTAGGTGTATATTACGGTAAGAAAGTAAATTTTAATAATCAAAATGTTATAAACTTTCGATACTTATCACCAATTACATTTTCGAACAAACTTATTTTTTATAAATAGGTACCTACGTAAACTTACATCTGTCTACTAATGTAATGGCATAAATAGAAAATAATTTCTGGAGGGTATCTCAAAGGGCCGAGAAAATTTCCAGGGGGTCATTTGAAGGGCTAAAGAAGTTATGATAGGAAGTTAGAAGAGGTAAAAGATGAAGTTTTGGGAAACCAGACTGAAGCCACTAGATTTTTCGAGAAACCCGACCAACCAAGCCTGTTCGTTGGTTACACCTTGACAAGTCAAAATTAAAACCAAATTTCGGTGAAAAAAATACTTTATTAAATTGAACCTAAAATTTCTTTGACTAAATGATCAAAATAACCTTAAGAGTTTTCATATTTTATGCAAAATAAAGCTTATAAAATGTGCAGGAATTAGTTTAAAAAAACTCTAGCGCAGCAAGCCACGCTAGAAATTGTAGGTATTCTAACCAAGAGAAAAACTAAGTAAAATATAAATAAATAAAACAAATAAACAAATATTAAATACAATATCTATGATAAATGTGAGGGCAAGAAACTCTATATGCCGAAATTAATTTGACAAAATTATTTTGCTTTTATTATTTGCTCCTTAAATTCTATAGACATGCGTAAACTATAGCCTGATTTACACTTTACTAGCAAGCTATTTGGGGTGCGTACTATTCTGTTAACATATAAAGTCAGTTTTTGTTTTTAGCCATTCAAGTTAACTTTAGCTCTTTCAAGAATCTTATTAGAACCTTATATGACAATGGGACAAGTTAAATTTGACTTTAACTGTTAATGTAACAGTACCCTAAGTAGCTGGCTAGCAGCATGAAAACTTGTAGCCAAGTGTGAATCAAGTTTATCAAGCAACAATAGTATATTACACACCAAGGTTTGAAAGTGAGGAATTACATGCGAGGGCAAGTTTGCAAAATGATCGTAGCGAGAGACCAATTCCCAAGTTATGTAAACTCACTTTCAAACCTTGTTGAGGAAGATATTTTTTATAATTAATGATCAGAAAGCAACAAAATAATTAATAAGCAATTTTAATGAGAAAAAAATAATCAAAATAAACAGATATAATCATAGGTACTGACTGCCCTTCATCAATTAGCTTGTGTAGCCTAGGGTTTAAGAAATCTGCCTTCTAATATAAAGGTCACAAGTTTGAAACCTAACGTGGGTGGCAAATTTTTCTAAAAAATTATAATTCTAAATTGGGAGAAATCACTTTACTTTGAGGTTAGCATAAATTCACGAATGACAAGGGCTACTTTTTGCCCAAAAAATACGATTTTAAACATTGCATTTCTGATCATGTATTATAAAAAATATTTTGTTGCTTCCGCCAATTCCGCAAAAACAACAAATTCTACAATGTTACTCAACTATGTTAAAAAAAATCCAGGGTCAGTACAAGCCAAGGCGCTTCAGGGCTTGTAAATAAATGAACACAATAAAAAAAATTAAAATATGAACAATTATTTGGCAGAATGTTATGTGAAAATTATGTTTAATGAAATGTCAAGGAAAACAATTCATAATGAATTGAATTGTGAAGTTATAAAATACGAATGCGAGTTTTTAAATTATTACTCATCAAATAAAATAACAACAAGCCTGCTTTCCGATCAGCTTTGTTGGTTCATCTGGAATTTATCTTCTCTTTTTACCAATAATTTAAGATTTCTTCAAACACTTCTACAGATGAACTGTTCCATCAATTGAAAGTAAATTTTTCGGAATGTTAGAATTCAATATATTCAATATCAGTACCAAATTTCGTGCTTATTGGTTAAAAATTACGGGTTTTCTTTGAAAATCTACAAACAAATTTCGATCTCATGAAATAAACTGGGAATAGAGGTAGAAGCATTCTTTAGTTTGTAATCCGAGGGAAATTTTAGCAATAGAAACTCTGTTTCATATGATACCTATGTAGGCTTTCATGTAGGTATAGGGTAATAATTTATTATAATTACAATATTTTCCCTTTTTTGTTACCATGGTACAGGTTGTAGTTTTGGTCTGATAATTACAAAATTTGGAATAAACGTTAGTTCTTAGCTGAGGGCCTAACCATCTGATTTTGGTGTGGATCGGCCGAATGGTACTTCCAGCATCGCTATTTTAGTTTTTATTTTGATCATATAGTGCTTAATTTTAAACCAACAGCTAGGAAATTTGGAGAAATTATTCACTATGATTTGTTGTAAAATGCTACCAATTTTGGTTAGGATTGTCCCATGATACTTCCAATACAGCTGTTTTTAATTTTCTTTTAACAACGAAATGTTTAATTTTAAACCAGTAGCTACGAAATTTGAAAAAAATATTTACTATGATTTTCAACTGTAATATGCTACCAGTTGTGGTGCATATCGGCCATTACTTTCATAAACTCAACAATTTTGAAAGAGGTAATAGTTTTAAACTGCGGGTAATTTTAGGTCAAAAGTCACAAAAATTAATGTAATCATCAATTATTATCTATTACTAACTTTTTAGCTTGGTATTTCATTAATACCTACCTAACTAATTTTCCACAGTTTGAAAACTATTTTTCCCAACGGATCTGTTGTTGCATTAAGAGTCTTTATATACGTACTATGCTTGAGCAGGTGAAGTTTTTCTTTTTTTTTTTAATAAAAAAGGAATTCATTTCATGTCTTCTGCATTTAAAAAAATGAAAATAAAATAGACATTAGTATTCGTAGGACATTACCTTTGTTTAAAATGGCAAAAGGGAACTACCTAAGGACATGAAAAATAAACTGGGTTTTCTACTGAAGTATTGCTGGGCTTGAGTTTATTATGTTCAAAACCAAATAGGTACTCGCAAACAATGAATAATTACATCTCTATCCTTTTTGGTGGAAATTTATGTAGCCCTGACAGCTGAACCACTTGACTGATTTTCATGAAATTTGATACCTACACGATTTTATCATGTTCAGTACTAAATACATGCCAAATTACAGCTCTACCAAATTATAATTACATCTTAAACTTCATTTGTGGAACTTATTTTGCTCCCTCAACCTCAACCCCCTGACCGATGTGTACTAGAAGCAATTCTCAAGCAAGATTATGCCTGAAGCTACCCACATACCAAATTTCAGCCTGACTCAATGAGAACTGTGATTTCTATCGTGTTTATAAGAAATTTTAAATCAACTATTGACGTCATAACTACAGGCTGTTCCACAAGGTTCCGGTTTTGGTGCAGTCACACTTGAAAGCTTAATATCTCCCTTAATACTAGAGATTTAAAAAAAATTTTTCGAGTGAGTAATTTATGTAGTCCCAATTGTCATTGTTAATGCTGAAAACTTAATTTTAAATTTACTTTCGATACCCTATTGGGTATGTATATTCGAACTTTGGGATAATCAGATCAGTTACGATGACATTTATATATACTTGAACCCAGCAGCAGAGAAATTTTGGTTAAACACAAAAACAAAATATAACTAAAAGTAAAAGGTCGATTTAGTCCATCGAGTGCTCCCAAAGACCCGAATACCATTAGAATTTGAAAGATTTATTTTTAGAAACCCATGGTGGCCACTTATAAGATATTAATATTAACTGACCTCGTACTTTTTTCTCCTCCGTTCCAATTAAATTTATATTAACAATTATAGCTTGGTACTTCATTGCATAAAATTACTTTTCTAGGTCTTTTCTTCATCAATGCTTTCATCTTCTACATGGGAGGCTGGGGAAATGGGCGAGTACTATCACTTTGTGGAGAAAATGCAGGACCATTCACACTCGGCAACTGTTCATTGGGTAAGTGTTATTATCGAAGAGTTCAATTATATCGAATGTAAAATAATAATGAGACATTGCCCAGGCTAAATGCAAAAAAATGGCACACGAAACACTTTCTTCTCAAAAATCATTCATACCAGTTCTAGCTTTACACACTAGCAAACCAAAAAGAATAAACAGCCGCGGACTAAAGAATTAAGAGGCTCTAGAGGTGGTGCGCCCCGGCCCCTTTAACAGAGAGGCTCCGTATTAGTTTCAACAAAATTTAATTAGCTAAAAATTATGTGTTATTAGCAGCATGTTTAATGGAAAAAGGGGCGCGACTGGGATAGTCGACTAAGACGCCCTTCAACGAGGAGTGAAGGAGAATTTGCTTAGAAAATCGAATTTGAGGCCTCTGTTAGCCTTTATTCGCCTCTGGAGGGGGGCCAATTGAAATTTTTAGACAATATATGTGCCTACTTACTATTTTATGATTTTTATGAGTAAAAAATGGCCTAATAAAATCGTTCACAAACATTTTCAGCGCCTCCAAAGCTTCTTTTTCAAAGTACGTCAGTTGCAATTCCCACAGAAGCAAACAAAAACAAAAAAAAAAAATTATGAAGAATAATGAGAAAATATCAATTGTTTGTCTATAACTATAGCAAAGCTATAAATATTTGTCCTCATGCTCGTTAGCATGTTTTGCATTTTGAAACGTACCTATGCATCCGCAGTGTTGAATACACGTTTTAAAAACTGAATCAAAATCTACTGGACGCTATAAACTTTGTTTTTTCTTTTTTCTTTTTCAGGAATCACATTTTATTACGCAATTCTAGGAGTTTTAGTTACCTTTATTGCCGCATGTATGTCAAGTGCTGCTGATAAAAGTGTGTTCCGATACAAAGTAACTCGCAGAATGAACGCTGGAAAAAGATTCATTTTTGTTCTATAAACACACTCAAACTCACATGCACATTTTTCACAAAAAGAAAAAAAAGTAAATACCAACGGTATGTCGTACCGATATACGTATACCTACCCATACAGAGTATAAATTAAATATTAATATGACCTAGCTTCGAGCAGCATCGTGTAAACAGGAGTTCAAAATTAATTTGTACATGATATTACTAAATACTAAATCTGAGAGTCAAATGGAGAGTATGTATAGTTGAAAATTCATTAGCGACAACGATCGAAAAGGTCTGTATAATACTAAACGTCAAAGATTGCTTTCAAAGCGATTTTTGATACGATTCTGCAATTAAAAATAGAAAGACCAAAGTATACCATAGGATGTCAGGACGGATATAATTTGCCCTTTTGCACGGTCGCTGTTCAGCGAGCTTCATAAATAATGTTTTTATTTTGTTCGTCGAAGTATCTTCGTCGTACGAAGACCATTCGTCAAGTAATTAGCAATTAGCATATTCTGCTTTCGACGATTTTAAGCATTAGAACGACTGAAATCACAGCGTCGTTTCATTATTTTTTCTCCATCTGCGTCGAATTTGACAGCGCATTGTTTTCGTATGTTCTAGAAATTCAAGGTTTTGCCATAAAGTTCGATAACTGCTTCTTAAAATCGAAAGTTATTTCGAAAAATTATAAATCATTAGTTACCTACACCACTCTTCGAAGAAATCTCCCTCTACAGCCTACCGTAACACACTTCACCATTTTGTTTTTTTCTGCTTTCATGACAACTTCTGAGGGAATCTTCCATCATTGGCCCGAGCCAGAACTGTGCACTGTTAATGTTTCCTATTACCCAAAAATGTTTCCCTTTTGAATTTTGTTTTGGTTACAGGCAAAAAAAAAGTTCCTAGGAGCGAGATAATATATGATTGGTAGGGAGGGTGGTCAAGAGTTGTTCATTTTAGCCAAAAAATTGTATCCAATTAAGGCACAGCGGGCAGGAGCATGAATATGTTGAAGAACGCAACAGTTCTTCTATCGTAAATTGGCTCTCAGGGGCCTGTGTAGTGTAGTGATTAGGTACTTGGCTTCGCGATTGAAAGGTTGCAGTTTCGAAACTGGCTGCTGTCCCATTCCTGACCCGAAATGGCGGTGTTTGCCATTTTGTTCTATTGGTGCTCCAATATAATATGTGATTAGTAGAATTCATACTGACAGACCATTAGTTATCAAATCTCAATCATCCCTTTTCCACTTCGACATGGCATGTATTCTTCGGACTCCAGTAAAATGGCTATGTAGCCGAAAACCGAAGCCCAGTAAGTAATTAAAAAGAATGAAATTGGCTCTTTTTATAAGCTTTTATTCTATTTACTACTGCGATTTTAAAATATACCAATACTGTAGCCAACCTTCCGCAACAAAATAACATTTATTTCGCATGAAGCTAAAGCCAAAAATACATAGGTAAATAAAAGCTTATCTTTTAAAAATTCAATTTTAACCTAAACTTATTTTAAATCTTTTCTTTTAAGTCTTGAAAGGTTCGAAATATTAAGGTAAGAAGGTAGAAGTGACACGTTTGTTCCCATGAGGCCCATTCTTTTATCACATTGGTTTGAAAGTCAAAAAGATCAACAGCACACATTCGACTTTGGTTTTGGACATGCATCCTTTCTGTCATGGCTTCATTGTTCTAATTCAACTCCATACTTTGTATTTTTATTCCAAAATCACACTAAACAATAACACAATCAAAGATGTCGCAGACTCCCAGTTTCCAGAGAGTAATGACACTCGAAATTAGTTCTAAGATGATTTAACTTTTCCTCAATTGACTGGTACTGTCACCATTAATTGTGTTACTGCATATATCGGTATATTTGCTAAAATACAATCATACAAGAAAAAACGTAAACCAGGATATTGAACAAAATTATCTTAAATAGGTAGCCTACTGGAGAGATACTTCATTGATATCAATTGCCGCAGCTAATACCCGGTTCTATCAGTACATCAATGAAATAAAAAAATCTCAGGGCAAACTTCATTGTTACCTCCTGTATTTACTTAATAATCTTTAGTAGGTTCTATTGAAGAAGTCTTTAAAATTTTTGTTTTGAGAACAAAAATAAAAATTTCTTCATCGATAGTTGGGTTTTGTCATAACTGTCGGAAAAAATTTAGAATTTAAACAACAATTATAGGCTAACGATGGGCGAAAAAAATTCTGGGTACATGTTAAAATAATAGATAAAATCGGTCTTCCTCTGCTTAAACTGAAACATCTGGAGATCCACCCAAGTTACGATGACGTAAGTGTGTTTAAAACACTGAAACTTTTTTTTATGTGATCTTCGTTCAGAAAAAAACATGATTTTTTTTGTTATTTTTATGGGCATATGTTACAAAAAAATCTTCATATCTTAATTTTCTTCTCTCAATTGTCTATGACCCTCCAAAGTTTGTTCACCTCCTCCTCTTCTCTAAACTAAAATCATAAATCACACCACTAGAACTCTAACAAAACGAGTGCCCTTTGATATTTTTCATCCTCCAGCTATAGCTATAGCATTTTTCCATTACTAAAACCCAACATTTTATAATTATTATTATAAAATTTAAAAATAATGCAGTAATTTATTAACCAAATAAGTGGGTTTCAAGAATTTGTAAAAATTCTCGATGATTTTGGTTAATAAACTTAGGTCTTACTAATAGGGCACCAACTACTAATTAATATCACTCTTTAATGAATTTAACATTCATTTCCGGTGAAAATGAGACGAAAAAATTTTCCCTGTCAATATACCAATACTGGTGAATTTGAGCTTTAAGATTTAATGATAATCATTCATAATCTTATGAAAACAAATTTAGTATAGGTAGTAGCTCAATGTACTTATTAGAGAAATTCATCCGCATCTTATAGCAAATGCGTGGCGTAATTTTTATTGAATTTTATCTTAAATAAATAGGAACGGAGCAAAGTACATTTTAAAATGAAATGAGGAGGAAAAAAAAAACCTCCAAAACAGATGTTTGAAATTTTTTTTGTTTATGATAGCGTATCTCTAAAAAACAAAAAATACAAATTATGTGAATGCTTAGCCCTCACAGTGAACGCAATATGACACTCACCTACACTAAAATATACTTAAATTTTTTTCCAGACCACCAGTTCGTTGTTAGCCGGTAATTTATGGAATTTAAGCAACTGCAAGTGGTACTTCGACGCAACAGGAACCAGTTGTCTGTAAACATCTCTCAGGCCCCATAGCGGATTGCTCCTCCTTAATGACTCATTAAAATTGATATTCGACTGAGGAGATACGACTCCATCATAAGCAAATGGTCCGTAGGTGAAGAGTAGACCCTCATGCTTTAAATAAGTTCCACAGCCGCGAAATAACCCTAGAAAAAAGAAGAAAACGAGCAAAATATACCCACTACATTACATATGGCTATGAGAAACTTCTTTTTTCAAATTTTCTTGTGTAAATTTATTCATATAATTATTAATTTGTTTATTTATTGATTGAATTAACTATTCGATTCGGCTAACTTTGGACCATGTACCTATATTCAATTTTAGGCGTAGTGTTGTAAGTCTCAGTTATGTAGAAAGTTTTTTAATTATAAATAATATTTCATTTTGTTATTGTATTCTCAATTTTTCATATTTTCCCCTCCGAAATATATTTTTGTATCAGTTTTGTAAATTTCTTCATCTTTTAAATAATAAGGCTGAACGTGTAGTAAAAAACGGTAGAACGAATTTAAAAAAAAGTGTTGCAAAAAGCTGTATAGGTACAAACCTTCAGTACATTCGAACGGTGTTATATGAATCATGTTGCTGTTGATGATATAATCGACGGAATTCGGTTTCAGTTTTCCTTCGAGCCACGTGCGAGGGTCGGAAACGACATCCAAAAATAAGGGTTCGCGAACATTAGCCAATTCATGGTGATCGACGTACGATTTAATACTTTTGATCAGCATTTCATCGCATTCAGTAGGTTGAAAGGTGACTTTTGGCATGTGAATGCCGAAATGTGCCACATGTTGTCCAGTTCCAGAAGCGATTTCCAAAACGTACGCTCCCTCCTTGACGTAGGCGAGGAGTTCTTTGAGAATGGGCTGCTTATTACGGTCCGCGGCTGCATACTTCAGCATTTTTTAAACCTTGTGAGTCAACAACCAGCAAACATGGATCGATTCAAATTTGTGTCGTTTCTGCCGAGCTAACATTTATATGAAAAAGTAAAATTATAAGTAAAAATGCACTTTTTTTTCTATTCCTTCGAATTTTACAATTTTCGATCCCCAAGTTTTTTTTGTATTGGATACTTTAGGAATACCCCAAAAGATATTAAACGTCGTGAGGTCCTCCTATACAACCATGTAAAGCACTAAAAAGTAAAAAGTGGGCTTACCCAGTACTGTTCAATTACCTATATGCATTTTAGGAGATCATTCTCGTGAAACAAATTTTGAAAAGAAGTGTAACGATGGGGAGGGGATGAGGGCAATAGATTTCGACATTCTTCCAGGTATAAATTTATTTTCTCAGCATAGCAATGCCTATACACCAGTACTACACTGAAGTGTATTCAATCATTTAGTACTGGATAGGCAGATATCCAGGAAAAACCGAAAATCCGTACTAACATTATGAAACCCGTAAGGAGGCATAGGTTTACTACAAATGTGCGGTAGGTCTTTTTGCGTCTGATTTCATACAATTGGTGTTGTGAATCGATGAATCTGTGACGGCTTTGAGAAAGGACGAAAAAGACTTACTGCACATGTCCAATAAACCTATGCCCACTTATGGGTTTCATAATGTTGGCACACTCCGCTGACATTAGTGAGATAGGGTTACTATATATTTAATTTTTATCTCGATGTTTCTGGTACACTGATGTGATGTAAAATACATTTGATAAGTAAGATGTTACATTGCAAGTATCTCCCACCAGATTTTCTCAAAACATCATTCTATTTTTTATTATTAGGGCTGCGAATTTTATGCTTTAGCATATTTTTTTGTAGCAGAGCAGATGTGGCATATCGAAGTTTTCTTTGCGAATCGTGAAATTTCCAGTAAAATGACACCTATTTGATGTGGCATATTTTGGCATAATTTAGGTTTTTAAGAGCATATATAGAGAATATTTTACTAGTTTTAGCATTTTTAGAGAATATTTCCATATTTTTTTGACTTAAATCTGAAATCTCTTTTTTAATTTTTTCTTTTGTAATTTTTATACTTTTGACAGTTCGGATTTTGACTATTGTGAGTACTTTTTTTTTTTCTAGATATGATAAACTGTTCTGGACAAAGGGCGCTCCTCATTCCATCACTTCATAGTGTGGAATGTAGTACTTTTACCTTTACTTTTGCCCATGTGTTCCACCTACCCCTCCTTGTGTACTTGATTGGTAGAGACAAAGGTAGAAAGAAGGATGTGAAATCATTATAATAGTATATATACATGTGGAATACCTTGTCGTGAGAGATATTCACACTAGAAGGTTTTCAACAGTATTTGCGTGTTCTGCCACTTCAAACAATTAAGTATGGGAGAGTCAAATCCTCGGCAAACACTGGTGATTTTTGAGCCAGTTCTGAGAGTTTATATACAGGATTTGGTACACGCACACAGACACACATGCATACGTACATGTACGTAATTATGTCATGCATACGTCGTTTCTTGCCTCTGTCAAGGTGATAAGAAACGACGCAGCGCGTTTGGTACTGGGCTGTGACATCACCAAGATTGTTATCAGGTAATTGATCTTGGCCCGTGCAATGTATCTTACCTGTACGTACGTACAGGTACGAACATACAAACGCACCAGTGTAAATTCGTTTAACGTCATAAAGACGATTATTGCCAGCCTTTGGGCGGCAATTGTCGTCAAGGGGTGCAAGCCCCTATTACCTCATACAAGTATTGTCCCCACAGCTACTCCCCCCAGTTTTTGCGCCACAAAAATGATAAGTTGCGTGCCTGGGGGGACTTATCAAGTCTTACTACTGTCTCAGGTCTTTCTCCCACTTGGCCAGGGCTGAGCCTACGGCAGCGCCCACACACTTGTAAGATAACTTACAAGCGTTTAATCGGGCCTGGTACGTTTCTCAACTCTGTTGCCCCCTATGTCTGGGCGGTTGATTTTGTTAAGCAGGACGGGTGTAAGGATGGGGACAGTGGGGAAGTGGAGGACCAGACGGGGTTTTTGGTTTTGGCCAGTTGAACATCGGGGAGTTCAAAGTCCCCGATGGTCTGTAGGCTAGACCAAAGGTGGGAGGAGGGTGTGTTTGAGGCACCTCTTCCACCAGGAGTTGCCTCTTCACCTACAATGCCATTTGGTTTGAGGACTCCGAGGATGGGTTCTCCACTCTCAGTGTCTTCTCCGGCAACTTTGGGGGAGAAATGAGGGCTGGAAGTAGTGTGGACATCATTTTAACGATGTCCGCAGCCAATGTCGTATCCATCAGCAACTCATTCTCAATCCTTTCGATTTCCTTTTCTCGTTCCATCTGTTCCTTAGTCTTTACAGGCTGAGTTACAGGCAGAACTACAAATTGGAATTCTGTGGTTGGGAATGGCGTGTTAGTTGGGGATGACATAACAAGGAAGGGAAAACAGAAAATATTGGAGAAAGAAAGAAAGAAAAAATGGTAGAAAATTTGGCGTGTTACAGTCAACAGCAGGAAGGCGAGTGAAAAATGTTGCAAGAATATTTTTCAATCACAGCTTTATTCCAAATTGTTATCTCATTTCAGACATGTTCGGAGGGGATAGTGCATCAAATATTCTTTTACTGAAAAGTTTTCGTGTCAAAATCTGATAAGTACAAGCAGAGTTAAGCGTTTTTGAATTTTTGTATTTTTGAAATTTTGTATCTCACAAAGGAATGCACTCTTCGTTTCTGACGTCACGATCTATTGACTAATTTGTTATCTGAATATTTGTCAATAGAAACACGTTGCGATGTTTTCTTCCATATCGCACGTGGGTTTGTTTATTCGTGTCGTATTTTATTTGCAAGCATTTTTACTTTGCTTATCTGTGGAATTTCTTTTGTTATAAATATTCCCAGATTCTAGCTTACTTTTGTGCGGGTATGCAGATTTCGCAGCGGATATTAATTTTTGTGAATATTTTTAGTTTCTCCTTGCCAATTTCTCAGATTTTCGAGTTGGAATCTGGTTTTTTTGCTTTTTGCTGCCAAGGGGCCTGCCTCTTTTTTGTGGGCATAAGGGGGCTGATGGATTGTAGTGTATTTTAACGATCTCATCACTAAACTTCACCCTTTTCTTGTTTTTTGTTTTTTCTACTGGTGATTTTTGTGATTTATCACCTTTTTTGACCAGTTTGTCCTCAACTTTTTGTGGTTGTGTGATATTGGAATGTGCGGTCTGTTTTTCTTCAATTTTCCTTTCTGTTATCTTCCTTGTTGCTCTTTGGAGCATTTTTCTGTCGTCATTTATAAGGTAGGCAGGTTTCAATCTATCAATTGAAATCGTTTTTTCTTCACCTGCGATTAGTATCACGAAATTCTTGTCATCTCGTGATACAACCTTATAAGGACCGGCGTATGGTTTCTCCAACGAAGATCTTATTTTTTTGTCTCTGACAAACACATGAGATGTTGTGGCCTAGTGTTTGGAGACATAAATCTTCGGTTGGCCATAACGAGCTGCCTGTTTCAAAAAACTGTTAGCATCAGTCAGTATGTTTTGGACGAGCGTTTTGGGGCTCATTTCTTTCGAGTGGGTGAAAAAGTCCCCTGGTAGGTGTAGCCCTTCACCTAGCACCAACTGCGCTGCAGAGTGACCTGTGTCCATTTGAAGAGCAGATTGAAGGCCCAAGAGGATGGTTGGTAGTATGTCAGCCCATGTCTTGGTGTTGCAAGCCATGATGGAGGCTTTCAAAGCTCTGTGCCATCGCTCAACTTTACCATTTGCTTGAGGATGGTAAGCTGTGGTGTGATTGTGTTGTGCACCAAGCTTCTTAGACAGCTCTTGAAAGAGCGAGCTTTCGAATTGGCGACCCTGGTCCGTAATGATGACTTCAGGTATGCCATAGCGGGCAATCCAGGTGTAGTATAACCTAGCAGCTACTGTGGGAGCTGTAATCTCATAGAGAGGAACTGCCTCTGGCCATCGAGTTGCTCTATCGATCATCATCAACAGGTATCTGTGTCCTTGGGATGGGGATAATGGACCCACCAAGTCTATGTGTATTGTTTAAGATTTGAGGGGCGAACGAGTGTGTCTTCCTACTTTAGACTCTTGGCAATTCAGGCAACTGGGAGCCCATTTGTTGCAGTTGGACTTCATTCGAGGCCAAACAAATCTTGATGCTACTAATCTAGCAGTGCATTTTGGTCCAGGGTGCGATAAATTGTGCACACTACTGAAAGCCAATTTACGATACTTTGTCGGCAGGAATGGCCTATTCTTGCCTGTACTAATGTCGCATGTTAGTAATACATTAGTACCAGGGATTTTCCTTTGTCTCAATTTGAGAGCTGTGTCATCGTTCGACAACAGTTCTTGCAGTTCTGCATCCCTTAACTGTTCTTTAGCTATTTCAGCATAAAGTAATTGAGACGGTGCCGAGATGGCTTCGATCCTGCTAAGAGCATCAGCTGGAGTGTTGAGTTCTTCACTTATATACTGGATGTCCGTAGTCAATTGTCCTATGTAGTCCAATTGTCGAGCTCTTCTCGGGGAAGCTGGTTCTGTTTTTTGCGTGAAGGCATGTGTTAGGGGTTTATGATCTGTATACACAGTGAAACATCTACCCTCTAATTGGTGCCTGAAATGCTTCAACGCAGCAAATATTCCCAGTAACTCCCTGTTGTATGTGCTGTAGTTCTTTTCAGTTTTTGAGAGCTTTCTGGAGAAGAAATCGAGCGGTAACTTCTTGTCATTGTCCTTTTGGTACAGTGTTGCACTAATAGCAAAGTCGGATGTGTCAGTTGCAACACATAATGGCAGACTTTCGTCTGGGTGAGCGAGTAGAATTGCATTTGCCAGTGTTTCTTTAATATTTTTGAATGCTTTTTCAGCTTCTTCTGTCCAATCGAGTGGAGTCTTATCTTTCTTTTTATTTGTTTTGATCAATGCAAACAGCTTACTTTGTTCGGCTGCAGCATTTTTAATAAAAAGTCTGTAGAAATTCACCAACCCCAAGAAGTGTCTGAGTTCTGCAACGTTTGAGGGTTTTGGGAATTTCAATAAGGGCTCTACCTTGGTCTTCAGAGGAGAAATGCCTTTGGTCGAGACTTGATAGCCGAGAAAGTCAATTTTGGTCTGTTTGTATAAACTTTTTCCAACATTGATGGTAAGTCCAGCGGCGTGTATACGCTGTACGATGGCTCTTACATTCTTCTCGTGCTGTTGCTCACCGCCTTCTGAGCAAATACATATGTCATCTAAATATGCATAAGCAAACGGCAAATCCATAAACAGTCTATTGATGAATCTCTGGAAAGTTTGTGCAGAATTACAGAGTCCAAACGGCATTCGAAGGTATTCGAATAAACCAAAGGGGGTTATTACCGCTGTCTTTGGAATGTCCTGTTTGGCCATTGGAATTTGGTGGAATGCCCTGTTGATGTCGATTTTTGTGAACATTGTTTTACCCTTCATATTCACATTGAAGTCCATTATGTTTGGGACTGGATAGCGATCTGGAACTGTTTTGGCATTTAAGGCCCTGTAGTCTCCAAAAATTCGCCACTCTCCACTTGCTTTTTTGGTAATTTAAATCGGGGAACTCCATGAGCTTTTTGAGGGGCGGCATATGCCTTCCCCTATTATGCAATAATAGTATTCCCATGCTGCTTTGAGTTTATCAGGCAGTAGCCTGTGGGCTCTAGCATGGCAAGGCGGTCCTTTAGTTTTTATATAATGAACGGTGTCATGCTTATAGGTCGGATACCTTTGAATCGATGGTTGAGTAACTCCAGGATAGTCTGACAGAATCCGTAGGAATTGTTCGTCGACTTTAGTGCAGCTGGATATGTTGGTGTCCAGTTGATACCCTAGCATTTTGCCTTCCACCCATAGATCAGTATTATAGTCTATGATCTTTCCATTTTTGAGGTCAATGACCAGGCCATAGTGCGCGAGAAAATCTGCACCCAGGATCGGAGTTGGAACATCCGCAATTGTGAAGGACCATGTCATGTCTCTTCGCAAACCGATGCTTACTTTGCTGGATTCTATTCCGTAAGCTGGAAGGTTTTGACCATTCACAGTTTGGAGGTAGTATTTCGGAGGAAATGCCTTTTGGTTTTTACTTACTGGCAAAATGCTCAAGTCAGCACCTGAGTCTAT
The DNA here is from genome assembly GCA_011428145.1 of Ericerus pela. Taxonomy (NCBI): domain Eukaryota; kingdom Metazoa; phylum Arthropoda; class Insecta; order Hemiptera; family Coccidae; genus Ericerus; species Ericerus pela. The sequence continues at coordinate 1,029,854 of WOFM01000553.1, forward strand.
AAGGTAATGTCTCCTGTTAGTCCTGTCCTTGATGAACAGGCGGTGTGAGTACTTTTTTGAGGTATCTTCAGCCGCATAGACGACCCCTCTTTCTAGTTTGACAACTTATTGTATGTTTTTCCCCACCATTGGCATTTGTTATTGCACTTGGTGGCCTCTGCGCCAAATCTATTGTGAAAGAAGTAGGATTTATCATCCCAATTCTGAAATGGTGGTTTGGGGGATGATGTTCTTCTAGGGGGAGTTGGACTCTGACCCCTGGTAGAATTACTCTTTCGGTCTCTGGACCTGGATTTTCTGTCATTATTTCTATTGTTGTTGCTCCTGCTTTTCGAGAGGTTGTTACTTCTACTATTTCTTGGGTTATTATTGTTGTTGTTCTTCTTTATTTCACTAGTCAGCTGAGCTATTTGGGCTCTAAGCTGAGCTAGTTCTCCCGTCTCTGCCGATACTGCACAAATCGAGGATGCTGATCTCAAATGTTCCAGCGCACTATCGGCACTCTTTACCAAAAAGTCTAGGTCCTCAGAATTGTTGATTACTGTGGTACCCACAGCTGCCAGTCACTGCACAACATTTTGGGGCAGTTGTTTGCAGAACTGGTTCCCAATGACCGATAGTGATACGATATTATCGGCCTTTTGTCTTAATTTGGCCATGAAGATGGAGGGTTTATCATCTCCCATCTTCATTACACCCATGACATAATCAATTATCTGGTTTTGGGTCTTACCAAACACATTACGAATTTTCTTGTAGAACCAACTGTATTTATCTGCTTCCGCCGGAGGGCATTCCATGATATCCGGAATGCGGCGTATTATTTCTGCGGGCATGCTACTGCAAATGTGTGTGTACTTCTGGTTGTTCTGTAGGTTCTCTGTTTTGAAACGACCTTTGAGGAGAGTCAACCAGAGTTCTATCTCATTTGGCAAAAATTCTGGAATCTCGATCCTCCTCCTTTGGATTGCAGGGTTCTGCAGAGTTTGCATCTGCAATAGCTGTAGTAGCTGCGCAAGCACTTTGGGGGTCAACTGTGGTTGACCATTTCCACCTGTTCCAGGCTGATTTGATGTCGGGTTCGTCGTACTTCCATTTCCGTTTGTGTTGGGCATTGTAACTTGCTGTGTCTCTTTTGAGTTACTTCTGGCAAAGGTTCTACCAGACTCCATCGGTTGTTGGTCTGGGGTCGAAGGGTCGGAGTCTTGGCTCAAAAGACAACCACTTCTGAGGGTGCAAGCTGTTGTCTTGTTTGGGTTGACGACAGCTCCCAAACGCAAGGCTTCTGGCCTCCGGATTTGTTTTTGTTTTTCCGGAGTCTCAAAGACTTCAGTCTCTGGTCAAAGCTGGAGGAGTTGGCGGATGAAGGGCAACTTTGTTCCTCCAGGTCTACTTCTCTTGGTTCCCTTCCGGCAAATATATTTGGAACGGGGGTTTAATTTCCCACTTTTAAAGTCAGACCTCTGCTTCGACAGCCAAAGGTGTCTAGGTCTGTGAAAAATATTTGTATCACAAGCGAGTAACTCGCCAGCCCACCGCGCCTAGTTTTAGAATTAGCGCAACGCACCTAGGCACCCACGACGTAGCCAAAAAATCACATAAGGGTCACCACTGTGGAATACCTTGTTGTGAGAGATATTCACACTAGAAGGTTTTCAACAGTATTTGCATGTTCTGCCACTTCATACAATTAAGTATGGGAGAGCCAAATCCTCGGCAAACACTGGCGATTTTTGAGCCAGTTCTGAGAGTTTATATACAGGATTTGGTACATGCACACAGACACACATGCATACGTACATGTACGTAATTATGTCATGCGTTACGTTGTTTCTTGCCTCTGTCGAGGTGATAAGAAACGACACAGCACATTTGGTACCGGGCCGTGACATCACCGAGATCGTTATCAGGTAATTGATCTCGGCCCGTGCAATGTATCTTACCTGTACGTATGTACAGGTACGAACATACAAATGCACCAGTGTAAATTCGTTTAACGTCATAAAGACGATTATTGCCAGCCTTTGGGCGGCAACTGTCATCAAGGGGTGCAAGCCCCTATTACCTCATACGAGTATTGTCCCCACAATACAGATTTGAGAAGTTTTCATCTTGAAAACCTACGAAAACACTTAATTATCTTATGTAATTCATTTTAATGTAATTATAACTATCAACTATACTAATTCCCATATGATGAAGAAAAAAAAAAAAGGTTTTTCAGTACCTAGCTGTAATTAAAAGAAAAAAAATTGAAAAAATTTGCCTATTAAAAAAAAAAAAAAAAAAAAAAAAGACATCATTGAGTGAAGGGTGATTTGACATTTCATACAGAAAAAACACGTGACAGTGTTTATCGTCATCATAAAATTTCATGGGGGCAAACACCACTCGCTCCCAGGCAAACTTGGGTACGCTAATAGTGACAACAGTAATACTTATCTAAATAGGTTGGAAAAAAATTGTTTAAAAGCGAAACTTACAATAATAAGAGTAAAACTTCTGAAAAAAAAAAGTATCTATAGGTATACAAAATTATAATTATATATAACCATTCCCATTAAACATATATTTTCAGCCTACTTCTACAATCATCAAATAGATAATTATTTTGTTTAGTTTTAAGAAAAAAATACAACAAAATGCGAATAGAACAAGGCTTTGTTTCGGTACACTTTAATTTTAAAAAATGTTAAAATAAGGTCGACAAAAAGAGAAAGAAATAAGCAACTGGCAAGCATTGACGAAGCCATAGGGCTGAAGGCCATTCGAATTTTTTTCAAGCAAAATTTCACAAAGTGAGACTATTACAGTTTTTAATCTCGTGATAAATAATGGACGATTGGTATGAAAATCAGAAATTCAAACAGGCATTTTTCTTTTTTTGAGGGTGGGGATTAAGTAGAAGCTTGTCCCTCAATTATCTACAAACGAAATTTAAAAATTTCAGAAAATATGGAAAAATGGTTCAAAAAAGAGTAATTGAAGGCCGATATATTTCCTTAGATTCGAACAATAGTATTTTTCCATAACACATATCATATATATACTTGTCTTTTTCAGTAATATGATTTAACATTCTCCCGTTAAGTATTTGATCTTCACATAGTTATATTATATACGTTAATTTGATGATTGTTTAACACATAATCCTTTTTCAACAACTTATCATTCAATACCAGTATATTTACCCATATTTGTTATATGTTATATTGACAAATGATGTTTTTCATACCAATTTGTAACAATTGCCAGTCATTGCATACTTTCTTTTTATATATATTTGTCATATTTATTATTTTTCTCACATGTATAACTCATGGTCATATTAATTTTTATATTTACGTCATGCATTACACTCGGTTGTTAGGAATTATAGGGGGGTGTTGGGATACGATTCCCTCACAACCTAATACTTAATCGTTCATATCATATGTTTACAACTGCATTCCATAAGTGATTATACATGTTTATATTTTATTAATGGTAACACTGACATTGTATCAGCTGGTATATTCACCTTTGTGTTTGTAACTGTGATATTTCATGATCATTCTCTGTTCTGGGTTCAGGAAGGGAATATACTGTGTTGGTTTGAAAATAACGTTTTTATTCTGTTCTCTTCGATCCGTTGAAGCAAACTCTAACAAAATTTTCAAATATAAGTATTTGAAAAAATTTCAAAAAACTACCGACAATTACTGATATTTAACAAACATATCAATAATAATCAACGTTTGTAACAAAAATATCAATTTATCAATGTATTATAGCTAAAAACTAATTTTCTAGGAATTTTTTATTTTCTAGTTTTCTTTGAAACTACTGTATCAAAAGGCCTGGCACGATATAAGGAATATATTTCGTGAAAATTTCAGCCTTTTTCCTTTTGTAATTTTCTCAAAACTGGGAACATAAAATTTGGGTGATATATGCATCAGTATAATAAACATAAGCCAAGAAATTTGTTTGCCTAAAATTCTTTTTTATTATTTGGCTAAATTAAATGCGTATCCGCCAACTATCAAAACTTTTCATTGCTTCCACCGAATAACAAATTGAACAGTGTTACCACATCTACAGAAAAAGTTTTGGGTCGACATAAGCTAAAGCGCCACTTCATGTCCTTTTTGGGCTAGTACCTATAGACATACATAATCCAACAAGAAGTATATACCAACCATGATACCATTACACAAAACAATAAGATCAAAATAGGAAAATTGTAACAATAGTTTTCTTTTTTCCTGAAATGGATAATTTTCATCATCCTCACCCCTAAACCTTTAGAGATGTTAATTTTAATACTCTGTTTGCAAGCAAACTGGGTAAAAAGAAATTGGCACTGCATATCGTGGACTGGCCACGAGTTGGTGCGCACCCACAGGGCGCATCGACTTGGCAACACAGCATGAGAGTTGTGTTGCCTGTGCTGGTGTTGTGGCGGTCGCCAAACAGTTACACTTCGGTGAGGAGGAGTGTGACGACGTATTATTGTTCGTCTCATGGACGTTAAACCGAACTAGTGGTATGCCACTATATGGTAGCAGAAAGCAATTTTGCGGTCTTTAGGACCTTTAAGACTTTATTAATTTAAAGCCTTAATGCAAATAAATTAGAGCTTGAAGTTTCTTTGTGAAAATTCAAATTCTAAAGTGAAAGAATAACTGACGTATTTCTTCTAACAAAGAAAGACTTTATTTTTTCAGACACACTTCCATTATTTAAAGAGAAACATCGAAAGATTATTCCCTTTAAGATTTTTTTCAATGTAGGAATAATACACTGAAAGACAAAAGACTTTGGTCTCTTTATTCTTACGAATAATACTTTGCTCAAATCTAGTAAAAAGAATTGAACAAAGGACTTGAATAATATTATTCAACATGAATATTGCTTAGCGCTGGCTGGTACCAGTACTAAATGAAAGTAATTATTGAACTCTTTATTCCTACCTTCTGTTAGAAATAAAATCGAATTAAATGAAGACGGCAAAAAATGATTTTTTTGTATAAGAAAAATTTTTTTTGCCGCCCTCAGCTTCTTATACTCACGTATAAAACGAGGCAAGAGACAGAAAAAATTATAGTATATAATTTTTTCCGCCGCCCTCAGCACATAGTGTCATGTACACGGACAAAAATTACGGCCGCTATGGTAAAACATGGCGACCGTAAACACGTTAAATTATTGTTAGTCGTCAATAAGTACGACTAAGATAAATTCCCCGCCAACTGAGCACTTCGAAAAAAAAAAAAAAAAAAAAAAAAAAAAAAAAAAAAAAAATTTTCTATGAAGTGCGTGAATATCGACGAATATTTTTCGTCATTATTACGAATGGAGAGAGAAAATTAACACAGTTTATCTCTCTTCCACTCGTACGAAAATAAATAAAGCTTAAAAAGACGAAAATATCACGTCTTTTTAAAGGATTATTGTCGATCTTGTCGATATGGAAAAAATCAACAGTCGACAAGGTCAACAGATCACAATGGCAGGGCACAGTATACTTGCAGTTTCCTGCAAATATAGGAATGTCATTGTGTGTATGTGTGAATACTCACACATACATACATCATGTTACTATCACCAATACCTTTTCAAGGTGATAGTACAACCCTATCCATGCATTTGTGTGCATCAAAAACGAGGCAGAGCATACATCAACTTAAGAGTATACGCACACACACATACCCTTAAAACAACCACCAACAAACAGAACATGTACGGTCCGGTCATTCTCGCCTTGTTAGTGGAATTTGATGTGTGTATTGCTGCTCTTTCTCTCGTTTTTTACTTGTTTCATGTGTAATTTTAATGAATTTTAGTGTTTTAATTAATTTAACATTAATTAAATTTGTAATATTAATTATTTGTGTTCCAAAAAACTTGTTTTTTGCCGATTTTTTCGCGTTTTTCTTCACGTTTTGTGAAATTATTCTTGCTCGGCACGTGGTGTTCTCTAATTTCGCCTTAACAAACACGTTTTTTGTTAACATTTCGTTTGAAAGTTTGGTTTCAAGATACTTTGAGGCTCCTTCTAAACAAGAATTGGTCTTATTGCAGTTGAATTTGTGCAAAATCCAGTTGTAAGTACTTTAAATATTTACTTATTTAACATGATGCATGCTTAGGGAAATGTATACTTCCCTAATAACTTTCAACATTTTTCAGTAATGTGGATAAAATCATATTATAACGTAAAAGTATATATGGTAGTTTATAAAAGTTTTTTATCCACAGCCAACTTTGAGTAATTTTGAAAGAAATTATTCAAATAATGATTATGTAAATTTGAAGGAACTTCAAAGATCGTAAATCTATTCAAAAAATTACGAGTTCAGCGAAAACCAAACGATCAATATTATTAAAATAATTTTTAGAAATTTTTGTAAATGAATTACTAAAATAAGCAGTGTCGCGATTATCAACCACATTGCGCTTACGGGTCATGCCCAAATTTTGATTGGAACATGACTCGTAATAAAATTTATGATAGATCTTTCATTGAAAAAATAAATTCAGTGAAACCCTGTGATAAGCTGAGAACATCATGCCTTTGGGAAACTATTTAGGCATTATTTGTCTAAAGTAAAAATTACAATGTATTTGGAAAAATTCTCGTAACTTGTATCTTGTTATTTCGTTTTTAGACACCCTATCAAGGTGCCTAAATTTTACATTATTTGTAAATTAATTCGTTTTTGCCATCATTGCGCCCATGGGTCATGCCCGAATTTTCATCGGACATGATCCATAATAATTTACTTGGTCAAAAATAAAATTTTCACCTTTGACCAAATAACTTGTACAAAAATTTTTTTTGCCATCATTGCGCTTACGGGTCATGCCCGATTTTTTATCGGCCATGATTCGTAATAACACTTTAAATAAATATTGACAGAAACATTGATCTGATAAATCAACACTTGTCAAAATTTTAAGGAAAAATTTCCCTTAACAAAACAATTATTTATGAAACTTATTGACACTTTTTAATAATATGAAAATATTTCTCCTTTATTTAGTGTCAATATGTCTCATACATCCGAGCATTCGCAAGGACCAGACAGAGGAAATAGTTCCTCATCACGAACACCACCACCTCCACCACCCCTACCGGTTCCTGCTGATGCGGGTTTAAGGGATCCGGAGGAAGAAAATTTGCTGGCCTATGATGACGAGCAACAACAGATGGTTAACCAACTCGACGAAGCGGCCAATCTGTTACGTCGAGAAAATACAATCCGCCAGATCACACGGGACATAGTCAGCGCTGCGACTGCCTCACCTCAATTACCCACAGGGCCACCGCCAGGGTTTGAGGGGATTTCTGGAAGGCGATCCTACTCATCGCAACAAGATAGGCAATCCGTTATTTCTTCTTGGAGTAACCAAGAAGAAATTGAATATTTTGAGAGCCTGTTGGCCCAAGTTATCGTCTCAACAGACGAAACAAAGGAATTACTGAATTCCGTTTCAGTAGTTCCTTTGCAAGCTCGCCGCAGACTTCCAAATTTGGAATTCCTGATGGAGGAACTGCGCAGGATTCCAAGGGGAACTCCAACAGATCTAGTAACCCAATCTAGAAAACAGATTGGAGAAATTTTGGGATTAATTGCGGAAATTAAAGAAAGATTTCCAAAATCTCCGCAATTAACTCCAAACCAACAGGCATCCACCCGAATGGAAGTGGACCAGATTCGAGCCCCTCCGCCTCCAGCCCAGTTGCCTACTCCAGCGTTCCCGGTTTCTTGGGAAACTGAAATGGAGATAGAAGAACGAGCAAGGGAGAGGTTCGAAGAAATGAAGAGGCAGGAGAAATTGGAGAAGCAACGTAGTGCACTACTCCGAAAATTAGGTGAAGACCTAAGTAAGCTGTTGAAACAGGACAACAATCTGCAACAGCAGCTTGAACAGCTCCATCTGGAGATCGATTCCATCAAGGAACGGGTAGCGGGAGAACTACACACTCCAATTGAAACGTTCATCCAGAGCTACGTCAAACCGGCGGAACGTAGAGGTGAGATTGGTAATTCGCAAACTGATGAGATATCTTCTCGAAAGAGAAATACCCCATCAAATGATGAAACTAATGATGGACCAGCGAGTAAGAGATTACAACCTAGTCCATCAGTTGATAATAACTTATCAACGTTAGCTCCATCAGATAATATTTTAGTAGATTGTCCAACACCAATTACTAATTCAATAACAGCTTTGGTTCCTGAGAAACTTGGAAACCAAAAAACTACAGCATCATCTTGTTCCAAAAGCAACATTATTCCAAAATGTTGGGAAATAAATCCTTTGGAACAAAATGAAGCACCACCAATGAACCTTAAAACTCCGAAATTCTATTTAGATAAATGGGATGGAAAAATACTAACCTATCCTGGTTTTATTCGAGGTTTTAATTTATATGTTCACTTGCGAAATGATTTTGCCATTCCGCAAAAAATTAATTATCTTCAAAATGCTATTCCGAAAGAATTAAAAGATAAATTTACTCATCTCGCACCTGATGAAAAAGGTTATCATCAGAGATTAGTATTTTTGCATGATCGTTTTGGCGATCAGGCAAAAGTGAAAGCTGAAATTTGGATGCAAATTACAGCTTTCCCCATTGCAGTAGACACCATTGCATCTATCCAAGATGGAATGGATGCTATTGCAGCCCTCATAGACAGGTATAGAGATATATCTGCAATTATAGATGAAGAACAAGTATTTAATGTTACCGTTAAAAAATTCCCCCCCAGGTCGTATTTAAATAATCTTAAAAGTTCTGAGAGACATGTCTCTCATTTATTTGCGGCCATTAGAGAGTTCATTAAAATCCACGAACTTTTTGAGGAAAAAGATGGGCTTTCTAAACAAAATTTGAATAAAATTCAAGGGAAAAATTTTAATGATAATCAAAAAGGTAAGCCTAAAGGCAAACCCGCTTTTGCTGGAGCATCTTTCAGCAAAGATGATAATAAAAATAAAGGAAAGGATAAATCCAATCCCAAAATAACAGTAAGAAGAAACAACAAAAATCTAAATCTAAAAATTCAGATGATTCTCCTTCTGTTACAGAGAATGCAAAGTTAGCCGACATACAGTTGGCTAAGGATACGCCACGTTCAGTGTTGATAACTCCTCACACAAACGCGTGCCTGTTTTGTGGTGCTCGTCACCACAGTTTTTTGTGTTTCTCTGTAAAGGGAAACACAAAGCAAATTCGGGAGGAGTTTTTCCGAAGAAACAATTTGTGTTTTCGTTGTAACGAAAAACATGAAGAAGAAAGTGATCGCTGTGTTGGGACTCCACCCAAGCACTGCAAGTGGTTCAATTGTCTGAGCGATCAGCACAATTCCATTTTCTGCCCGAAGGCATCATATCCCATCCGTACAGGCATTTGTGACGCCTGGTACGCAACGTTAAGGGAGCGTAAAGCCACCTTAAGAAGCATCGGCAAATGGCAGTAACCAGTTTGAGGCGAAAGCTTCAAAGACAACTTGCGATGTCCTGTCGAATAACCAGTTGGCTGCCTTACCTGTACATAGTAAGTGTTTTGCTAATTACTCAAAGATTAAAAATAGTTCTACCTTTTTAGTTTTTGAAACGTATGCACAATCCTTGCACATAAAAAAACCCTGTCAAAATACAGGGATTCATGGACTGTGGCAGTGTGATACTTTTATAGTCAATAAATTTGCTTTCGAATCTGTAAAATTAAAAGGTTATGAAGCAGTAAATTTACGACTTTCTAGTCTTCAACAGCAAACTTCAAAACCAACAAGTCCTTTTCAGTGGACTTTGATTTGTTTACTCCTGATGGAGTAAAAATTCCTATTAAAGCAAAAACTTTGGATGTTATAGCTCATAATCTAAAACAACCAAACTTAACCAAATTTTATGAAGTTTCCAGAATATAAAAATTTAAAATTTATGTCAATCAATAAGGAGCATACGATTCAATTACTATTAGGCAATGATTATATGTGGTCATTTGTCCGTAATATTAAGCACCTTTCACCCTCACTGACACTTATCGAAACAGCTTTCGGCAATATGTTAGGAGGTTTGATTGAACGAAACCCTTCAATAGACGATATCTTTACTCCAGTCTACTTTTCTGATCCACAGAAAGTAGAAAATTTATGGAAACTTGATGCCATTGGTATTGAGTCCCATAATTCTGACGAGGCTCAAGCTGATGCAGAAGCGCTAAGCTTGTTTTATAAAGACGTTCAATTGGTTAACAATCGTACCAAATAAAATGGCTTTATAAAAATTATCCTCCTCCATTAGGAGATCATTATAATTTGTGTTATAAACGTTTACAAAATCAACTACCAAAATTTGTCAAAAATCCTGAATTTTTCAAACGTTACACAGAATATTTTGATCTCTTAATTGATCTTGAAATGATTGAATTAGTGGATGAAACTGCCAAACCAGGATTAATTCACTACATGCCTCACAAGGGCATTTTAGACTTAACAAAAAGTACCCCGCTTAGAGTAGTCTTTGATGGGTCTGCTAAGACTAAAGCCTCTAACACTCAATAAACGATTGTATGTTTAAAGGTGCAAATTTATTACCCGATCTACTTGAAATTCTTTTATCATTTCGCAAAGAAAAGTATGCAGTTATTGCGGATATTAAAAAAGCATTTCATCAGATCGGCTTACATCCTGATGGACAGGGATGTAACACGTTTTTTGTGGATTAAAGATCCATCAAAACCACTAATTAAAAGTAATATAATTATTTTTAGATTTCAAAGGGTTCCCTTTGGAATTGTAACTGCTCCCTTTTTACTGGCAGCAATTTTAATGCATCATTTTCAGCAAGTTGATCCTGAATATTACCAAAAGTATGCCAAAAATTTGTACGTTGATAATCTAGTCGTTTCTTTACCAACATATAAAGAAGCGAAAGATTTACATGATCGTTCAAATAAATTGGTTACTGATATTTCCATGGAGTTGTCCCAGTGGGGTACTAACTGTATCAAACTGAGACAAGACTTTAACGCTGAAAATGCATTAACAAAACCTCAAGTAAAAGTACTAGGAATAACTTGGGACATGGATAAAGATTTAATTTTCATTAGCCATCCCAAAACAAAGATAGAGATATAAATTGACAAAAAGAAATTTTTGAAAATTGTATCTCAATTTTTTGACCCGAATGGTTGGTTTGCTCCAGCCTATGTTCCTTCCAGAGTATTTATAAAACAACTCTGGAATTGAAGGATACAAATGGGATGAAACTTTACCAACAAGCTACATCCTATAGCAAACAATTGGTACAAGATTTATCCCTTTGTACATCTTATTGCCTACCACGTCAACTTTATTCGGGTACTTATGATCCGAATAAATGCCAATTACATATTTTTGTCGATGCTTCAAAAATAGCTTATTCTATGGTTGCATTTCTTCGTTTTTATAAACAAGAAACCAATTCTTTTGATGTACGATTTGTAATAGGCAAAAGTCGAGTAGCTCCTATGAAACCAATGACAATCCTCGATTGGAGTTGTTAGGGGCAGTAATTGGAGCTAGGGCAATAAAAATATTAGACAAACCCCTAGACCTATCTAACAGCCCAACTTATTTATGGTCTGATAGTAAGTGTGTTCTAACTTGGTTGTTGGAACGTAGGGTGTTGACACAATTTATTCTCAATCGAGTGACTGAGATTAAAAAGATACCAAATGTACAATACAGATATGTACCTACTACTACCGATAATCCAGCAGATGTCGGTTCTAGGGGAGCAACTGTAGAAGACTTATTAAAAACAACTTGGTGGACAGGACCTGAATGGTTATATAACAATTCAGACACTTGGCCACCAACGGACCTTCACATAATCCGATCTTTACCAGAGATAGAGGATGATAATACATCATCACCTATCTTTTGTACCTTAAGAGAATCTTTCTTAATATCAGAAACTTTAACAAAATTGATTCCTCAAAATTCTGAAGATATCTTTGACAGTCATAAACCTGCCAAATTAAAAAGAAAATTGAAATCAAAAAAGTTAAATATACCTAAATTTTTATGAACAACAAAACTTTTATTTGTGAAACCAAAAACTTTGCAACACAAACTGTTGAATCACAAAGTACTGACTCTCAAGTAGACTCAGTTTTGGATTTATCAAATAAACCACCTTCAAAAGCCAGAGAAAACCCTTTTGCTAGTTTTGTTCATAAACCTGAAAACACTCCTTTTAGAATTGAAATTGAAAAAATTCAATTGTTTGGTAAAACTAGAACGTGTTTTCTACAGCTGTTTAAATGCACTTAGAAAATTTTCTGCCAAGAGACTTAGACGTTCTAGATGCACAAAACCTTATGCAATTTTACCAAACAATTTTCAATTTGCACTCTTATGTTTTATTTACGCAGATCAGATGAAATATTTCCCTGACCTGTTTAAAATTCTTTTATCACATAATCCTCCAGAACATGTATTATATGATAAATTTCAAATAGTTTTGGATGAATCAGGCATACTCAGGTTAAAGAATTATTTACCTGAAACTCCTTTTACAGCAGATGTATTGTCTCCTGTATTACTTCACCCAAAATCCCATTTAACAAAATTAATTTTTGTTAAACGTACATACAACAAATAGTCATGCGGGAATAAAATTTACTATGTCTGCTTTTCGCAGAAGTTATTTTGTACCCAGATCTATGCAAGTTTTACCAAAAATATTAAGGAATACTTGTGTTGTATGTAAAAAACATGATAAACGCCCGTTTGCCCAACCAACGCATTCGGCCATGCCAGATTTTAGATTGATGCCCTTTCTCATCCATTCACCTACACAGGTGTGGATGTTTTTGGCCCATTTGGAGTTTTTGATCAATTCCTGCCAAAAAAGAAAAGGGATTTGTCAACTCCAACCTCTCCAATATATAAAAAATGGATTTTGATATTCACTTGTCTCTCAACGAGAGCAGTGTATTTCATATCACTCTCATGTCTAACAACATGTGAAATTTGGACTGCTTTCCAAACATTTTTTGCGGACCGCGGAACTCCAAAAGTAATTTTGTCCGACAATGCCGCACAATTTTAGTTATCGCTACCCATTTACCAAAATTTTGGGACACTATTGTTGCTGACAATACAATTAGCGATCAATTAAAACAAAAAGGAATTACGTGGCACTTTACTACTCCGCCAAAAGCTCCATGGTACGGTGCCCCGTATGAACGGCTTATAGGAGTCTTTAAACAAGCCTTCTATAGAGTATTAGGATATCATTCTCATCATAAAAACAACTTTCAAGCTGCACTAAAAAATATTCAAATTATGATGAATGAACGTCCATTATGCCCTGCCGTTGATGATGCTGATCAAATAACTTTGACACCCAGCTCACTTCATGCATGCCAACTTGAGAAATTTTACATTAGACCTTGAGAAACCATTGGATAATACTCCAACGACAAAAACATTACAGAATCTATGGAAAATTGATCAAGAGAATTTAACAAAATTATGGCTTGCATGGAAAAATCTTTATCTCCCATTCTTGAGAGATAAAATACAAAAAGGTGTCGATAATGTTTACCGAACAGTACATTTCGAACCAAAAGTTGGTGATATAGTTCACGTGTTGGACTATATGACCAAGCCAGGAATATACAAAATTGCCAAAATTGTATCCCTGACACCTTCCCGTGATGGAAAAGTCCGTCATGCGGAAATTTTACTACCAAGTTCAAAAACAGTCACTAGACCCTTAAAGTTTTTGGCTCCGTTGGAACTTGATAGTAGTGATAGAGTCCCAATAACCTCAAATTGAAGACTTTATCAACCTGACTTGTTCTGAATGACATACGAGACTAAGTGTTTAGAAAGTTAACTGATGGAAATTGGCACCATCTTACAATTTTCTAATTGACTGACTTAAGAGCTATTTTTAATAACTCATTATCGTTGTCTAGCCCCCTATATTGGTGAAAGCGAACGATAAGTGTCAGTGGATCGATCCACCCTTTATTATTACCAATAAATTTGGTGTAATAAGCAGACTGACTAACTTCCCATTCTTCCTTACAGAATCCATCCATTATGGCCAAACTTACTCTTAACCATACCTTCGCGTGTCCGGTAGTCTGCGGAAGTTATAAAGTTAACATTTGTGTTTTTATGACTTCTTTAAAAGTCTTAGTCGTTTTTATTCGTTTTTATATTGTTTTATATTTTTATAAATAAACGTATTATAAACATGTATGTCTTTACCTATAAACGGTAAATTCCTCTTTTCAGGACAAGTCTCAAACTGATAAACTAACCCCAGAGGGTTAGCTTGGTGTACACCGCCCCCAGTATCGTGGACTGGCCACGAGTTGGTGCGCACCCACAGGGCGCATCGACTTGGCAACACAGCATGAGAGTTGTGTTGCCTGTGCTGGTGTTGTGGCGGTCGCCAAACAGTTACACTTCGGTGAGGAGGAGTGTGACGACGTATTATTGTTCGTCTCATGGACGTTAAACCGAACTAGTGGTATGCCACTATACTGCATGCTTTTTCATTGCTTATGATTTCAAGTTTTGTGAAATAGGTTCCTATTTTTATAGAAAATTCACTGAATTACGTAAGGTCGAAGGCATATATCTGCAGTATCAGATTTTAATATAACTTCCAAAACCTTAAATGATACCCATATTGCACGGACTTATACTTTCATATTTTTGAACATTTGTTTTGCATATTTTATTACAAAAAATACACATATTACGAGTCATATTTTGGGTATGTTTAGCGCATATAAATCCGCGCCCTACCTATGTCTGTTTTTTTTTTCTCTCTCTAACATACCTAAGTCACTATCAAGCGAAAACTGAAGAACTTCTAAATCACAAAATACACCTTACCAGCGAAATATCATCTTACCTTCCACATTTTCGCCCCTTTCTTCTTGGCACGAAAAAACACATTAACAATAATAAATACAAATTAAAACTGTATTGTAAATAAATATTTACATTCTTATATACTTCTGTAAAGAGGGAAAAATTTTCAAAATTACACACTACATAATTAAAAAATAATAAAGGACTTAAATTTGATAACATTTCACCAGTTGATTCGAAATGTTTAGTTTGACTTCATTTTCGACACTAATTACTTCCTTAATCACAGTAAGTTCGCTCAAAAAATGTGTTTATGTACAAAAAAATTGTTAATATTCAACGATTAATGAGTAAGTTATACAACTCCTTCAAGACAGAACATCGATAAATTTTGAGGCCTTATCAATCAGACAAACCGATAGTGATGTAGCCAAACAAACATAACGAAGGCTCTGCAGTTTCTTCTACAGCATTTCCCCCTCAGGTTATTTGAAGTCAACGAAATGATTTTCGGACAATGGATGATTAGTGAAATCATACATCCGAGATCCACGATGAGAATACATAAAGCTACTACATGTCTCTTTTCGGTATTTGACTACATATTATGGACTGAGTTTCATGATACGAATGTGAATGCAAGATATCCAAACAAAATACGTATAATTAGAATAAGGTCCTTCCCCTTATGATGATTTTTGACATCGTTTATACTTAAAAGTTCACAGAACAGAAATTAAGCAATTTAAATTTTTTCTCCCCCGGGTCCGAATTTCATCTCTACGGCCCTGAGTAATGCCATCAAACACGCATCATCGACAGGAAAACAATTCATAAATTAATATATAAAAAAGGAATGAAAATAATATCTTTTTTTCAATTTTATTATGACAAAAATATTGAAATTTGAGTGAACAATCCTACTGAACGGATGTTCAGGTACAACATCAATTGGATAGAAAGGTACACAAGTTGACCGGATGCATTTTATCCATCACAATCCAGAAGTAATTTATTCAGCGAATGTCAGTTTATTTTGATGATAACACATTGAATTAGTTGCGTTTCCATCGGTTCTTTTGAGGTCTCCAAAAAAAATGACAAAATTTACCATGTAGTCGAGAACGATTTATGGATAAAGTTTTTCTTGCAGCTTTCTGCATCCAAGTGAGTTGTGAATTGGAAGCAAAATTCTATATCAATACAATGATCGATATCTACGTTTCAGATTAATTTGTTTAGTTTAAATTTTGATCCTCGGTCTTCGAAGTTATAATTTTTTTTTTCACAAGTTCGTAAATGATGAAATTTTGAGCCGAAATACAAGAAAGTGATCAACAGAATATGTTATGCACTTGAACCAATAAACTGAAAGATCAGCAACATGGACTTTGGCTCACGCTACAGAAAAAATTATTGAATTAATTCAAACTATGGACTGGACGACCGTGATTGCTCCGAGGTCAATAAAAATGGCACATCACATACGAATGAATAGAAGGGACTCGCATCTACATTTACAAAACACAAGCACGGAATTTTATTAGCTTTTCAATGAAAGAGCGCATTGAAACAACGGTACATTCGCAACTCTCTCATCTATGAATGGTACGTTTCGCCATTAGGTATGTCTGTTATAGCTTCTGGCACCAAAACATTTGATAATGGATTATTTCTGAGAATCACAGATCCATTCGGTTATTTTAAATAAAATATTTTACAGGTATCCGCGTGAAATAATTGAACTGTATCATACAAACCAGGTCAAAAATTAGTTAAAATCGGTAATAAGAATATTTAAAAAATACATAAATAAATAAATAAATAAATAAATAAATAAATAAACAATTGAATAAACAATTGAATAATTACAACATACTTTTTTTTCTTGTGATTTGCAAGCTTGCTCTTTTCAACATACATTCGCCAACAAACATCAACATTATGTAAATAAATGTGCTCCGTACTCACAGAAGATCGGAGACATGGATGCAAGAAATAATTACATGTACGTATATATTTTGATTTTTGAAGATTAGAAAACTAAACTTCATAAATTTCAAAAGTCAATTTAAATTAATATTGTTTTTTGAAACGTTACCAATCGTTGACACAAACCAATAGATTTTCACTTCCCTCCATAAGATAATTTTGTGGTGAAAAACGAATTGCTTTCGTTCGTGAGTACGTAAAACTGAACGATTTAGAGCTGAATTTCAAAGCATTCTATAATATAAAGTAGGTAACCTTAAGGAAATTCACTGAGTACGTAAAGTTCAAGAATATAACGTTTTATTTTGGGAAAATTTTTACATCAATTTATCTGAGGGAAAACTTTTCTGGAAGAGAAAACTTAAGGAGCAAAATATTTCAGAAAACAGATTTTTCGATACATTTTGAGTTAAACGAATATCACTAGCTACATGATTGAAAAACAAAAAATGGTGTTTGAGAAAAAGTTTGCACTTGGCCCATTTTTGCAATAGAGTGATATGATTTTAGACCGAAAAAATTCATTGGAAAATTGATTTCATTGCGGAACAAACATTATGACAAGGAAAAGTTTTTAATGTCCGTTAGAATCTTTTATCAACTCATTTGATAAAATTTCTCTAGTCTGTTGCATCCAAATCTCCACTTATAACAATTTTTGTATGAAGACATAAAACAGAACTAGTATTAGTATATGTAAAAATCTGAAGTTCCGAACCTTTAGACAGCTATGGGCCTCTGGGGTTAGAATAAGATTCATCGAGAACCGATTATATTTTTAATCTTCGAATTTTTCAAAACGTCCTTCGATTTTTCATTGTTGTTCGCAAAAAACATCACCTACTCATCAATTTACCTCTTTTTTGTTAATGTCTTCACAAACGATTTTTCAGCTTTTGTGTATTCAACGTACGGTACGCCCACTACAGAATGGAACCACTGGTACAAATAAATTACGATATAACCCCCCCCCCCAAACGCATCATTCGAAAAACTATGATTTCATTTGCACAGCAATAATCAGCTAGATAGAAAAAAGGAGGGGAAGAAGAGTGGATGCGACAGACAATCACTAATAACTATTCATACTCTTGTACTTCTTCGACGGCGTACCGTGCTGTGACTTATCGCGTCTGGCTGGCGTCGATTTCGAGGAGGACGTAGGCGAGTCCTGCAGCCACCTAACTTGGGTAGCCGGACCGTAGCCTTTGTCATTTTTTGCCGCAATTCTGAAAATGATGGCCGGCTTCGCGGTGGTATCGATGTGGGCGGCCGACAGCGACGAATTGTACACGATGGCCTGATTTTGGGGCCCACAGTAGACACGTACAAAGGCCAGCTGGCCCGGCACGCTGGTTATGGTCTTCGAGTCGCCCTGTGACTGGATGGTGGCGTTGCGCACCGCTAGGCATACCGAGTACTCGACGATTTTGCCGGAGTTGGCCGGAGGCGGCTCCCACGACAGATGAGCGCCCTCGGTCGACTTGGAAATCTTAATCGAGGAAGGGGCTCCCGGGAATCCGGGCAGACACGTCTTGAATGCGGACACGTCACTCCATTCGCCTCGACCGTACGCATTTATAGCGCACACCCGAACTTGTACGCCGTGCCCGGCAACAGCTCGACCTTCTGACAGTGTGAATAGTCGGGCAACTCGTCCGAGTTGATGGTCACATGCTCGTTCGTGAGGCCGGTATGGTAAAAGTGCTTGATGACGCAGCTGGTACCCTTGATGATGCCGACATCGCACCACGGCGAGCCTTCAATTTGATGGGCTGTGTTGGTAAGGCTGCTGCCGCTGCTGCTGCCGACGGCACCGTGATTTTAGCCTCTTTAATTCGTTTTCAGCGCCTGATCCTGGCCAAGGGCTGCGGACGCAAGCGTTGAGAGGGCATCGGCTGCGTCGCCACTGTCGTCACCTCCACCACAACTACCACGTTTGATACTTGCCAAAAACGAAGAGACGATTGGCGCACTTTTTTCCACATCCATGACGTTCGACATAGGCAATGCTGTCGGCGTTAAATCAGCAGCTGGCGCTACCGTTGCGGTTTCTGTTGAACTTTCAGCGGCCATTTCATCAAATGGTTCTGCTTTCGGTGTAAATTCGGAGGCGCTGATAAAAGGAGACTGATCAGCCTCCGGATCGACATCCATTTGTTGATCAGCGTCGACAGTGCTTTTACTCTGGTCGGTAAATTCATCCGGATTTGGGTTCATAGTGAGTGGTTCGAAATTTACTAGCTGTACTGAGTTCCTGGCCACAGATAATAAATAAATAACCACATAAGAGCACAGCGGTAATATAAAAAATAACTGAAACTACACTAGACTCAACGATATGGCCGAAGAATTTATTTTTACTTCACAGTTCTTTAGTATAACTATAAACCTGGATGCAGGACGTAATAAAAAACAGTTTCAGACAGGCGAAGGCATGTAATTATGTCTTTCTAACCAACAGAAAGTGGTTCCATTTTGAATAGGAAAATACCTAATTTCATACCATACAGGTACTGACTTGAAAGTGATGTTTCTTCAGCATGAATTGATTTTGTTTTAAAATAAAAATGAAAATTTACGACTTTATGCCATCAATATGTAATTGCTTCAAGAAATGGAGGATAAATTAAAAAAAATATACATAACAGAATAATTTATGCTCCGGAGAGAAAATGCACGGTTACTTCTTGCATCCAAGATTCTAAATGAAATAAAGGATAATGCAGGCACACAAAAAATTACTCATATGAAAAAAAAAGAGTACACTATTAAAGGATGTTTTAGACTTACACTTTAAAAAAAAAAAAAAAAAAAAAAAGAGTTTCAGATAGAAAATGCATTTCTCGAACTCTTAACGTATTGTCTTCCTACCCCAACCACAGAAGTGTTAAAATAAAATTTATAACAGACTAACCAACATTCTCGACTTTGCATTGAGGAAAATATGCCTATTTTAATTTCATTTCCAACGAAGGAAATTGTATGATCAAAAGTATTTATTAAGAAAATTGTCAAAAAGAAATTCATCGAAATTTTTTTTTACAAGACTTTAAAATTATAGGGACAATATCCTCTTTTTCACGCATGTCGAATTTGTCTAAAAGAAATGTTAACTCTTTCATCATTTTTCATACTTCCACTAGTAAAGTCACAAAACTTTTCAAGTAAAGGTATGGAACTACTTACTACTCATACAAAACCAATTTAAACATACAAAATTACCTAAAGACTAATTAGGGAATTCAACTAACTTGTAAATCATGAATTTTTAAATATTTTCGAATTTTTACATGGAATACCTTGTTGTGAAGAAGTATTTTCAACAAGAAGATAGCCAACAGCTATTTGCGTGTTCTGCCACTTTATACTTATGTATGGGGAAGCCAAAACCTGGGCAAACACTGGCAATTGGGTAGCCAGTTTCTTGAGTTTATATGACAGATTTTGGAACACGCATACAGACGCACATACGTATATATATGTATGATATTGCATCATCTAATTACGTCGTTTCTTATTAGTCACTGATAAAAAATTATATAAGACGTTTCCTACTGTTCTGTGACATCGCCAAGATCTTTATTTGCTGATCAGTCATGGTACAAACATTGTACCTTATTTGTATGTACATACAGGTTAGAACATACAAATGTACAAGTGTATACTAAATTTGTTTAATGTCACAAGAGACAAATAATAAGCCAGCCTGTCTTCAATGACTTGTCATTGAGAGGTACAAGCCCTTATACCTCAAACGAGTCAGTGATCCTTACATTACATTTTTCTATTACAGCCGTTCAAAAATTTCTTGATATTTATCTGCATAATACACAAGGAAACCTGCTAGAATTTTCTACCTCAGAATTATTTAAACACAAAAATTTATGGTTATATAAAAGCTAAAAATTGTTTTTTTCCTGTTTTTAAAATCAAAACTGCGGATACTTTGATGATTTCTTTTATGATATAAAATTGAAAACATTCTGAGATTAAATAAAAAATTATAGAAAAAAAAACAAAAAACTGTAATAGGACAATGAGACCTTCCAAATACCGAAAAACCCCAATCGGAATAGATCGGAGATGAAAAATAGGAATTTAGTCAAATATTCTAGATCCCTCATCTGCTTCATGTTCATAAATTTTACTGCTCACACTCAAGAATAATTTTGTTTTTACTTAAATATTCTGGGGTAGAAATATTTTTAGGACTAATTCTAGCCATTAAATGTAAAAAGTTCACAATATACTGCTTACTGTTAATAGGATTTCAGGTGAAATGAGAGAGAACCATTGATAATTAATATTTTTGGAATAATGTTGAATTAACATTTAAGCAAACGCTCTTGCAATTATGTAGAATGTGCATACAAAATTTTATTGAAATTGGTTCTTTAGTTTTGGAGGAGTAGTATTTTCAAGATTTTCCAAAAAGCTGAGAAAGAGGGCTTCACCTTTCAGACTCCGCCCAATAATTCTAAAGCAGAAAAATTCCAGAAGGTTTCTTTGTGTATTATCAGGATTAATTTTAAAAAATTTTAAAACAGCTTTCATAGGAAAATGTGAAAATTTGTAATTTACAGGTTAGTTCAATTTCCTATTTGGTTTTTTAGAGAATTTTCTATTTTTAAATTGGTTTTGTACGAGTAGCAAGAAGTTCCGCACACTCACTTAAGAAGTTTTGTGACTTTTACTATGGAAGAATGAGAAGTGATGGAAGAATTAAGAGGTGGGGTAACTGACAGTTATTAAGTTCATATCGCTATATATTTCAGGTGAAGTGTACCGATTAGCTCTTAACAATCAACTTAAATTACTTTAATTCTGAAAAGTTGAGCAACATAAAATTTTTAATTAGGATCACTCAATTCTTCAGTAACGCTCAATCAAGGTGAAAATTTAATTTACTCCGACATGTTGAGTTCGAGAAATAAGCAATCATTTTCTAGACTACCACAAAAGTTTACACAATATCCAGCATCAGCAAATTAATGATGAATAAATTCCTACCCGGATTTACATAAACCAATTCAAAGAGGCATAAAAAGAAGAAAAATACATGTCACAAAAATTTCTGTACAGGAACTTATTCCTTAAAAAAAGCAGACACTAAACAATATCGTTGAGAATTACTATATAAGTAATTCAGTAAAGGAAGACATAAAAGATGCTGGCAAAAATATCAAACGAAGTGCTACATTCATTCAGAAAATATTATTCAACAAAAAAAGAATGAGAAGTAATAAATGAATTACGTGAGACTTTTGTATAGATAATTTCTGTTTTCAACAATAACTATTACAATTTTAATATGTTAAATCATTTAAAAACTTGCAATTCGAAAATGAAAGAAAGACATCAATAAAATATCACTTCTTCGCAATACATCAAGCAAAATGCACGGAAAAAATCGATTGATTAACTTGCAATGGAATTTTCAGCTATGTAAGCACTTGGATGAAAGAAGTAAAGAAGTCTTTTAATGATCGAAATAAGTTGAAATAAGGTTTTCAAGGAAAATTTATGAATCTTATAGATGGTAAAATAATAATACAATAAAATTATACTTTCTAATCATTTGTAAACTAATTTCTGAATTGAAGCCAACAAATTGAACGCTAGAGGAGAGGAATTCATTCAAATTTTTAGCTTTCAACTTTATTACTTATTAATCACCAAAGACATCTTCCATGAGGAGTATAAGTTCAAGAGCAGAGATAACAGAATGGTGTTTTAATAGGCTCGGTGATAACTGTTGGAAAAAAAAGTAGGCTGATTGAACGTAAATTATACGATTGAAAAAATAAAATTGCACTTTCTGACCTCCAAGTCCTGAGAACATTCAAACGAGATTAAAAAATTGGAGCAATCAATAATAAATGAATTCAAGTAGAAGTCGAAGTCGATTAACTTGATCTGCGATCAAATTTAGTCATTTAAGATTCCATGTAGAAAACTAAATATACCCTGCGAATAACACAAGTAATGTGTTCAAATGAAATTGAAACGATTGCAGGATATTCTTCCAATTTTTCTCTTTTCAGTCCTCACAAATTCATAGAATAGTAACTAGAACCTTTCTCTGTCCCCAACATCAATCTGCGGGACCGGTTCATCAGTAACGACTAAATCTGAGAACGTAATCATTCTAAACGGTAATCATTCTAATTATTATAGTTCAGAAATTTCCATTCAAAAAGGGTGAGAGTAATTTAAAAAATCTAATAAAAGTTATTTTCGTTTTTTATAACGAATTAAAAATACAAGATCACCGTAAAATGTAAATACTCACCTCCAATTTTAACAAAATATGTTAGCCGATGATCACATTCAGAGGGTACTTTCGTTTAACGACAAAAAATGAACTCGAAGGGATTCAAAACGAACAAATATTTTAATAACTGACACTTACAGAAAACATTCGAAAATTAATAGAACAACGATCATTATATTTGATCAATTGTTCAAAAATTTTAACGAATATATAACTTTTTACTGTATAATGCCAATTATGTGTTACAAGTAAAATAAAAATCAAAACAACACATTTTTTTTTGTTGACTGACAGCTTCTCTTCTGATAGACTGGACGACTGTGTAAACAAAAATTCCACAGTCATAACTTCAGTCAGAACGACTAGAACTAGAGCCTTATAGATACAAGTACGGCAATACACCATTTGTATCTACAAATAAATTCGCGTAACCCATTCAGAATTTCAGTTTTATCTCAAGAACCAATGGTACGATTTCAGCGCAATATTCACAGAATCTTAAGAAAACATATGTTAATGTTTCCTCAAAATTTCAACTTTCTATAAGCAATGGTTCCCTTGCAATTGCATTCAATAAGTTTGATCGGATAGTTTTATCCCATAAAATTGGGAATGATAAAAGGCTTGTGTCTTTGGCCCATCAGTTGGTTGGGCGAAAGTAGATTTCAAGTGAAGTAATGAAAAAGATTCATAAAAGTAATAAAAAAATCTAAAATCATAAAATTTCTCAAATTTAACATAAATATCAATGAATTTACTTATTAGCTTAGGATACAAAATGGCGTATTGCTAGACTCGTATCTGTAGGCCTTTATTAGAACGTCGTTACAACTAGAGCACTCTGGTGTCGAATGAATTTTCAAAAACTCATCGATGAATTTCGACAGACTGCGTAATCACTTGAGACCTCACAGATTTTCAGCCGTAGATGCATGTGAAATGTGAATTGAAAAATTGTTAATCGAATCAAATCGTGGTTCGTGCGAGTTGTATTGCCGAAATACTGCGTACAATCATTTTATAAATTTTGGTAGTTATACCATGCTCTATTGAATTTTAATATTTTTAATTGCCATTTATTAATTTTCTTTTTTATTGAAAATGGCTTCGTTGAATAGTGATGTTTGCGTAACATCGTTGATATTAGATTATTTGACTAAAAAGGATGTGTCTCTTGCTCAGATTTTTCAGAAGAAGACGAATGCGGTAAGCCTGATGTTTTATTATGTTCTACG
The DNA here is from genome assembly GCA_011428145.1 of Ericerus pela. Classification (NCBI taxonomy): domain Eukaryota; kingdom Metazoa; phylum Arthropoda; class Insecta; order Hemiptera; family Coccidae; genus Ericerus; species Ericerus pela. The sequence continues at coordinate 1,054,240 of WOFM01000553.1, forward strand.
TTTAAAATGTATTACTGATAATTGCTTATGAAGAATAAGTTGTTTGTTTTGTTCAATTTCGCGTTTGTAATGTAAATAATATTAAAAGTTGATATCTGACACCGGTATTCCATGATACTGATTTTGCTGTTAACATGTGCTTAGGTAACTCTTCCAAAAGGTTCTCCTACCATCGTTGATGTTGTCTCACACTATCAAAAGTGAGTCTATCTTTATATTTTTTCGTACATCTTATTAACGATTTTGATAATTATTATTATTATTGATAATTATTATTATTATTGATAATTTTTATTTTCTAGAACTTCGCAGAAAAAATTGATCATAAAATCCAATCAGGCAAAGAAAGCTTCTTCATCTGATTCAAGTTCAGGTAAATTATTCTCATAATCACGTTGCACAATCATGTTCTCCAGCACGAGTTTACATTATTTATGAAAATGTGGCCTACAGGAATTCCACATATTGTATGAACTCGTGCTACATTATTATGAGATTACAGGGCTAATATTTTTTCAACTCTGATATATCAGCAGTATGAATCTCGCACATTCAAGTTTTAATCATACCTTTTACGTGATTATTGAGAAACCAAAAATTAATGTTCTGTATTTATTTTGTTCAGAATCCGAAACCGAGGTACCTGCTGTGAAAAGTAACAAATCTTCTCTGAAACCTTTGTTAAATGGCAGTGCCACTTCCAAAACACCTCAAAAGAAACAAGCGGAATCTAGGTATGCATGGTTTCTCTTCTTTCTCAAATCTATTATTACTTTCTACCTCTATCCGTCAATTCATGTTCCTAATTTTAGTGAAGAATCTGATGATGAAGCTGCCGATGCTCCCAAGGGTCAAGCTTCACCTGTGAAAAAAGTCAATGGTCAGGCTAAACCAGTGCTTACTGTTCAAAAAAAAGCTGCCAGTAGTGAAGATGATTCCAGTTCTGATGAAGAAACTGTTGTAAAAACGCCTTATGTTCCAAAAAATCAAGTCAAGAAAGTACCTACTCCATCTCAAAAATCTACTAAAGAAAGCAGTTCCGAAGATACTAGCTCCGATGATGAACCTCCTGCTAAAAAAACTGCCCCATCAAAAACTCAGACCCCAGCTAAAACCCAAACCCCAGCTAAACCTGTTGTTTCTGCTCCTGCTACTCCCAAGAACGTCGCGAAGAAATCAGAAAGTAGTGAGGACACTGATAGTTCTGAAGATGAAGCTCCCAAGAAAGCTGTTACACCCGCTGCATCTAGGCCAGCTGTGTCTAAGGCTATGCCAATTGCTGCGAAGAACGCAGGTAAGAAAGCTGAAAGTAGTGAAGACTCGGACAGTTCTGAAGACGAAGCTCCAAAGAAGACTGTTGCAATTACTGGTAAAACCGCTCCGGTGGTAATCAAGAATGTAGCTAAGAAAAAAGAAAGCAGTAGTGAAGATAGTGACAGCTCCGACGAAAAGGCGAAAAAGAAACCAGCCGTTGCGAAATCTGCGCAGACCCCGAGTAAAGTTGCTGCTGCTGCTCCAAGCAAAACTAAAGCAACTATTCCAAAAAAAGCAGAGTCGAGCAGTGATGACTCTTCTGATGAGGAGGTTTCCAAACCGCCCGCTACTAAATCTATTGCAGTTAAAGTCATCAAACCGGTACCGAAAAATGCTGAAGAAAGTAGCGATTCCGATAGTTCCGACGAGGAGATAAAGAAATCAGCATCCAAGAAAGCGGTTCCAATTTCTAAAGGCGCTCCTGCTAAGAAACCTGCCGCGAAACAAAGCAGCAGCGATGACGATAGCTCCGAAGATGACAGTAAAACTCCAGCAGCGTCCAAAGCTGTAAAAAAACCGGGTCAGGTTAAAGACGCAAAGGTCGCAGCCAAGAAATCGGAAAGTAGTAGCGAAGAAGATAGTTCCGAAGAAGAGAAGCCTAAAACAACGCCCCAGAGCAGTGCGAAGAAAGCTATTAAAGGTACTCCTGCCCCAGCGTCATTCAAAAAGAATAAATCGGCCCCTGCCAAGGAAGACAGTAGTGACGAAGATTCAACCGGTATTTGATGCTCACTACTTTTATTTAAACTTATTTTGTGCACGTAATACAATTATTTTCGAAAAATTGAATATGGCATTGTGATTATTTTACAATACCTATTTTTGTGTAGATGATGAAACCGAACAGCCAACGGTGATAAAATCTGCTGTTGCTAAAAGTAAAAACGTGCAACAGAAGATGACCAATGGTGACGAAAGTTCCGATGAAGATGTCACTAAACTGCCAAAAAAGACAAGTAATTTCTTTAATCATACACATTCTGATTCTGCGATCATTTGAGATCGGCGTTGAATATTTGATTTTGAAAACATTTTTCCTTTTCCTTTCAAAACAAATACATATTTTTCGATTGAGAATACTGAGTCTAAACAAGCGAAATGATACGATTTTGTTAATTGATGATAAAAAATTGATTGTTCCAGTTTATTAATCATTTTTCCATCAAAGTCTATGAAAATTGTTGAGTGTTCGAAGATTTTATACTTATTCAATAGGCTGTTAAAGGAAGGAAGTTTGTCCAAAAAATGTGTTTGTTGGGAACTTGGTGGAAATTATGATTCTGTTCCTTCTTATGCTTTACGGTACTTCTAGGAACATATTTTTCTCAGTCTTCAAACGAATATTGTTGTTTTCTTGTTCCAACAAACGAGTTTGACTTTCAAAAACTCATTTTTGATGAGATATTAATTTCCGATTTGTGGTCTCCATATCACTTTTTTATGAGACAATTCAATTGCTTCAAAAATGAAAAAATATGCCAGTTTTCTGTGAAATTTAAAAAGTCTGGCCAGAAAATCGTTTCGCTAGTATTTACAGAATATAAATTGTTTATACTAAGATGCAGTTATCTAATTCGAGTTTTCAGCCGACTTCCTTGGGTTTTTAATGACAGTCCACCTTTTTAATTTAGTTATTGAAACAATTACTGATTATTTTGAACTGAAACGTTCATTTGATAATTGATTGTGAAGCATAGATTAACGCAAATTATTTTTTTGGCTAACTTGAAAAAGGAGGTTCTTAATTCACCCTGTATGTATGTACGTATACTGTATGCTTAACATGTATGTATGTATGTATGTATGTATGTATGTATGTATGTATATATATGCGCGTGTTTGTGTGTGTACACGAATTTCTGAAAAACTAGTGGCCAGATTTTGATGAACTTTTTCCTGAATTATGAGTTAGTCTCATATTGTTTCTAAAATTGATCGTTTGTTTTATAAAAGATTTTTATTAACAATAATGTTTTGGAAAAAAAAAAAAAAAAAAAGCATTTAAAAAATTTTTCATCAAAAAAGATCAAACTTGATAAAAACAATAATAAAAATGTGTTGAAAGGAGAAAGGTAACTTAATCATTTTAAAGTTTCTTCAGCAAGATTTAGAGACTGGAATTGTTGAAATTGGAGCTAATTGAAAATTTCTGTCATAAAATAAGACGGAATTGATGTTCATGATCAATGAAAATAGCATCAATTTCAGCAATTCTAGTCCCTAGATCTTACTGGAAAAATTTAAAAACGTTGTTTTTCTCTTTTTAACGCATTTTTATTATCGTTACTCTAAAGTTTTATTAATGTGTATTTTTTTCTTTCTTTTTTTTTTAATTTAATAATTTTAAAGAAAGGGTAGCTAAAGAATAATAAGTTAGTTAAAGGAAAAAAAATAGGGAAATCGAAAATATTGAGATCTACCATGACGATGAAACATTGGTATGTCTTTTAAATTTAGCTTCGGAATGTGATATCTTTCTCCACCTCCAAAATTTGAAAAACTTTTTTTCGGATTGTGAACAGGAAAATTTACAAAGATGTAATTTCAACTAAATTGTGTAAAAATGTTTCAAGTTAAATAACAGAAGCACAAGCATTCCGAGATTTATTACTAAAATAACCAAGAACCATAAAATAAAAAAATTGAGCTAGAAAATATCGTCTCTTGCATTAATTGAGTGGTAGGGGTTGTGTTCTTGTGTATCACAAGTATGAATTAGTGGAACAGATTTTTCAGTCATCACTCATCCGTATCAATGTAGTTGTTGAAAATTATATTTTGAAAATTTTCATTGAACTCTACATTGATGGACAGTATCTGTGTTTAAAACCAGTGATGGATAATCTAAAAATGGGAGAAATGGTTTCTGCAAGTTCATTTTAGAAATCGTTTTGCATTATTATAAACGGAACAAATTTCATATTGGATCAATTTTGTAAAGTAGAATACTAGCAAATACTCATCCAAATAAAACTTTAAAAATATATTTTACTATTAGCTGTTCAACCAATGCGGAGTAAAAATTTTTTTAGAATCATAGAAAATCACAGCCGAAAATATTATTTGTATCTACCGAAATAATTTGCCTATTATTATATACTTAACACTGGCGTGTGGTAGAAATATTTCTGTCAAATAATTTTGGGCAAACTAATAAATCAAATGTAACAATATTAGCTGTATTCTAACTGGATAAAAGGTCGGAAATATTTGCACTTTTTGATCTCACGCTATTCCATGCTATTCTTTTTGTCAAGGCAGACTTCGAAAAATAAGTTAGTTCCATAATAGTTCGGATCTTTTAAACCTGACACAGGGTGTAAGGTCTGAGTAGAAGTTCTCATCTGAGGATGATGTGATTGTATTCTTACCACAAAAGTTATTTTAATTGTTCTACTAGCTGTTAAATCCAGCATTGCTCATGTAGCAGGGTATAAATTTTCCGGATTTTCAATCTGTAAAGGTTGTGCAACTGTTTTGACATATTTTTTGATTACAGATAGCGTAGCCAAAAAGAAGACTCCTAAAAAACCAGAAGCCGAAAGTGATTCGGACGATGAAGAAGAAGAGGAAGCGCCTAAATCGAATCCCCTAAAAAGAAAATTCCAAAATGATGATAACTCACCATCACCGGTATGATTTCAATATTTTTCTTATTAAACGTCATCCCAGAACCTATGCCAATTTTAGTTCATTATTTTTCCGTGTTGCATGTTCACAGAAACAGAACAAATACAAGAACTTCGTCAAAGGTGACAGTTTAAATGACAGTAAAAACGTAAGAATCGTTTATATTTTTGTGATATATCAGAGAAAGCGCGCATAAAAACCAATGATGATTCGATCTTGTCGAGTAGATGGTTTCTCGTTTGTGTTGGGTAGATTTCGCAGAATCTACCTATTGCGGAGGGTGGCATGTATCGACTTCAGGAAAATTTCACTAGTTTTTTCGATCATGGTCCTCAGACACCAAAAACACTCTCTCCCCTAAAAAGTTTATACAGATATAATTATATATATTATTCATATGGGATATAACAAAATTTGTCAATAAACTGGAGGGCATATTTCTTTACAGATGGGGCGAAATTTAGCGTGTGGGTACTTTATCTTGGTTAGGTTCATAGATTATTTTCAGAATGGCGGTCATTTGAAATTGAAATCGAGAAACAATGGGGGCAAGGCGTAGTTCTTTACGGATCTACAAAATTCGGCATGTACACACTTTGAGGTGTATATTTCGGCCTAGTTCAAAGACTGGTCAAATCGGTCCATTAGTTTCCGAATTATGGGCTTTAAAATTTCCACTGTGGTAGAAAATTCTTAAAGCCATGAAGAATGCAACCCGCAGTACGCATAATTTAAAATTCTGTTTGTTCTAAGCGAAATTTACCTGTCCTTCTGGAATTAGTAACGGAAATAGATTTTCGCCTAGAACAGACAGAATTTGAAATTATGTGCATTGCGGGTTGCGTTCAGTATTGGTTTTATGAATTTTGTACCGAAATCAGTAGGCCGATTTGGCTCATATTTGAATTTGACCTGGATATATATTCAGAGTATGCACATGCCGAATTTTGTCTTCATGTGTAAAAAATTACGCCCTGTCCCTGTTATCTACGAATTTGAAATTCAAATAGCCGCCATTCGAAAACTAGCAAGCGGATTGGCCCATCTTAGTACATGATTTCAAATTCTGTCTATTCTGAGCGAAATCTACCTTACCGACTTGGCGTGCCATCAGGATTGTCTTTCTTTTCTGTTGGTATTATCACGTAGTTCTTTTCCCAGGGTGACGATAAATGCAATCGTCGGCATTCTGAGCCATTTAGACGTGTGATTGCCGATGATATTGAAATTGACGAAAATTTAAAATGGCAGAATTCTCAGGCAAAGGTAAAAAGCTCTTCTATTGTGGAGCTGTGATCACCAGTGCATGAGTTTCTTCGAATGAGAGTGGTTAAATTGAATTGTTTTTTTAATTAAAAGAGAACGCCTATACGACCATCTTATTATCATTGGTTTTTTTGTTTTTTTTTTTGTTTTTCTTAATTATATATGCTCATGCGTTGGTTATCATAGCTAATTTATTTTATATATTGTATTTAGGATGACAATAACGAAGATGAGTCGCAGGAAAAGTTTGGATTTAAAAACAAATTTGGTGACAATAATCGCGGACGTGGCAATGATAGGAAAAGTTTCGGTGGCCGTGGTGGTGATAATAAACGCGGCTTTGGTAGAGGAGGCAATTCAGGTTTTCGAAATAGTTTCGGCGGCAGCGAAGGCGGCGAAGGAGGAGGAAAGCCGTGGGAGAAGAAAATAAGCTTTAGAGGTGGATTTGGTGGTAGAGGTGGAGATAGAGGCGGATTTGGTGGTGGTAGAGGCGGCGGATTCAGAGGTCGTGATGACCGCGGATCCGGTCGTGGTGGCGGTGGATTTAGAGGAGGAAGAGGTAATTCCAGAGGAGGAGATAGAGGAGGCAGAGGTGGTTACGACAGAAATAGCGGCGGTGGTTTCAACAGAAACAGCGGAGGTGGCTTCAACCAAGGCGGCGGATTTAATAAATCCTTCGGATCGGACGGTGGCGGCGACGCACCGCAAAATAAGAAAATTAAATTTGACGATTAAATCGTAAGCAGTTTTTTCGGCGTTTTCAGATGTCAGACGCCCTGTGCAAGTCTGGTGGTAATGTGTTTTTGTTTTTTGTTTTTTTCAGAGAGGATCATTTGGAAGTTGGGGTGATAAAGCTGCGAAAATCTTGATTAACACGAAAGGTAAATCGTTCAGGCATGAAAAGACGAAAAAGAAACGTGGATCGTACAAAGGTGGTGCCATAACTACGCAGGTGAATTCGATCAGATTCGATTAAATTCATTTCTCATGAACTCTTGTTTCGATTGTGAACTTCGCGTTGGATTTACGTTTATCCGTTATGTATTGAGGAAATCATCCACTTTATTCCTCTCGACGTTGCATCTATCCCATTTTTAGTTTTTGTAAAAGTATTCGATTTGCGCCGAGATTTAAGAAATGCATCCTTTAATTCACCAGCATTGAATCCTTTGACCGTTCAGATTATTCTTGTGTTTTCTTCTTGTTACTGGATTGTTGGAAAAAAATCCTCGGTGCTTTAATGTGTCTAAGTTATAATTAATGTATTCGTTAGTAATTGATATCTCGCTGCGTTATACTGGCTGAGACGTAACATGGATTTCAAATTTTTATTCAGTCTCTGTTATGTTGTTCTTTATGCTTCCTTAGAGTTTTTAACTTTTGTACAGAATCTTTATTATTAACGTTATTTTTTCTTTTGATTATCAAAAGTGTCTTACGTCTAGGTCTAAGTGCCGGAAAAATTGTTAAATAAGATTTTTATTTTATTGTATGTGTACATTATTGCGTGTCATATAAGTTTTGTGATAATTTACTTTCGTTTGATTTGAATATAGGATGAAGTATTTTATACAGTCCTTATCGTTAACTTTTCTAAATATTGTAAATAAACTGACGAAATCGAGATGATGATGTTCTGTGTTGTACTTATTTATGAGTCATAGTTATATGTAATTCCGTGCTTGAAATTAACTTGGATTTTATTCCGTTCCATTAACTAATGGAAAGAGATTTGTTGATTTGTAGCGAGTGTAGCTTCACGAGTACGTACATGAAAAAATGAGAATTTTGTTTTGAAACTTAATCGTGTTGTTAGGTGAATAATAATTACAGCAAAAAAAAAAATCAGAAATCAATTTATTTCTCACCCAATTCGCGCATCTCTTAATAAAATCATTATGTCCATTTTGAAAAATGTTTTTAACTTCTTAAGAGGAGTTGTAATATTCGCAGTCTATTGCTCAGATAGTGTAACGTTATTGAAAATATTAAAATGATTGACTTGTGCAAGATTTTCATTCTGATAAATGCTTATTAAAGATCGAAGACCGTGAGTAAATTACCGAATTTGGTTCTTGAAGAAAACTATCCAGTGATCAGAGCAGCAACTAATTGATAATTGCTTATATGAAGGAGCGAGTACAAATGTTCTACGTATGCTGATGAACAAATTATTCTAATTAGTACACTCCAAAAAAATTATTAAGAATTTCGGAACTCATGTATACAAGTTGTATATTGCTTTCTTGGGACGAATTTTTAAAATCGAAAATTCTTACAAGAGTCATATTTTCGTAAAAGAAATAAATATTTACTTACCCTGCTTAATTAAATTGAGTTTAAAATTTTAAGAACGAATACGGTTTGATAAAATCTCTTCGAAAATGTAATCTGAAGGTGTAATAATTAAATTGGTTTAAAATTTCTCATAAGTACAATAAATTCTATTAGGGCAGAGGCTGATTTGTTTGATTTTAGGATTGATTGTACTCGTTAATGGGCGCGGGAATCAATCCCTGATTCTCATACCCGGAAAGGAATACCCAATTTTTCGGTTTTCCATTCCATTCTCTAAAGTTGAAGGTCATTTTTGATTTTTACTGAAACTGTACCAAGGCATTGTATCATAGCCCAGTTGTTCTCTTTTGCAATGTATCAGTGCGAAAGTTCTTTTCATCAAACGGCGACTCAAATTCAAGTATAATCAACTCTATAATACAGTCAAAAATCATTGAACGATTAAAATGGTAAATAATTTTTCTAAAGCATTCGCAGTTAAAGCAAATTTACATTGGTCATAAAAATTATGAAAATAATTGTTCTTTTTTCGTACTTTTAACCGAATCGAAGAATTTAAACTACAATGTAATTATACATAGGAAAATTTTAGACGATTAGAAGCCAGCAGTCCATATTTGAAGAAAATACATCTTCAAAAAATTATAGCGTAGGTACAAGGAACTCGGCGAAATGTTATCGTCCAATTCGCATTAAAAGTTCAACAATCATTAGGTTCAAAACAAAATTGTAATAACCATAATTGATTGACTGATGAGAATGGATAACGTTTGTTCGGCCTGTTACCGCATTGAGACACGTTGTATTTTTCGTCGCAACAGGTTTAATTGGTATCAATTGGTACGAACTACATCAGGAATATCTTTTATTATACTCTCAATCCTTGATTATAATAGTCAAACGACCTAGCTAATAGATTTTAATTTCTGTACGTCTGATCAGGTTTATGGGAAGAAAAGGGGTTCAAGAATTTGATCTCCGCTTGATCTATATGAGAAAAAAATAAAGAACCACTGCCTTTTAATAAACGAGTTTTTATTTTTCTTCACGTGTAGGTACCTATTTTAAATGAGTCTGACGAAATATTTCACATTTCGAGCAATATTCCTGTTTCATACGCGAAACAAATCATTGCACATTTTCATTGAATCAGAGAGCCGACCGACTATTTTCTTGAATATTTTTATTTCCAACCTTTCAACTCGGCTGCCATCATGCCAAGTTGTTTTCAGTTTCAGTAATTAGCTTTAGAAGTTTTTCGTTTATTACCTCAATGGTCTTCCGTCGTCCTTCATTTTATTCATTTTGGCGACCAGTTGAATTAATTCGCCTTCCTGTTTTCAAAAAAAAAGTTGATTTTCTTTAGAAAAAGAATTATATATTATTTAATCAGAAGTTAAGACGATAATATTTTACGTAGGTACTTTCAATCACCTTTCCATACCTTCATTATCGCCCACCCAGGTTTTTGCTCAGTATCTACTCATTTTGGTTTAAATTTTCCCTTGAATTCTCGAAGTTCTGGTATCTGCTGTTCAGTGTTCACGCTTTCGGCTTGCTTTTCCTGCCAGAAATGAGAAAAATTGATTTTATTAATTTTATCTGATGATTGACATTTTTAGAAATTATTACTCTAAGTGGTTGACATGTGACGAAGTTATTTTAATAGTGGATCTAAAATAGGAAGGATCCGCGCGATTTGCACGGCAGTAGGTATAGTAAAGTTTTTCACATTTGAGTTTGCGAATAAAGAACGTAGTGTTGAAAAAATTAAAATGAAAAACAAAAAAATATATTCATTGGATGATGACGTATGGTTAATGAATAATTATTATAGCTTGTGTCCCACAAATTTTTTTTCTTCATTTTGCACCCTCTTTGTCTGCTTTGTCATTTTGTAGAAATATCTAACGTAAGACAAAAATGTCTATACGCCTACATAACCAACAGTCAACAGCAGCAGCAAACCACTTAAGTACCTACTTGCTGGAACTGCTGAGACAGCAAATAAATTATGTACCTATTGACAATTTCAACAGAAATAGTCGGGTGATAAAAATACGAATAACAGACCTACTCCGAAAGTAAGTACTTGTCTTGAGTCATCATATTCCACAATCCACAGTAAATATAAAATATTTTGAACTGCTGTTTGATGTTCACAGCAAATTTTCTGATGAAAAAACGTTTTTCCATCCAGTGTAATTTTATCAAGTTTTATTGGCATCTTTATTTGCTTACGATTTAAACACTCACTGCTTTGAAGTTGCTGTTGCTGCTTGCTGTTGGTTAGGTAGACGTAGCCTATAGGTTATGCTTATGCTAAATAATAGTATGTTAAGGCTCGAACGCAAGAAGAATACTCAAGTATCGACAGCGACTTAAGAATTACTTGTTTTAACAAAGTTAGATTCATTATGTTTGTGTATAGATATATAATTGATAATGGAAAAAAAAGAAGAATTATTTTTGTGCCATTCTAAAGATAGGGAGAATGCTCAATAAACTACAATAATTTGTTTGTCCTGCTCCTGAATAGGATGATAGGAGTCAGAATTTTTTAAATATGTAGGAAAAACATATTATTATTATTGTTGCAAATTTAATCAATCAATTTTAGAATGATTTGAATTTTCATTTTTATGCGTTTGTAGCATCGGTGTCTTATCAAGACAAATAAAAAAAATCACAGTAATGAGTAGAATAAAAGCTTATAATAATTCAGTTTATCCAAAAACCAAAATCCATTCAAAAATTCAACGGTTTTGCACTCATTCGTCCCATGTTTTTTTATTTGTAGAGACTGACCAACAAATATCTTGTACTTAGTCGAATTTCAATTTTCTATTTGAATTATATACTTACTATTAACGCTTTAATAAAAGTCCCTGAAACTTGCCACTCATAACTGAATATGTGTACCGTAGTAATTGTGAACTTATTTATGGTAAGGTATTATTTAGATAAACTTTTTAAGGAAATTTTTAATTTTCAATAATAATGAAAAAAATTTATACATCTTTTCTGAACTTAAATTACCTATACCAAAATATATAATATTGGTACCAATAAAGATGTAGATTTTTATTAGATCAAATATGCAGGCCCTGGTGTTCTACGACCCGTTTACCAAACTTCAGCAGCAGGTAGTTCTCGATGAGACAAAAAATGTTATGTCATTGAGTGACTTACATTCCGTGCTTAAAAAACTATTATAGTTTCAAGTTTTTAGAATCTTTTCAAAGAAATGCAATACTGAAATTTAAAACTACAAAAGCTCCTTCAATATGGTAATTAGGCCACATGCTTACGTAATATTTAATTTTTTTTACTCGTCTTATCAAAGGCAACCTGTAGATACCACTCAAGAGCTAAGTTTCGCTATCAATTCCTAGCATTTTAAAATTACTCCTACCACAGACGTTCTATGCAACTTGAATTATGTGCAAACATAAAACGTAATATATCTCTTTCATGAAAGCATTTTATTATTTTGGTCTATTATTATTATTATTATAACGATTTTCCCCTGCATTTTTTCGAGATAATCTATCGCTTCTTTCGATTAACATCGAATATAATTTTTCTACTGTCTTGTTGGCAGGACATTCAATGTCCGATAAGTGGTGAAATATTATGTAGTGTATATATATAAGTAATATATGTATACATATGTAAATACGCTGAGCACCCAGATTTGTTCTTGTATTTTCTCTCGCCGTTATCTCGCGATTAATACGTTTTAGGTGTAATCTGATAGTGGAAATGAATTTGTCATTAAAAATAGGGGGGTGGTAGCTGAAAATTTTTTTCTACCATCATTAGTTTTTGAAGTAAATGACAAATTGAAAAACGGCAAATTTCACATTAGAATGTCGTTTTTTTAAGGACGATTTGTGAAAAACTAATGACGATAAAAATATAAATTTTGTTATAGAACTCGAAAAAATTTTCGTCTCTTTTCAATAGGTAGTACAAAACCCAGATTTGTTGCTTAAATAAAGGCTGAGAAATCATGAAGTGAGAGAAGAGCAGTTTTTTTTCAGAATTAAAACATTGTAAATGTTGCAAAAAACGGGATAAATATACAAATATTGGGATTAAATTTTATTATACAGAAGGTTCTATCAAGTTCCACCAACCACTTCATTTCGCAGGCGTTTTGTGAAACACCCAATATTTTTTCAAAGTGTTTAGTTCAGGAAAAAACAGAATGTCAAAATTAAAAGTGAACTTCCAAAGGGTTTTCTCTTTTAAAAAATGAATTTCTGTTCGTACAGTCTTTTAAGAATTATTTGGTGCACTCATTTAATGATTCGTTTTAAACATAATTTATTTAGTTCCCAATGTTTTGAAAACATTATTCAACGTTTGTACGTCAAGGCCGGTTTTAAGGGGAGGATTTGGGATATAATCGCACCAGCGCCAAAAAAATTCTATTTCAAACATAATTATTCTGTTTTTCACATTTTACATCTATAATGTGAAAAATTTAAACTCCTCCCTGAAAAATTCACGAATATTATAAAATGTGATTCAAACCTCTTGCAAAAAAAAATCCTGAAACCAGGCCTGCTGTATGTTATGCATCTGGCAAGGTAATCGGGGTGTATTACCCACAATAAATATAATTATAGTTTCCAAAAATTTTCAAAAATTGAGGGTATCGATAAATTAGTTTACCATAAAAATTTACAATAAAAATTGTAGGAAGTTTTAAAATATAAAAATGGGACTGTAGTTTTAAAAATAAAAAGTCTGTCGCAACTGACAAATTTAATTTTTCATTTTAGACATAATCTTTATACAACTACTTTCGCAAAAGGGAGTTCAGTGGCTCATGGTATGTAAAGCAACTTGATTGATGACATTGTTTGATTGTTGCTGCCAGTGACAATTCAGGGGATAACACAATGATACTTGGAAAATTATAAAATTGTCATTTTTGTCATTTTCAGTATGATTTTTTTTCAAATTTATTTACATAGATCAAACAGCTTCGCTTGGGCCATTTGATATGTAGACTCATAGTCACCAGACACAAAAATTTGATGCCATTCGGTTGGTATTCAAATTTTTATTTTGAGCAACGAAATTCTTGAAAATTTGTGCTTCTCTGTATTTTTCAAAAATAACTAAAAAATTATCAATGTGGGGCACCATTTTTATTGCTTTATTCAGTTGCCTTACCGATTTCCTAAAGAAAATATTATGTAATTTGTGGAATACCTTACGTCGTGGAAAGTAAAACCAACAAAGAAGGTGTTCAACAGAACAATTTGCGTGTTTATGCCAATATACCAAAAAGGTATGAGGGAGCCAAGACCTCGGCAAACACTGGCGATTTGGTCTATGATTTTTTCGTCTTATATAGCCGGCTCCCTACACGCACACATACACACTTATGTAATAATTACATAAGTATTGTGTAGATAATTTATTCGTACTTTATGGTTGCTATGGCAACGGTAAAGTACGGAGAATGCATCTTCGTATCGGTCCGTGACATCGCCGAGATAATTATCTATCGATTCGTCACGGTCCGAGATTTGTAACTTGTCTATCTGCAAAAATAGACAAGTACAAACGAACATACATTTGTTGTTTGGTTTAACGTGCAAGGCACGAATAATTGTCATCGAAGGTGACGACTGTTGTCGATAGGCCGAGCCTATTTCCTCATACGAGTAATGTTCTAATCCCCACATAATTCATTTGCTTATTTCCCATAGAATATGAGGAAAAAATTTCAAATCTTCACTACATTTCAAGACCTTTTCAAAGGTCTCAGTGAATGAAATTAATTAGCTCCTTCAATTTTTATGTGAGCAACTGTTTGTACACAAAGACTACCGAGGAAATTTAATAGGGATGCATTAACGTGCAGGAACTTGTATGTTGCAGTTTTTTGGAGTTCCAAATTTTTTTCCTTGATTTTTTTAAAATTCATTTTTAGGCCTTTAAAAAGTCCTTGGAACGCACTGAATATTCGAAAAAATTTTTCTCAGAATCTATAGGACATAGGTTCATAGGTTGCATGAAATTTTTTTCAGGAAATCAATGAGGCAATTGAATTAAGGAATAAAAATGGTAACTCACATTAATAATTTTTCAAAAATCTTTAAAAAATATAGAAAAATTGAATAAATTTCAAGAATTTTGTTACTAAAACATTCTTAAAAATTCAAATATCAATCAAATGGTACAAAAGTTTTTGTGTATGGTGACTGTGAGTCTACCTATCAAATGGAGCAAGTGGAGCTGTTTTTTCTAAGCAAATAAGCTGAAAATCAAAATCAGATTGAAAATGACAAAAATGATAATTTAATAAGTTTTAAAGTCTCGTAGTGCTTCCCCTTTAATCATCTGGGGCTGAAACACATCATAAATCATGTCTATCGAGAAGCTTTAATACTTTTTTCCTCTTTTGCTAGTGCAAGCTAGAATTGAGTTAGAAATTTGGGATCAATAGATTTGAAAAGAACAAACATTCATCTACAAAACAAAACCAAAAGAAATAATCAAAATGTGATAATTTTTTTTTAATTCTATCCTGAAGGGATAACCTTTTTTGTTCCATGGTACACCACCCCAGTGTAACATAGTAGGTATATTTTAAATCCTAAAATAAAAAATAATTTTAATTCAAAAAATTAAATTTATTTTATCTTGCACAAAACGAAGCGCATTGCATCCGAAGTAATTATGTTTATATGTATCACACAATATAATATCTGCTATTTAAATTGTAATAATAGAATTATTATTAGAAAAACTGATTGTTTCTAGATTATGACACTTTCCTCATGAATTTTCTAATTAAAGACATCTTTCACAGTATCCTTAACATTCTCATGATCCATTGTTTCATGTTTTTGAGCAGTTTCAATTTTGGAAATTATTTCCAAAAAATTAAAAGGTATTATTACTATGCTTGTTCAATGGTACACCAGAAAATTTACACCATGTTCCACTACGTTCACCTTCTTACTACAAATTAACATCACATTTAATTTAAGTGTTTTGAGTGATGGTAACTCTGAATAATCAATTACTGGCTATAAAACTTTTTTGAAACACATTTGAAAATTTGAATGCTCAATAATTCTCTCCCATTGGTCACACTTTTTGTGAGTTACCAAAATTTTACTTTTGGTATAATTTTTGTAAATATTGAATTAACTTTTAAAGGACAAACTGGATGACGATAATAGACCAATGAGGTATTACCAGGTGCATGATACATCTGATACATGGGACCAGTTTATCCAAAAATTAAAGGGAAGTCAGTTTTGTCCATGGTACACATGTTCCATGGTACCCCGGTCTACCCTTCTTTATATAGTAGCTCCTTTAATTTTGAGAATCAGCAACAGTTCTTTCAAACGTTCTTTCGAGTAGTATAGGTATACTTTCAGAAGGGATTCCAGGATCAGAGTTCACATTTCACACTATATGCTGAGAAGGAAGTTTAATCAGGTCCGAAATACGGAAGATGGCTGAGTTTTCATTGAAGTTGACCATAAATAAACAACAACAAAAAATAAAAAAATAAAAAATAAAGAGGGTAACAATTATTGAAAAAAACGGAATACCTGTACGTAAAAGAAGTTGTAACGTACAATGACTGACAAAATTCACAACCCAACCACAAGTCTACCCACTATAGGTACGGTAGGTACCTAATGTTAATAGGTTATATCCAGGCGTTTGAATGAACTGGAAGAACCAGTCAGTCAGATAACGTTGTGCATCGACGTTGGTGAAGTTATAAACGTTGAAAAACTCACATACTTATAGTACACATAGTATCTCTGTTGTGTTTTTTTTCTTTCATTTCTTTCATTCTTTCTCTCATTTCTTTAACCTTAACTGATATATTTGTTGTCGTTGTCGTCGTCGCAGTCTTCGTTTCCTTAGAGCTGGTTAAAATACTTTTTCAAATTATATTTACAGTACGGAACGATTATACGGTCATTGACTTGAGTATAAATATACAATAATATAAGAGCTCTTAAATAATAAAAAAAATTTTTTTCAAGTGCATAAAATTCTAATTTATTATCAAAAATAGGTGAAAATCGAAATAAAAAAATTGTGTCGTGATTATCTTACCATTTAATTGTTTCTTTCTTACTTTTCATTTTTTTTGTTTTCTTTTTCTTTTGGTAAAATGTGGTTGAAATTTTGATTGTGAAATTTTTGTACCAAAATTTCTGACAATTTTTTTCGTAACGACGACGTTGTAGCGGTTACAGATTTTTACCGCAACGATGACCAAATATCGGTCATTTGTGCAGGTAAGAATTTTAAAATTTAGACCATACCTTAAGATACATTTTTGACGAAAGAGGTATTCATATAATTTTATGTTTTAATAATCTGCTAAAAATTTCACTACCAGATTATCATTTCAGAGCGAAAGTCGGTACCGTTTTCAAATTCAAATTTCATCAAACCTCTACTATAGAGTTGACGTTTGAATACATTTTCTTATTACCTTGACCTATGGCCTACTTCCTATATGTATAACGTTAACGATTCCCAGCACACATTATAAGGAAGTGAAAAAACACTTTTAGGTACCGTTTCAATGCGCTTTTCTGCAATCTGTTCAATCCTTGACCTCTATTTTCTTTTCTTTTTTCAAAAACTGGAAAAGCAAAGCTGCGTATTTTCACTTAACTTTGCTGTGAGTATCTGTATTGTGAATTTTTTCAATTTCAGTTGAAATTTATTAGAAAATTGAAGGCTGGTGTGTTGAAAGGAAAGAGATAATTTTAGATTATACACTTGCATTCAGTGATTCTCATCTGATTTGTCAGAGTTCAATTATTTTTGTAATTATTATTTGAAATTTGGGCAATGCCAAGGAAGAGAGCCCACGTGAAACGGTTGACCATAATTTTGAGAAAAATGTAAAAATCAAAATTTTAGTCACATTTATGAATTTTTTTTCACTTTGATACATTCATGCAGCTATAATCTTCAATTTTCATCAAAATTTATCATAAAATTCAATGTTATAATAATTAATCACCAGGAAAACCAAAGATCCTCCTGCTTCGGAAAGTTAGCATGGGTGAGTTTGATCTAGAAATTGCTTTTTCTCGACAATTTTTGACATAATTCATACTTGAAATATCTATGACAAGTGGGAAATAAAGTAATTTTAACCAAAATGAAAAATTTTCATTATTCAATTAATGGTAAAGTTGCCGAACCTTTTGTAACAAAAATTATCTTCCATTAATTATACTTATTATGTTGCCATCACCCGTTTGACTATAATATAAAGTATATGGACAGAGCTAATGGACAAAAAAATCTCCATAACACTGCAGGTATTGTGTAAGACAAAAGAAGTAAGCGGATGTCGCATTTTGCAATAAATTTAACTATTTCCCAGCACAATTTGTGAATTTAGCGTGAATTTAGTCCAGTTCGAAAATTACGCATTTTACGGCCATTAAACTGCCAAAACCGCAACATAATTAATCGTGCAAGTTATGCGAAGCTTTTTGATGAAAAATAAAGGAATTAACCTATCGCTTCGTACCATGGGCCAAATTACGTATTTTTCCGAAAAAAATCAAATGAATATACTCCTAAAGCTCTATACTCTATCCTAAGCAAGAATGATGTGACGTCATATGAGTTGATGAACCGGGGGAAAAGGAAAATGTTAAGATTCACACAACTCGACAAAAGGCTACGTCCAAAATTTTTTTGTTTACACTAATGTTTTTAGCTTTATGTTGCTCTGAAATGTGATTATTTGGGATATACCAAGGCTCTAATAGAAACACACAGGCACACTAATCAGCCATTTTCTTCCCATTCGTATTTTGTCAGTTTCATATCAGTTTACCATATAATTAGGAGATTTCGAATAATTTTTGACAGTTTTGTCTTAATTCATTTATGTAATACTTATTGGAGTTTGATTAATCATCATTAATGAAAGAAATTAAAATTCATAAAAAAAAAAATTACAAAATATAAAATTTAACAATATCTTATGAAAGAAACTTCAAATGTTTTTCCAATTTGGTAATTCCCTGTATAATTCTGCAGTCTTCGATCATAATTCTATTTCAATATTTTAAAATATACTGCATTAATTGTTTAATGTCTTATTAGGAAAAAAATAAAGGAATTGACCTAGTTCATCCGATCCACATCAAAAATAACAGACCTCCTCCTAGTTTGGACTCGAATATGTGTACCAAATTTTGTGACTATCGAACAAAAATTTCAACCTGTACTGACACCACGTGTTATATAGAAATATGTAGGTATATGTATTAGGTATACAAGATCAATTTTAACGAATAGATTTTCTTCTAAAACTTATTTAAAAATAATAGGCCTGACACTATTTTGTTTTAATTTGAGTCGATAGTATTTCTCATAAAATTCAAGATACTTACTACTTACATACCTAGACCTATAATTTTTGGAGATATTTTCCAATAGAAAACTGCTTATATACATTATACAAAGAAATAGCCAAGAGTGACCATGAATGCAGTGACCCATACTTCTCTGGTGATGATTTTTCTTGCATTTTTTCCTCCTTCAACCCTACTGCTTACCTATAATTTACTCTAATCATTTTTGTTTAAAAAAGCGAATGATTAATAAAACCACGTTTTTCTCACACAAAGAAAAAAGTGTTACTTTACCGACTATTTTACTTGGCTTCATTTGTCTTTTTGGCTGTTTTTTATGAATTTTCCACGCGAAATTTCAATTAAAAAACTGTAGAAATTTAAAATTAGGTAATAAAAATTTTTCATGGACTAATTACCATTTTTGTTAGGCCACAGCCAACTTTACTGATAAAGCCATGAAGTAGAGCTAAAATAGTGAAGCTGGCAGCTATTTTCACTCATTTTCACTCACAACTAGAGAAAAAATAACGAAAACTATAGCAAATTTATGACGCATTACATTTTTGGGAATAAGGAATTTAAAAATAAATTGAAAAAACCTCTAGGTTTTCAAAAATATGGTTAGAGGAACCGATTTTTACAACGTTGAGATTTTTCACTTCACGGATTATCAAGTAAAGTTGTCGCTGGTAAGGCTTTTAATACCTAGTGTTACCCTGGATCCGCTTCTGGGTAGCAGTTTGATTTGAGACTCATAATCCTGTGAAGGGAAGACTCCAGTGAGAAAGATAGAGCCATAGAGAGAAATAGAGATACATCTTTTTCTTTTTGTTTTTCAGTTTACAAATAATAAAAAAAGTGAGGGATATATTTGGAAGAAAATCTAAAACTTGCCCTCAGGGAGACTACAGATTTTCACATATGTTTTAAACCTTCTTAAGAACAACCCACTTGCTGACAACTCCTTTACATAAAATAGCTCTCTCCCCTCCCTCATTCGCCCCTCTGTTTTTTTTCTTCTCCCTAATTTTATTTTCAAACCACTTATTTGACTGCGCCATGTATACGGTATACATATATACCCACACTTCAATTTTATAACTTTTTGGCACTCCATATCACAAGAAGGGGCTTACACAGAAGTATAAAATTTTGAGTTCTTGTTATCATTAAGGAAAATATTTTTGTGAAAGGAAATAACGCCAAAAACTTTTTTTAATGGTTGAGGGGTCAAAATCCGCAACTTTTCCCCTAAAGGAACTATAGATTTTTTCTCTTCAGATGGTTCATCTATACGGTGAGACCTTTCTTTTGATACATCAATCATGGAAATCGGTCCAGTGGTTCTCTCTAACCTTGTGTAACAGCAAAAAAAACCTTGTAGAAATTGAGAAAATTTTTCAAATATTTTCTTGATTTATCTCCAACTTGGTCTCTAGGACTCCTAAGTAGACAATATTATGAGTAAGCTAAAGGCTTAATAGCATGGGTAGACAACATTTGTATAGTCTGTTCTACCAATTACACAGCAATAAAATATGCAACTTTTTTTCTAAAATTATAATTGCTTTTTGACAAAATATGCAGAAACTTAACGTCTAACGGTCAGTAAATCTTTGATGTTTTCAAAAAGTGAAAAATGTATTTTCGTTTTTTCTCAGCAGATTAAGTTTGCTTCATAAATCATCGCAACCGATTTTCACTTTCAAACTTTTAACTGGCATTGGAATCACTACAGAATGCTGAAAATAAATTTTATTATGTTGAGAACTCGTTCGAGAGACAAAGAAATATAAAAAAAATTATAATGACCTCGCGAATGCGTGCAAAAAGGAAAAATTGAACAATTTGTGAAAAAAAATTCTTAATCAGCTGACTGAACTTATCGTGAATATAAATTTTCTCTTCATAAATGTAGAGGTGCCAAAACGTGACGAATCTGAGTACCTATCGATTCTCATTTGTAATTAGTTTATGGATGCCAAAAATTGGTACGTATTTTCACCGTCATCGAAAAATCATCCAAAATATAGATGCATATGGAATATTTATGGTTATTTGCCAATGTTTATGGGAAAAGTAGCGAAAGTGACCGACAGAAAGTCGTTGGATTTTGATCCAACATTTTAATAACAGATGTTCCATTTTCAAAATTCTTAGTTGAATACCTACGTTTATAATGTGCATCACGACTTACGTACCTATGTTAGTCTAGAAATTATTAGGCTAATAGCGCCAAAAAAGACATTCATTCCCAAAAATTGGTCTACAATGTTTTTCTTCATAGATGTGTAATTTGAGGGGTCCTAAAAAATAATGCACTAAAATTTCTCATACCCTTCCTCTCTTGCCACCTTTAGAATTGAAAGCAATGTGCCCCAAAAATTAAGAAGAAATTTAGCGTGTGTATACACTGGGAGCATACCTCGGTCCAGTTCAAAGATGAGCTGAATCCATTTCTTAGTTTTCAAATGGTGGCTGTTTGAATTTTAAATTTGTAGAAAATGGGGGAAGGCATGATTCTTTAGGGATCCGGACAAAATTTAGCATGTCCATCCTTGACTATAGAACCAATAGGCACCAAACTCCTATCATAACCAACATTCGCAAGCCTATAGCAACTTAACTATGGCACTTAGTCAAATTTTGGTTAAGAATCTTTTTTGTAGTATATTTTATGAAAAACATTTTTGGCTGAAGTATTTTTCTGTAAAAACTATTATTCATATAGAAAAATGCAAAAAACCAGTTTTCGAAACACATTTCCCCAAATCTGAAGATAGTAGGTGGGGTGGAAGCGAGACTTTTACTATGCTGTTCAGAATCCCTTAACCTAAATATCTGTGAAGAAAAAAATTGTGTGTCAAATTTCGGGAAAAAAAAGTCTGTAGCTACTGGACAAACTTCAATAAAAATAGAATTTTTGCTCTTTTAACATGATAATTAAAAAACGGGAATACAACTGAATGAGATAAAAAAAAAAAGAAAAAAAAGAAGAGAAGAATGCTATTGTTCTTTCTTTTTTCTTTTTTTTATTGGTAACTTTAAAAAAATTACTAGTTATGGGAAGGGGGAAGAAGACGAAAAGAATTGGATACAGGTAACAGAAAAATGCGACCTGTTATAAATACAAATGGTGAGCTGTTTTTTGTCTTCTCCATTATTCTGAAAAACAATGGTAGGTGCTTTGAAATGAGAGTACCAAACTACCTACTAACAGAAAAGATTCTAGTAGGTACTTATACCTGTACATGAATTTCCACATATACATAGGTATAAAGGTAACCAAGTTACGGTCAGGTTACAGCCCAAAATCCAGATTTTTACAATAGTAAGCTAAATGCACTGAAAAAATAAAAGAATTCTTCCGTTTACTTAGGATAGAAAAGGTGAATTTATTTTGTAGTTGGCTGTATAGACACAGTACCTACATGAAAATGAATAAATTCCTAAAATAGTAAATAATAAAGGTTTTAGAGGTACAAACTACGATAGGTAGTAGCTACACAAAAAACCACTAGCTAAAACTTTATATTTTATGACCAGTTCGTATTTTCTAGAGGACGCTGATGATGATTTTGTAAACACTCGAATTAAAATCACGAAAAAATGATTCTTTTTGTTGACATTTTATTTTGAAACGAAAAATATGAACTTTTTCATGATTTTTTTCCGTACCCATACCTACGGGTTTGTGTGGGATAAGAAAACAGACGGTTAAAAAACTTTTCCAAACGATTTTTCAACCGTCATTAAACATTTACATACAAATAAGAAGTATTTTTCTGAATTTTAAACCTTTGGGGATCTGGATATATCTAATGGATGAATTATATTATACCTCTGCGAGAGAAATATGACACAACCTATTCATAACACAAAAACATTCGAAAAATGATAACCACAGTAGGTTTTAATATAGCTTACCTGGGCCTATAAGAAAAAAATCCAAAAATCTGTTTTTGTAATATGCTTTAAAAAATTTTTCACAGATTTCTTGAATGCTACAAAAAAGACTAAAAACAAAACAAAAAATTTACACTAATTGCATTTCTTGCACAGTCGAGAATACGTTGGAAATGATTTTCGTATTTAAATTTCATTTTGTTAAATAAATACCATCCACACTTGAAATTATTTCATAATCATGATTTTTTCGTGAATTTTGTTTTCACTGTTGGCTTAACAATGGATTACCTAGTATTTGTTTTTGTAAATACCTATAGTAGCCTATTTCAAAAACCTCTTGGATTTGGCGTATTTGATTTCGAATACATAGGATAGATACATTTGAAATTTTTTGTAGGATTTCTGACATTTTTATCACTTTTTGTTGCAAACTTTGTTTGTACTTTTCGTTACATATGACGTCATCTTTTTACTATGTACCTCAGGTTAAATATTTCCAATGTTGAAAACTTTTGATCTCAGATTCAATTTTCTATAGGTAGTTCTAATGGCAATAGAACAAAGAAAGGTGAAACAAAAAAATCTTATTCGCAACTCATATACCAAAAAGAGGTTATAATTGAATTAATTTTGATTAGCAAAGTGAGAGATTTTCAAATCGATTCCAAGCAGTCAAAAATTATTCTTATATCTCCACTAGTGTAGAAATAGAGTTTTTGGTTAACCGCCATTTTTGTTTATTTCTTCACAGTGCTGTTTATTCATACACAAGTGGGGCAATGTCAGTTTTAAAAAGGACCGTTTTACACGGTGATGCTTGTAAATAATAACAATTCATCTCTCCATATTATTTAATTATTTCATAAAATTTTATCAATAAGGGAAGTTGACGAAGGTATGTATTTTATCAAATACAAAATTATACTTAACCTCTTTTTTGAATTTGGTGTAGGTATTTGTCGCAAACAATATCGTGGGAAACTTGTTTGCCACCTGCAAAAGTTGACTTGCAGGCTCGTGAAAAAGGAATCTAGGCCTGGGTGGTCATCACCAATGAGCCTCTGTGGATGTGGAGGAGGGAACCCTTGAAAAGACAAAAATGCTACGGAACAAATACTCTTTTTCTATTCAAAAACGCATTTTTATGGACTTTAGGACAACTTGAAGTTGGGCCCTTTCAGCCCCCTGAAAAGTCCGGGCCAGAAAGGAATATCTTCTTACCCCCTCTAAATGACAAGGGTGACTCGTTGCGATTACAGCCCTTGCTTACGGCTGGTGCTGCAATTTTACAACTTCGCAAACCATCAACAATCGCTTATTTTCAAACTAGATGCATAAAATACTATTTCAGGAAGAAATTTCAAAATCAAGATAGTATACTATGGCATGTATGAGAAATTTAGATAATTATGTCAAAAAAACAAATTGAACCGCAAACAAATTTCCGAATCCAAAAAACTGCTTCAAATGGTCGATCTAGAACCCCCTTTTTGAGAGTTCCGAGACTGGATTATTAGCAATTAAAAATTTGTTTGAAATTTACATAGGTAAGTACTAAATATTATTTTTATTTTATTTTTTTCATTTTTCCATTATTCCGTCAAACAGACGCTACATTTTTGTTGAAATTTAGCGAATAACTTTTGCACGTCTATTTCCTACGTAACACCTGCAAAAGCCTAGGATGGTTTTCGATAAAATTGAATTAAAACTTTTATATGTTTCGAACTTGGAATTCGTTTTGGTACGAAAAAATAGGTCATACTAGATGGAAACAATTTTTATAACTCTCAACTACCTACATATTGTCATCTTTCAGCAAAATAAATTTTTAATTAATTAATAAAATCGTATTTAAATTCAAGAAATTTCCCAACACATCTCCTGAGAACGGGTCAATATTTCTGGCATTAAAAAAAATTTTTTTTTCTCCTTCTCTTATTCTAGTTGGGTAGCGGTAGCCTGTCTGCCATCCTTGACCATGCTGCGAAATTGGCCGCCAAAACAAAATGAAAAGAAAGTTGCATAATGATTCATACTGAGCAACAAACGTGTTTAGGTACCTATCTACCGCATGACTCACTGGAGAAAATATGAAAATTTTTCTAAATCGTCTTCTATCGCGTACTAAATTCCATTGGAGCAACAACTGCTATTAGACTAAATGTCTCGTTAATTTTACTCGGGCATGTAGGTACTTTCTCACTCTGAAATTGCTACTAGAATAGCAGCAAATTAATCCGTCAGCATTCCCTTTCGTTCTTTGAATTTTTTGAAAAATGTTTCGCATTATTCAAATCTCGGGAACATATCGCACCACATTATTATTATTTCCACTCACGAGCCAAGGATATAAAACTTTTTTTTAATGCGTCAGAGAAAACGACCAAGAGATCGTATATACTCAGGTGGCAAATTTAAAATGATGAAAAATCGAAATAAAAGTGAGCACCGTATCTTGCTCGCTGACCTTTACGACCAAATACATAACATTAACAACAACGATAATATTATCTTGTATAACTGCCGGAATTTTCTCCTACTCACACACCTCAGTGCAATTATTAATGCAAAAATGGAATAATAATGGTTCAACTTTGTCAGGTGGTATACTTAGGCCTACACGGTTCTGGAGAAAGTAACTCGTGATTTCGGTCGCTTTTAGATGCACACATACATGTATATGCCGGAGATACGTGAGTGTACTTTTCAATGTACGATAATACAAAACTGTATACCGGGTGTCCATCCCCACTGAAATGGATCAAATGAATGTTATTCATAAAGGAGTTCAGATAAGACAAAATTGGATTCATTTTGTTGGGGTTCTTCCTCTAGTTTAGGGTAAAGTTTAGAGTGGTATCACATTAGCTTGTCAATTTTATTTTAAAAATTTGCATTTTTCCAAATAATAAATATCAGGATGTCACTAAGTAGGCATAGATACTGGACTATACCTACGTGTTTAAATGACTTTTTTGGAAGTTGAAAAAAATTTTTGAGAAAATTCTGAAATTCCTTTTTTTCAATACGTTTCTCGAACTTCAAGATATAAGACTACTATATATGATGAATAAAATTCATTTTTTCAACTTCATTTAAAATATACAGGGTGAGTTAGATTTCGACACACTTGGTACGTCGAAAATTAGCTCACCATTATTTTTCATAACAATAAAAAAAAAAATCACTATTCGACGCACCAGGAATACCTAATTGGCGTGATATTCCTATTTGGTGCCAAAATGGCGACTGCCCTGCCTATACTTGCAATCCTGCAAAGGATTACCTCTGAAATCTCTTTCCTAGGAAAGTGCAGATCGTTAAATATGAAAGTACGTATTTAAGCTGGGTTGACTACTTAATTTACTTGACCTCAGCCACTGTAACATTTTTCTCTGAACGTCATATTTCATCTTCAATTTACCATCGATGGGAGCCTTTCGTTGACCTTAAAGATCTAAGAACAGAAATTCAGTATTGCTGAAAAACAATACCTATCTCTTATTTAACTTGCACAATTTGCATCAATCGTTTTATGATCGACCAAGTTATTGGGTACAAACGTTTTGAATATATGATTTGGATTTTGGCCTATTCTTTGTCTTCAGATTATAAAAGTACCTACAGTTAAGTTTTTTAATATTTTTGTCACTAAAAAGGGTTTCATTTGATTGAATAACGACTTTTATTCGTCCATATTTTAGCATGCAATAAGCCCTATATCTTTACGGTGCTTCGAAAAATGACTCATTTATTGAAAATGTTTGGTGAATCAATTTTTGATGCACTAAAAGTAATTGTTATTGGTATAGTGCGCCGAAAACTGACTCACCCTGTATGTACTTACTAGCAAAATAGACCGATATTCATTTTTTTTTTAAATGCCATTTTCTTAAAGAAAATTGAAAAACCAATCACACCAGTATAATCCAGAGGTAGAACTCTTACAAAATGGTTCTAATAATTTTTGCATAGTTTTTAAATTATTTAAAATTAAAACCTACCGCAGTCTGACGTATTTTCAAGTGAACACCTCGTAGGTAAAATATAAAATTTATTTGATGATTCTTATTTCGGAGAATTATTTGTAGAAAATTACTTGAAAATAATGTTTTATATAATTTTTCCTCTACAATGTTTCACGTTTTCTATCCTCACGTGTATCCAAATTTTTCAATTAGTTCTGGTCCATTTAATTATACTAGGTCAGGTATAAATTTATTATTTAATACGGAAGAAAATGAGCCGAAATAGATAGGTCAAAATAAATAACTGAGTAGGTAGGTAGCCTAAATAAATAATACAGTAAAAATGTTGAGTATATTCAAGAAAAGCGTTATTTATTTAACATCTATATAGGAACTTAACTATAATAATACGCATAGAATATGTTTTTGAGGAGGTTATTTAAGGGTTCAAGTTTTAAGAATGACAACACTTAAAAGTTGGTAACCATTTCCACAGAAAAGCTTTTTTAACATGCTAAAAATCAAATTATTTACTCACGCAAGTGTTCCTGTTATTTTAGATTTGGGACTCTTAGACAACACTGCACTCTAATAAAATTAATAAAAATTAAGGAAAAATAATGATTTATTGAGCAAAATTAAACGAAAATATTCTTCATCTCCATATTTCCACAGCGGATGCGTCACAAAATAGTAAAACCTTAATACCTTGTTTGCTAGCAAACTGAGTTTTAAAATTGACCTCACAAAAAAGTGAGGATTGAGGATGATGAAAATCATTCGTTTTATGAGAAAAGAAAACTACTGGTACCATTTTTTCATTCTAACATAATTTTTTTATGTACGTATATACCTATACCTACACTCGTATAGTATGCACCTCTACATATTATAGCCTATGTATGTCAAATTTTGTGTTCACAGTTTTGAGAAAATTCCAGAAGGGTTAGGGCTGAAATTTTCATGAAAGGTACGTTATTATAAGGGACCAGGTATAGTACGAGTTTGGTGACTATTGGTTCAGCAGTTTCCGAGAAAACTGGAAAGCAAAAATTCATGGAAAATCAAATTGTTTTTCGGCAATGAAACATCGATGGATCGATATTTCTGTTAAAGACATCAATAACTATGAATAAATTTTTGTAATTTGTTTAACTGAAACTAGCAAATAAATATCCATACATCGATATGTTTATCAGATATTGATAACTATTATAGAGGTTGAGGACCGGAGTTGTAACAGAAAAGAAAGATTTGAGTGAAGTTACGTCCAAGAAGCGAATGTTTATTTCATGAGTTACATAATTTAAGCAAAGTACATTTTTAGAGTATTGAACGAACGGTAACGGAAATGAACGAGTGAGCGGCGGAAGTGGTATATCAGTGTAGCCGCGAGTAGATATAAATAAATGTATTCGATATATGTTCGTGTGTTCGTAGGAGTGAGAGGGGAGAAGGATTGGTGGTCTCAACACCCCCCTACAATCTTTTGAACCGATCACGACTGCGGGTGTTACAAAAGTGTTTAAAAGTTCATTACATTTAATTACAAATTATAAAAATATAAATTTTAAAAATTGAAAAAGTGTATATATAAAATGGTAACTGATTTGGACGCTTATGGTAAGTATAGTGATTAATAAATATGAATAAAATATAGTAAATATGGTAACATGCAAAATAATTTATATTAGGTAACAGGATAAATAACATGCAAAAAGAGATAAAAATATAATAAATTATGTTTTTGTGATGTTTCAGACAAAATTTTGGTAATGGAGTTGACTTTTTAAGGATCACAATTTGGGGATTCTAGGATTTTATTAGTAAGTAAGATATGCTGCTTACTGGATAAAGCTTTTGTAAGTAAGTCAGCTATTTGATCTTCAGTAGCTATTTGTTTGAATGTGAAAATTTTGTCATTATAGGCTTGAGCAAGTCCATAACATTTGATCATGAGAGCTCGAAGACGTTTTTGTCCTCCTCCAGAGATTACATGAATAACAGAGATATTGTCTTCGTAGACAATTACTGGAGTGTCAATTGAGAAAAATTCACGATTGAGGAGCCAAGCAAGTTCTATATCCTCAAAAGAATCGTGAAGAGCAATTAATTCAGCTGCTGTTGATGAAGAAGCATGAATATTTTGGCGATGAACGCCCCAATTTATCAGGTCGCCATACATAGTAATAAGGTAACCAGTTATTGATTTTCCTTTTTCTAGTTCAGACATGTTTATAGGTTGATCATCAATGTCGGGGGCATAAGATGCATCGACATAGGCTGATATGCCTTCGGAGTTGGATCTGTAGACAATTGCAAGATCGATCGTGGATTTCAAGTACCGGATGATGCGCCGTACATAATTCTTTTTTGTGTCATCGGAACAGTTTTGGAATCTTGACAAGTAATTGACTGAGAAAGATATGTCTGGCCTTGTGCCTCTAGATACATATAATAGTGCACCAATCATAGATCTGTATTCTTTATTGTCTGTGCCTTCAGATTTGTTTAACTTGAGGCCTGTCTCCATAGGCGTTTTGTAAGGATTTGAATCACACATTTTGAATTTCTGGAGAATCTTTTGGATTTGCTGTTTTTGGGTAAGTTTGATTATTTGTGATTCACGATTTCTTTCAATTTCGAAACCTACAAAATGGGTTGGGTTGTTTACAACCTTCATAGTGAAACGAGTTTCAAAATGATTGGTTATTTCATTAACCCATTCGGGACGATTAGTTGCGAGAAGGATGTCGTCTACGTAAATTATCATGAAGGCAATACCATCTGATTCATCTTTACGTGTATATACGCATCTGTCGATTTTTGACTTTGTAAAATTAGAAGTTTGAAGGTGAGAATCCAGTAACTCAATCCAATTTTTACTAGATGTTTTAAGGCCGTAGATGGATTTTTCAAGTTTAAGTAATTTTGATTTTTCGACGTTGCAACCTTGGGGAATATTAAGAAAGATGTCATTTTTGATTTTAGAGTTCAAATAGGCTGTTTTGACATCATATTGAACGAGTTGTAGATTCAATAGGTTAGTTACGGATAAGATCCACCTAATTAGCCAGAGTTGCACAACAGGTGCGTAGGTCTCTGTCATGGTGTATTCGGATCTGTCCATAAAGCCTTTGGCAACGAGTCTAGCTTTTGGGCACATTACTCCTCTTTCATTGGCTTTGGCCGTGAATATCCATCGTGTGTCAATAGGTTTGATATTGTGTGGACGGTCTACAATTTTCCACACCTTAAGGTCTGACATGGATTGCAGTTCATCATTGATTGCCTTAAGCCACTCTTTCTTAAAGGGATTCTGGAAAATATCACTAAAGCTTACTGGCATGCAATCTTCTATAAACAATGAGTCTTCAGATGAGGCTTGTTTTAGCACATTGACCCTATAGATTGCCTCAATTTCCTCTTCTAAGGGTTTTACTTGAAGTTCCTCTGGTTTATTTGTGAAGTCGGCTAATGTTTTCGTCTCATCAAATTTAACATCGCAGGATTTGTAGGATTTCATTTTGATTGGATCTAGTATCTGATAACCTACATTCGAAAAGCCGATCAGAATAGTTTTAAGGGCTCGGGGTAAGAATTTTGGGTCGAGATGCTCCTCTTCGTTCTTCTTGGCTTTGACTGCTGATTGCTGTCTTTGTTCAATAGGAACGTGTTTATATGCAATAGCACCAAAGACTCGAAGATGGGAAATATCGGGTTTAGTTCCGTATAATTTTTCATAAGGTGTCATATTTCCTAAATTGACGCGGGTCGGACTTCTATTAATTATATGGGCGGCGGCTAATACAATTGTTGACCATAATTTAAAATCAATTTTTGCGTCATATAATATGGCTCTAACTCTTTCAAGCAGGGTTCTGTTTTGCCTTTCGGCTATAGCGTTTAATTCGGGGGTGTACGCCACGCCATCATCTAATGTGATTCCTTTTTCGGAGCAAAATTGTGTCATTTTGGAGTCGGAGTATTCTTTAGCTTGATCAGTTCTTAATACTGAGATAGGATCATTGGGGAATTTTGTGTTAAAAGATAAATAGTACTCTTTAAATTTATCGAAAGCCTGGGATTTTCTTAATATTGGAAAGGCAAGAGTATATTTCGAGTAATGATCAATAAAAGTTATTATGAATTTTTCTCCGTTATATGCCTCTTGAAAGGGTCCCATGATGTCTGATGAGATTACTTCCATTCTTCTCGTTGGTCGAGTCCTCACGCCATGGTGACCAAGTCGGGTGGATTTTGCTTTTATACATATTTCACAAGTGGCAAAGTCATCGTCCTTAAATATCAAATTTTGGGGCATACCTACAACTACTTTTGATAGTGCTTTTAGGCTTTTGCCACTTAGATGACCTAATCTTCTATGCCAAAGAGTTTTAGTTTTGTTTATATTTTTCTTGTGCTTTCTATTTATTCCGACACTCTCTCCATTTAATTTGTCCTCAGATTCGGAATAAATCTCCTGAGTGACCGTATCCACTTCGGTATCTTGAAAATTTTGGGGATGGTCAATGTTTTCCTGCTCTCTTTGTGGATTGCTTGTTTCAGCCTCATTCAGTTCTTCAAAATTTTGTTGAGGATCATCTACATGATCTTCCTGTTCTGCAGACGTACTAGGTACAGGCATACACACAAGCTCCTGATAGACCTTATTTTCCTCTTCTTCATCAACTATTTCGTAATCAATGTAATACATAGAACCTCTCTTTGGAGCGGTTATAGTAATTTCACCAGTATTTTTATTTATGATGTCTGCGTGATCCGTGTCCGTTATGATTTTAAATATGCCGGACTCCATGATTTTAGCACCTGACCAAATATCAAGGCTTAAATCAGGATCGTAATATACCTCTTTCAGGTGAATAGTGGAAAATTCTGCGTTGGAATTGCAGACGTTAACGTACATTGATCCTACATGTGTGGGATTTACGAATACACCTTTTTTTGCACAAAGTGCTCTTCGAGAATTGTCAACTTTGCGTACGTTTCTTAATTTTGAAATATCATTGACCATATGGTCATCTGCTCCATTATCTAGTAACATCGTATGGAGTTGGTTTTTTGGGGGGCGGACTTTGATACTGTAGGGGGTTTTGGCCATTGGAATTCATCTTCGATGTCATCAAAACTTAAGTGATTAAGATTTGAATGTAACATCATAGAGTATTTGACACGAAAATTGGATTTATCTTCTGACTTTTTTTGGGGATTCGTGTTATTTGAAGTTTGGGGTTTTGAGCTACTGTTCTGATTCTGGGTATTTGGAGTATTACCTGCATTAGATGTCTCATTAGGGCATGTCCTTGACATGTGTCCTTTTTTATTACATCTGAAGCACGTAATATCCATTTGGGACACATTATCTTTGGAAGGATAATTATTTTGTTTATTTTGGTTATTTCTGTGATCGTTTAGATAACTCGTTGTATTATAATTTGATTTAGAGGGATTTGAGTTATTATTATTATTACGAAAATTTCTAAAGTTTCTTCTATTATTATTATTCATCGGTTGATAGGATGATTTGGGCTGATCAAACCCGGGAAAAGTTTTGTTAGAATATTCAATTCGATCACATTTTTCTAATATCATTTTTGTGAGTCTGACAGTAGTTCGTTTTTCTACTTCTAATTGGCGGAACTCTGAGAAAACCGTATCAAATTTTTCGGGCAATGACATCATTAATTGATCAATTTCATCGGCTTCCGATAGGGGGTAATTAGCATCACGTAGTTCTTCCACTATGGATGAAAAATATTCCAAGAATCTACGGATGGTACCTCTCCTTGGATCGAAGCGAAGTGACTGAAATTTTGCTTTTAATACCATAATGTTAGTAGCAGTTTGATTTCTATATCGAGCATCCAAGATTTCAAAAATTTGAGAAACTACATCGCACGTTTTGACATGATGAAGGATTCTTTTGTCAAGTCTTTCGAATATGTGGGCTTTGGCCCGTTCCTGAGTTTGAAAGAATTTAAGCCATTTAGATGTTAGGCGTTCCTCGGATGATGTATAAATGTAACTAGTTTCGCGAGCAGTAGGAAAAATTGTGGAATGGCAGCCTTTACCTATAAGGGTGCTGATGACTGTTGCACGCCATCCCTCATAGCCATTTCCACGGAAGACGTTTGAGATCCTATCATTATTTTCAGTGTTCATAATTAATGAATTGACTGAACTTAAAAAAAAAAATAAAAAAAAATAAAAAAAAATAAAACAAACGGATGTCAATCCCCAGCAAATGCCGCAAGACTAGGATTGCCGTACCTGTGTTAACCAAACAATTTGAAGATATAACGATAGTATTTAAGTTGTCCTTGTGTGTGTCTCGAGTAGGTCCACTGCGGGCAAGAGATCACACACGTTAAAGTTGAGACTGGACGCTTCCCAATAAAAAAAAAATAAAAAATAAAATAACAAGACTTTTTAACCCAAAATAATTCGTATTAGAATTCAAAATTCGATAAGATGATTAATTAAAAACAGAAGAAAATGAAAGTGTGAGGGTGAATATGAAATTAGCTACCTTCAGATCGAGGGAATTAGAAAGGAATAAAAATATTGAAAACAGGGGAAATTTTGTTTGAAATTATATACCCACAAAATAATTCGAAATAAAATTGAAGAGAAAAAAAAGAAATGCAAATGATTTGAGAAAATAAAATTTTTAAATTTCACTGAGTACTACGCAAAATTAATTCTACTGGTAACACGAAAGAATAATAAAAAAAAAAAATTCACAGTAGAAAAAAATTTGAAATATGTATAATATTTTCGAATAAATAATTAAAGTTGCTCGAGAGAAAAAAAAGCAAAAAAAAAATTTAATTTGATTTAAGTGTTCGTATAAGAAAGAGAAAAAAAATCAAAAAAAAAAAAATCGTTAAGTATTTTCGACAAAATTGTGCAACGGCAAAAATTTTCAAGTTGCAACAAAATGGTGGTTTGAAACTGAAAAACCGCGCCAACGTATTTAATGAATGGGCGAAGATAAGCGTTTGTAGGTTCGTTGTACTTAACAAAAGGTTAATGTACAAGTTCGAACGAATGAACGAAACGAGCCGTGCATACGTCACGAGTTGTACACTCCAAGACAAAAGTGGCTGCAAAAATTTGCACACGACTTGCCAAAATTTGTACTTAGAAAAATTTTGAAAAGGCCAAAATTATTTGAAATTAACGGTATTTTCAAATATACAGGTTAAATTTTGAATCGAAAGAGTTAAGTTACACGAAAAACACGAAATTGAACACGAAAAAATATACGAAAAAATTCGAAAAAATTTACGAAAATATGTTTTTTATTACCTTTTTTCAGCAGAAAATTTTTAAGTTATACCTTTTCAATCGTTGATTTTTTGTTTTCAGATTCGTTTTCTGGAATTGATGAAGGTGGTGTTCTGGAACTGCCGTTTTAATTGCGCTTCGGTTGTTTTGAACGTACTTCGATGAAGATATGAGTTAAGTTTTTGAGTTTTAAAGATGATACCAAAATGAAGTTGAATTGTGACGATGAATACCAATTTGATGTAGTTTAATTGAAGCTTTTACGTTGGTTTCAGATCAATTTGTGACGGCTCAAGGCGATTTATTTCCAATTAATGACTTCGACGAATTAGTTCATACACAAGCAGGGCAGATACTAATGAATTTACTAGTTTTCGGGCAACACAAGCAGGGTTCCCAAACAACTTAGCAATCGGCGAGTCCTGGAATTTTCGATACACTTGGCTGGATTATACACAAACAGGGCAAATCCTTTTCAGCAAACGACGAAACTCATTAAACGTTACAGCATTCAAGATGGAATTAAATTTTTTGAGAACATAAATTTTATGACTCGAACAAAAAAAATGGTAAGTTGGAACTAAGTTACCCAACACAAAATAAAATTACGAAAATATTAAAACACAATTATTCACGAAAATTTTAAAAGTTTGACTTAAACACAAAAAGAAAATTCACAATATATAAAAATTTTAAATTATTATTTTTTAAAATCTGTTACAGGTACAAGGATTGTTACCGAGCGATGCTACCATATAGAGGTTGAGGACCGGAGTTGTAACAGAAAAGAAAGATTTGAGTGAAGTTACGTCCAAGAAGCGAATGTTTATTTCATGAGTTACATAATTTAAGCAAAGTACATTTTTAGAGTATTGAACGAACGGTAACGGAAATGAACGAGTGAGCGGCGGAAGTGGTATATCAGTGTAGCCGCGAGTAGATATAAATAAATGTATTCGATATATGTTCGTGTGTTCGTAGGAGTGAGAGGGGAGAAGGATTGGTGGTCTCAACAACTATTGATACAAATATCGATTATTATCGATTTTTTTTTAAATATTTTCAAGTAGTTAGAATTCAGGTTTTTTTTTTCTTTTTTCTTTTTTCATTTTGAACGAAAATTGGCAAATTATGTTTTCTAACGAAGTATTGCTGCGCTCAAGTTTTTTTTTTTACTTGAAACCAGCGATTAAATATCGATATGTTTATCGGATATCGATAACTATTGATAGTTTTTTTCAATTGTTTCGCACAGATATTTGAATACTGTTTTTTTTTCTTGATTTATATAGATGAAAACGGGAAAACTGGGTTTTCTTGCAAAGGGAGTAATTTTATTTATGTGTGTCTCGAGACTTTTTTCTTTCTCGTTACAATTCAAAGAGATTTAGTTAAGTTTTCTTCACCTCCTCACTCCCTTCGGAACAAAAGTAATAAAGATGTTATTTTGATGTGTGTTGATTCAATCAGTAGGTAGTTATAATCTTCGGACTTCAGTTAATTACCCAATTGAGTAAGGGGAATAGAAGGAAGAGAGTAAAAAGAGTTTTTAACTCGAAAATACCAGCTGAAAGTAGAAGCTAAGAAACATTTCTAGTGAATGTGGAAGAAGGATCTTTCCACCTACAGTCTTTTTTTGGCGTGGCTTCTCAATTATAGTCTGACTAGTGAAAAAAGGAGATCCAAATTTTCACCGAAATAAAGTAATGTCATCACTAATAAGAGGTTTTCACAAGTTACTGCATACATGCCAAAAGTGTCTCCGAGAGGGCCTCAGTGGGCCATGGCCCCCCTACCCCTAAATCACACCAAAATATTTATAATTCCTAATTTTTGTTTCAAACAACTCACCAATACTCATATCTTTCCAACAAAACTCTCAAAAACAAAATCCTGGAGCCGCCACTGGTGCACAAATTGCCATCAAGCTTTTTTTTCTGGAACCCGGCGGTAAAGTAGCTCTATCAAAGAATTTATCAAGTTCCCACGCCTTTTTCTTCATTCATATAGGTACGGTTATCAAACCGCGGTGCTCTAAATAGTTTCCGGAATTACTCCTCGAGCAATTTCCCTTTTCTTTATTTAAATTTATTATTATTATTATCAGAGCTATATGAAGGAAAAAAATAACTTTCTTATTCACAAAATTTACCGAAAATTAAGCTTTAACATGCAATAAGTACCTACAATGTATTTATCATATTTAATACCTAATATTTTATGTATCCATATTTCACCAAAAAATTATCTTATCATGCAGGACGAAAAATGGTGAACCATTTTGAAAAGACGGGTATGATCCAACCAAAAGTAAAGTATAACACCTTTTATGTTAGGTATTAAACTATTTTACCTAAACGTAATTTTTCCGACCATTCTCTAAAAATATCGACTCAAAAAAGAACCATAGAAGGGTGTAACATCCATTTTGAAATGGTC
This sequence comes from Ericerus pela, assembly GCA_011428145.1. Taxonomy (NCBI): domain Eukaryota; kingdom Metazoa; phylum Arthropoda; class Insecta; order Hemiptera; family Coccidae; genus Ericerus; species Ericerus pela. Next base: position 1,090,775 of record WOFM01000553.1, read on the forward strand.
ATATTAGAAATAGAATAAGCATGCACATACTCACACAGACATACACACACACCCATACACGTACACATATATACATAAATACATACATTCATACATACATACATACATACATACATACATACATACATACATACAAAATTTGTTTTAAAAACGGTACATCTGCATTAAAGAAGTTGTAAGGTAGATGTATATATAATGACTGACGAAAGTCTTGCGAGACGACGAGTTCTCTCACTCACATTGACCTGGAGAATTCGAAAGAATTCCATCACAAGCCAACCACAAGTCTACACTAAAATGTTAATAGGTTACATCCAGGCGTTTGGATGAACCGGAAGAACCGTTATATCACAATGTTTTTAAGCCGTCCACTCATCCAGACTATATATATATACGAAGCCGCCCACAAAAAAAAAAAAAAACAAAAAACAAAAAAAACAGACTAAAAGTATTTACTTGGCATTGGTTAAATATTTGAAATCGTTTATTTTCTTTACCCTAAGTACTTGATTTGTTTTTTTAAACTTTATTCGAACAAGAGATATTTGAGCGATTTTTTTTGGCGTTAATTCCTACAACAAATAAGTAGGTATATACGTACGTAAAAACTGGTTTATATCGTAAGTAAAACCGTTTTAGATCAGACACGTTACGGAGCATCGCACCAGATATAGAGAACCGTAATTTAAAAAAGAAATTAATGGCAATAGAAATATGAAGGAAAGAAAATCAACACGACCTACTAGGATAAAGCTTTTCGTGGTGTGTACTTACACGAGTTACAAAACTGTTACTTTTCTTCAAACAGAAGCTTTTCCTTTTTACCGGCCATGAACATCGAATTCATCTTATTGGCGGCCAAAAATTTTCGTCGTCGACTTATCACATCAATCATTCCCATAAACTAGGATATAAAGACAAAACACACAGAAATTCGAAGTTTACCTTTAAAATTTTATTTTGAAAAGTCGTACCTAATTCAAAAAAATATACATGGCCCCCAGACCACAAAAAACCATTCTCCCCTCAAAAGTTTCAAATTTTGCAATAAACTCGACGACGTATTTCTTTATGGATCAGAGCGAAATTTAACAGGTGGGTACTTTGGGTCCATATCTTGGTCGAGGTCGAAGATGGGCCGAATCCGTCGATTAGTTTCAAAATAGCGATTATTTGAAATTGAAATTCGAAGACAACGGGGGCAGGGCGTAATTTTTTACAGATCGGGGCGAAATTTGGCATGCGGTTACTTTGGGTCTATATCTCAATCAAATTCAAATATGGATCAAATCCGCGCATTTTTTATTGAATTAAGGCTTTTTGAAATTTTCATTGTAGCACAAAATTCTTAACCTATATCTTATGAAAGCAACCCGCAATACACATAATTTGAAATTCTGTCTATTCCAAACAAAACTTACCTTTCCAACGGACGTTCCATCGATATTTTTCACTTTTGGAGAAGAATAATTAATAATATCAACTGAGTTATGTCAGGGCTCAGTAAACAAAAAAATGATAGAAAAACTAATCTTTTATTGAATTAATAAGAAAAAAATGATACCTACTTAAGTTTTCTAATACACGTGGAAAAATTTCGTTTTACTCGTTTTAAAACGTTGAGTCTATCAAAAAGAAACTGTATGGCATAGCTCAAAAAATTTGTAATTATTTTTTCTGGAATAAACACCAAACTTAGACCTATAATAGAAACCAGAAAAGTAAGGATTTTCTGTGTTTTCCATTCGGGCGATATTTAATCTAAATATGTGGCAATTTTAGAAGAATTTTAAGCATTTTTTTCATAAATTGTTTTTATTCCATGCCTACAATAAATTTACCTATATTTTAGCTAATGTAAGAATTTATGTTTTCCGCCTGATCTTCAATTTTTTTTTTTTGGAGGAAGTGAAGAAGGAACGAATGGGAAAGAGTTTTAATACGTATCTAACAGTCTCAAAAGTAGTTGGCTTTTAGAAGTATACTTTTTAAATTTTTTATCACAATTTTTGATCGTGTAATGGCTTAAAACTGATTGTCTGCGAATTTTGAAACCCTTCTTCTTCAGCATGTAGTTTCGTTCGTCTTACAAATTTCGTCGTTAAATAATGCACCGTAACTATACAATCAAGATAATTTGTAGGTGTTCTTAAAAACATGAAAATCAGAACCGTTTCAATAGTTAGACAATAGACACATTTCAGAGTCATGCACCAAATTAAAGTCTAAAAAAACAATATAATGATGATCATGCTTCAATTACTATAGATAAACGATTTTTCAATTATGTAACGAAAATATGTCCTCAGCAGGTATTATTATCATTATTTCTGCTGTTCAGCTTGCCATATCCAAGAGCCAAGAAGCATACATAGATGCTACAGGTGGTAATGAAAAAAATAAACGACATGTTTTTCTTCTCCTTTAATGCCGCTGACATCAATAATTCCAGCAGAATCTTGCTGAAAAAATTTTAAAGAGCTTATTTTCGTATTTTTCAGCTCAATTTTTTATTAGTTGTACTCGAAATATCGAATAAAAAAAAGCAAGCCTAACAATAGGTAGGTACCAAACCTCGTAATTTGTATGCCAAAAAAAAAGGAAAAAAAAAGAATTTTTGACATTTTTATGCAAAATTTCACGTAAAATTATGCATAAATAATCCCGCGTAATACAGAATTATAAATAAATTGTTTCAAATTATTCAAAGGCGTAGATAAGGCTAGATCCATGGGATGTGGACCACCTTTAGGCGAAAAAAAATCTTTACATCCGAAAATGGTGTATCTTTGTCGGTGGTGGTGAGTTGGTGACGTTGTGGCAGAGGAGAGAATGTCACCAAAGACAACATAAATGTGGACCACCTCCTCCCTTCGGATAAACCTATATAGTCTTTAACTATACACAACTATATGGACTGTGCATAGCGATAAAAACGTGAAGGCAAGATATAACAATAAGTATAATTGGAGGAAGGTTCCCTGCTTTGAATTAAACTAGAATATCTAGCCATCTAATAAAGCTACAATGATGAATGAAAAGATAAAATACTCGGGACATTACCCTTGATCGAATGAGTCCTCATTCCCTTCATTTGGTCCACTTGGACCAGAGTTACAGGTAAATATGAAAAGAGAAAAACTTTCCAAGTCTATTCCTTTCCCATTCAAACAAAATTATCACGACATCTGATGGAGCTAGAGTAGTGTATACGGGCTCATGATATGGGAGATGTTGTGCATTATCGAATAAGCCCTCATACATTTCATTAGGAACATTTGGAGTAAAATTATGGTGGAATATAGGATGTTCAGTCCAGCTCACCTGTCATTCAAACAATAATATCAAAGACTTGATTTTAATAAAATTATAACTGAAATTGAAAATTTAGAGTTCAAATAAATACAGTAAAGTTGCCACACTTCTTGTGATAAGAATCACATTATTCCTCCAATGATACTTATTATGTTGTCTTCAACCACAATACACCACCGACACTAATAAGCTTAGGCCATATAATTATACACAGTCAAAGTATCTAGTATATATACGACTTTGAAAATCTTGATGGTCCTTCACTACAAATTGTGTGTAATAGCTGGTCTTATTTTTAATTACCAAATCCACAGACTATAAATTTCCTTTCTTTCTTTACCTACTTTTTTCTTTCATACATATACTTTGTTCAGGCTAAGAAGCGTGTGTGACATCAGAATCACTTATAGATGTGACAGTCGGTTGGGGAGAGAGGAAAAGATATCCACGCACATTGTTATACAGTGACAATCCTCATTTTGTAGAGTAAACCAACATCGTGTTTCTGGCAGACAAGTGTAGATATAGTTTATGACGTCACGCACTTTTTAGCGTGAACAGAGTATAGAAGAAACAAAAATGGAATTTTTCGTAAAAGTTGCATGCGAAATGATTTAGATTAGACTTTAATCTCGTGAAATTAAAATGGTTTCCAAAAACACGTCAGAAATTTTTCTTTCATGGACTATATGTATCTAAATCATATTATATAGAGCTAGTAGCTTGCGTAAAAACTTTTCTTAGTAGACATATTATTATTCAATGAAATGATGTTGACTGCGGAAATGCATTTGGTTCTCTTTTTTCCAATTCAGTTTCGTGAATTTCAAGGTGCTCAAGGCGGGTGGATCCCAATAATCACTTTCTGTGTACACCACTGTATCCAGCAGTTGGGTCGAACCTTAATGTTTTTTTCTTCTTTCTTTGCGGTAGTTGCTTCCAAAGCCATCATAATGACTTTTCCAACCAAGATTGATGTAAATTAAAACTGATCTCTTCCAGAGTAACTTATCAACGATGAAGAGCAAAACCGAAGACGTAACCGATAAAAAGTGAAGAAGATTCATCGCACTTTTTTTTTACATTTTTTTTTTCTTTCTTTTTATTCTACTTCTTCGTTTTGCTCTTCATCGACGACATTACCTAACAAACGAAGGTGAAGGCACTATAGGGCTACCTCTAAAGAACCATCGACGTGATTTTCCGTGAGAATTTTATTTACATTTTTTTTCTCTCCCTAACCATAATATCCTTTTTTTCATTTCGCCAAGAATGTAATTGAACGTTTCGTTGATTAAATATAGTCGATTGGAATGATATAATACGGACATGGAACGAATTACGAATTGCGAGGATGTATACATACCTATATATATATATATATATATATATATATACACTCGAAACATTGCTATATAGGTGTAACAGAAATGTGCACTCTTGAACCGAATAAATGGCATCGGATTTACAATGATTTTTTTTTTTTTTTTATAGCCACTTCTACTTCTTTTTCCTCTACCTGTGCATCTTCATCGTCGTTCTTTTTCACCGTACCTTTCTGCATTTTCCCGCCTCCCTCCTCCCCCTCGTTGTATATATTCTCCTCTGTCCATTATGTATCAAAAGAGAGTTGCACTCCCATCCAGCCGTAATAATTATTGTCCTAAAAAAAGTCATCGACCTAAGAGTAAGGCGATGGTGTTCGTGTGAATTTCCGTGGCAATGAACCCGAAATAAACATGAAAAAAAAAAAAACTTTTTACGATTAAACGTCGCCTCGACCAACCATTAAAATTTCGAGAAAACAATACAAACACATATACACCTACCTTTGCTCTAATTTCGCAAAAATATTTCTTTAATTATTACATACCGCAACGGCTCTGCCTGTCATGTGTCGATGCTGATCGTCAGTTTAACTTGGGTTACGGTACCGCGGAGGCTGGAAGACTCGAATACGAAACTTCGTAAAGTTAAAGTACCTACATTCGTGTTTCGAGGCAAATGGAAATTCTCCGCACGAACGAGGTCGTACGATATGTAGGTAATTGTACTGAATATAGAATTAAAAAATTTATAATGCAAAAGGAAAGATTACCTACTCATACTAAGACGACAATTTGAGAAAAAAAATCTCAGTCTCGTCAGTGGAAATCCATTAAGAGGTCACTGTTTCATGGGCATTGTTATTTGAAAGTATCAAAGGTCGTTTTAGGTGTGAACGGTGCAGGGGGCTGGTGAAAAAACACAAATTGATGGCCAGTTATCCACTGCGAAGAGTGAAAAAACCGAAGGCTATTGACATTTTCATATAAATCGAATGCAAGGTATTATTGTTACTAAAACCAAAGCTTAACCAACTGAGCCAAGTACCCGAATCATTTTTTTATTACCTGCGGTAACGTGTGAGAAAGGCCTTTTTCTTCAAATATTTTTCTATTAATTTGTATTGACCGAACGAGAACATTTTTCTAAAAAGTACATTAAAAAGAAGCTTTTGGCTTTTAGCTCATTTTGGTTTTCTATTCTTCAGTTCAGACGATGATTACATGCTCAGAAAAAACAATAATTTCTTTCAATGAATAAAGGAGCGATACCTAAGTATCAACAGTGACTTGAGAATTACGTATCTTAATAAAGTTATATCAATATATGTTTATGTATTTATAGATATAATTGATAATAGAAAAAATTAAAAAATTAATTAAGTATCATTCTTGCATTCAGCCCTAAAAGGAGGCACAAGTAAGAAAAATGGATTGATGTTTTTACAAACTTTTATTCTACTCACTACTGGGAAGTGGTGGCTCCTCAAGGAGCGCTAAATTCGCCTCATATTATCACAGTCTGATAACAGCACTTGTATTTTCCCACGTATTTTTCCAAGGAAAGAAAAATGTTTAAATTGATTTTCTAAGAATGAGAAAGACTTTATTATGAATGATCACCAATCACTATATAGAGGATAATGTTTCAATCCTATCCAACTGTAACGATAAAAAATCATTTTTAAAAGAAATTTTTGTATTACAAAATCAATAGATTTATACCAATTTTCGTCCATTATCCTGTTTTCGGCCGATTACTATTTTCACCACCAGAGTGCGAGGGCTATCTTCTGCCTTCACTTTCCAACTGCAATTTTAAAATTATACCAATACTGCAGCCAAGCTTCGACAACGAAATAATGTTTATTTCGCATGAAGCTAAACCAAAAAAAAATTAAAATTAAAGGATATCTTTTAAAAACTTGTCTTTAAAAAAGCGTCTAAATCTCACACGGGATTCTAGCTCTTTGACATTGTGATTGGTTGATTTTTCATATTTTTCTACATGTATATTAATTTAGATCGTAAGGTTTTTGTAATTGATGTAGCGCCCTCATATAATCCGATCCATGGATGCGAATGTCCGTGATTCGAATTCCATTGGCAAAATATTTTGTTGTTCTTTTTTTTTTTCCATGAATTTAATTTTAACAATGTATTTAAAGGTTGTTTATATGTTATTTAAATATATGCTTCATTTGCGATATAGGTGGTGGGATCTTTCAGGCAGATGCAGGGGCAGTGTATGGTATACCACTTTGGAAGTGCTGATACTGGGGATCAAAGTGAGTGGGACATAGCTCTACCCACTGGAGACCACCCACCATCGCTGACATACAAAGTGGCATGCTTTGGCTACGGCCCCCCACATTGTCCAAAAGATCCCTCCATCGGTAATTTTCCAGCGAGTACAGGATCCTGTCTTCATTCGAGAAATAAAAATAAAAAAAAAACATCACAATCTCGCAACTCAGAGTCCTGAGTGAGATTTAGACGATTTAGACGCTTGTGTTTTTAACTTAAACTTATTTTTTATTAAGCCAAGAGGAATCAAAAGAAGGAAATAGGAACAATTGGATCAGTGTAGTATTATTAACCCAGTCAAATAAAGGGTTTGAAAAGAAATTCATATTTACCAAAGGTTTGAGTCTTTGCTGGGACCCATCCGAAGCAAAAGTTGGCTAACCTTGAGGAATCTGACTTTTATCTTAATCTTTCTTCTTCATTTAGTAAACTTAATAAAGCAAAAAATCGATGTAAGTATTTGATTATGATAGGTATGTTACTTCTAGAGAAGTACCTCCTCGAATATACGTTCTTGTCCAAAAAGACGAAAAATAAATAAAAAAAATTTTCTATCGCTCCACTCGCGAAATTGTTTCATCAATTTGTAAACTCCCCCTCCCTTGTAAATTGATCTTGTACAAGCCGTAAGGAGGAAGGTGGAGATCAACTTTTGTTTTAATTGAAAATTTTTGACACACCCAGATATAATGACCAAAGTCCGTCTATATTTGATACCTGGAATATGATGGTGATAATGCTCCAACCCATACTCCGTGCTTCTACTATGAGGGAAAGAGGCTCAAATGTGTGACTAATTTTAGTTTTTTTTTTTTTTTTTTTAATTTCTATCGATAACCAAACGACATGCAATAAAAATATTTCAATATCTAGTAGAATAATTTACAAAAAATTTGAAGCAAAAACATTTCTACCAACATATTTTTTACGTGACTATCATCAGAGCTAAGATACAAAGTGATAAATATGAGCAATCCTTTTTCAATGTCTTAATAACTTGTATTAGTTTGGGACTATTGGGAAGTTGAAAATAAACACTGACAAGAAGATAGCCAAAGAAGCTAGCGTACTGAGATTTCTCATGCATAGATAGTCTATAGCCTCGTTCACACGACGCTGTTTTACCAGCGCTGGTAAGGCGCTGGTAGTGCTAGTTAGCTGGTTCATACAGACGATGCTGGTAAAATAGCTGTAGCTGAGACTGTTTCAAAGGTTCTATCAGTAAATATATAATTATTATATCAGTGGGAAATCAACGCCAATTCGATGAATCTGAATATAATCCATTCAATATTGAAGTTCAGTATTTTTATTTTTATTATTATTGATAGTATTTTTAATCAGTCATGCTGTTTTATTAGCTTATACTTCACACGATGCTATTTATCAGCTAGGCTGGCGTACCAGGAGGAAAAGTTGAAAAATTTAACTCCACCAGCATGCCAGCAGGTTAGTAAAATAGCCCGTTCACACAGCGCTGCTTACCAGCAACCAGAGGAAATAGTCTACCAGCGCTGGTAAAACATCATTGTGTGAATGGGGTTTATACATCATATTTCTGGTCTGTAGGTACATACCTGATGTCCCCAATAATGGAAATGAATTATCAGTCATTGTGCGTGGTTTGTAAGTCCATTGTCTATTGGGCTGAAAAATGGATGGTTTTGCATGAATGTGTCAAAAGCTGTATAAGAAGGCCCACAAAAGAACAGCATCAAGAGTTCCCTCTTCATTAAAAAAAGTTTCAAGCATGTATTTTTTTAGGTTTATCAGTTTATGTCTGACTGCACAACTGTAATCCTGGACAAGCTGAGAACCAATAGTGCAAAATACAAATTTTACAAAAGGTGTGATTGAAGAAAACAAATATTCCTCATTAGCAGTGTTGTAACGGAACATCAGCAGATCTTACATCACGAAGGAGCACCAAAGGAAAAAGGGACCTTGGTTAATTTTAAGAAAAAATAAACGAAAAGAGGACAGTAAAAAATGGGGCCCCAAAAAACTTTTGTAAGGGGGAAAAATTTTTTAGTTCCGCGACTGGTTTCAAATAAAACCAAAATATACTCATTCAACAGTTAACTAATTAATGAAAAATTTTAATTTATCAGATGGATGAAATTGGAAGTGGAACAGAGGACACACACCATAGTATAATATGATACATTTGTCAACTGTGGAACATTCTGCACAGTGTTGCCAGATGTACGGCTTCGGCCGTAAACGTATGGCTATTTTAGGTATAATACGGCCGTACGGCCCGAGGTTGAGCCGTACGTAAAATATACGGCTGTTAAGCTTCCACGTACAGCTTCATTTTAAAAATACGCTTTTACCAGTTTCACCATTTTTGTAAATTTTTTTCAAAAATTTCAAGCAAATTTTCATAATTTTATTTCGTTTTTTGCGGAAGTATCCAAATATTTAATTGTGAAGATGTGAATACTATTATCATTTTTTATTTCGCATCAATTTATTGGCTAGTTTAGATCGATATAATCGATATAATACTGAATTTGTGGAAAAAAAATTTATTTAATAGAAAAGAACCATAAAAAAAAAGGTCATTGATAAGTTAGTTTTACACTTTTACAGGGGAAAACAAAAAATGCGGCTCTCTGGACCAAAATACGGCTCTTTGGAGACTTGTATACGGCAATTCTACTTTCAGCATCTGGCAACACTGATTCTGCATTTAATATATTTTATTTTATTGGTTATTTTCTAGTCTAGAGTCACATTTTAATTGTTTTTTGTTGTTTTTTTTTTTTTCTTTAATGGTATACGTACATAACAAACAGCAAATAGCAACAGAAAAAGCACTTGTTGGGACAGCAAATAAACGTTTGGAATTTCAACTGAAGATAAAAATAGAAATAATTTTAATCAGTGAAAAATTAATTTTTCAGGTTACACTTTTATTAATGTAAAAACATTGTGATTATTGTAATACACTCGCACAGACTTATGCCCGCATGGAAGAATAATACTTAAGTTGACTTAAGAATTACTTACCATAACAAAATTGTATCGTTATATGTTTATGTATAGTTATAATAATTGATAATGGAAAAAATGTAAGAATTACTTACAAATCATTCTTGCATTCGACCCTCACAGTAAGACGACCACAGTGTCAAAGCCAATTCTATACTTATCAAGCCATGAAATAGAGGTTAAATAGTGAAGCTGGAAACTGTTGTAAGGAACTGATTTTCACTATTATTCAATCATAACAAGAGAAAAAATGATGAAAATTATCAAAAATAATTTATGATGAATTACATTTTTGGAAATAAGGAATCTGAAAATCAGCTTAAAATACCTCTACATTTAAAAAAATATATATTGAGGAACCAGTTTTTGAGACATATACATCTCAAGTTAATTTTGTTTCCTGAAACACTCTATGGTTGAAAAGCGAAACTAGTAGAATCAGTCCTCCATTACATAAATATTCATAGGAATACCTAATGACATTGACTCACACTGATATTATTATTACTAGTGGTAGAAAATATTGATATTTTTTCATGTTAATAGTTATTGAAGATTGTAGCGCTTTGGTGGCCATGAAAAATACTTTGTTAAACTGAGATTGTGAGTACCTAACATAGCAAATAGAATAAAAACGTATAAAAATAATCCTGATTCAGAAGGAAGTACTTTTCTTCATATTAAACATCAAATTAGATGCTAAACATCATTATTGCTGTGAAATTCGTAGGCTCCTATGTTTGGTTACAGTAGTTTGAAGTTGCTATTATCATTTGTTGTTAGTTACATAGGTATACTCAAGGTTGAGACTTGAAGGAAAGATTGGTGGAAAGGGTTGGAACTCAGTCCTCCTAGTTTTGACCATTAGAATCCATTTATGTAGATGATATAATTTAATCTAATTTAGATTTATTGAAATTCACAAGTTATGACGATTTTGATTCTTTAATTTAATTTGATTTAATTTTTTTGTTATTTATAGGCACGATACCACTGGGGATTGTTACTGTACTTATTTACGGCCACCGTTCCTTGCCTCAAATGCGAAGATATTGAAAAATTACAGAAATGTGGTCATAGCGGTCAAAATTTAAAATACATTTGGGGAGATGCATTAACCGATTCTGCAGACTGCATTGGACCGAATAATACGCCATATCCGTCGTTAGTGTTATTTAAATTTAAATTTACATACCAACGTTTTTTTTTTCTCCAGTAAACGTACCTATTATACCCACATATTTAATTCTCGGTTTTTAACGAGCGTAAAATACAAACAAACGTAAAATGGTTAAATGTTTTCCTCTTCCTTTTCTTTTTTTTCGTTCTCTTTCTTTTTATTTTATTTTAGTAGCCGAAGTTAATTATTATTACAAGTTGCACGCCTATTAAGAAAAACAATTTACCACTCAAAAAGCGATAGGTCATAAATTCTGTATAGGTATAATATACTTTTTTCTTTCCTGGTCTTATATCATCATCGTATTTAGCAAAGAACAGAATGAACAGGTCATTTGTGTGAAGCAGGTCAGTTGGTTAGCAACATTTTAAAAGTTTATTAGTATAGCTACAACAAGCCTGAGAAATCGTTCATCTTCATTCACGAGTTTACCTGTAATTAAAGTAGTTCGTTGATCAGAATTACGAATACTAGTCAACATAAAACAAAGAGTGAATACATCGTCAATAAAATTAAAAAACAAAAATCAGTAATTTTCAGATATTTTTCTCGAATAACAGATTCTAAGTGGTTTATTAAATAAATTACTGTATTTATTTAATTGCATTCCCATCGACAGGTTCTCCTTTTAAAAATAGGAAAACTGAAGTAGGCTAAAATTGCTACACTGTTCGATTCTTCGTGACCATTCTCAGTGGGTGACTTCGAGAAAAGCTTCCATGTCAGTAAAATAGCCTTTCCTATATTTAACCAAAATTTTACAAAACATTAAAGTGTTTTCAATTTCCATAAAATAAAAATAAAAATTGGATTAAAAAATAATAAATCTTGAATTGATCATAATTACTTACTTAAACAATTTTGTATCGAGAAAAATTTTAATACCTAATTAATTTGAGATTTTCTTAAAACCTGCTAAAAGTGCCATTAGTACGCCAAACGCGGTGTTGGAATTCGCATTATTTTAAGAGGCCGAGTTCCAGATCATGTGTATTGGTGGTTGCATTCATTATAGGGTTCAAGAATTTTTTATTCTAATGAAAATTTCAAACATCGGCCATTCGAGAACTGAAAGGCGGATATCCTACCTTCGAACTTGTCTCAGGTATGGACTTAAAGTATGCGCATGCCAAATTTCATCTAGATCCGTTAAAAATAGCGCCCCTCTCCCAATTTTCTACAAATTTTAACTTCAAACAGTCTCCATTTAGAAACTAATCGGTGAATGTGACCCTTCTTCAAACTCGACTGAGGCATGGAACCAAAGTATTCACATGCAACATTTTGTCCCAATCTGTACAGAAATACGCCTTCCAATTCGTTCACAAATTTTATTGTATTCGATACGCATATATATATACATATAATTTTATATAAACATTAATTCGAAAGGTACGGTGTTTCTGATGTTTTTCGACCGAAATTGGAGAAACTATACTAAAATTTTCCCAGTTGTGACACGCCACAGACTATTTTACTCATCTATCAACAGCTTTCACATGATATATGTATCTTAAAATTGATCTGACTGATAAAATTGACCCTTTGCTTGAGCACTTTTACCAGCGTAGGCCTAATGCTATTGTTAAAATCAACCATTCTTCTTTGGAGATGTAGCTTTACTCATAGCCCGCGATTTTTGTTCTTCCTGTGTAGTGCAGAATTCAATGATAGTTGACTAAATTTTTATTTGCTTCGTTCGCAAAAATTTAATTGGAAGGGGGATATTTCCCTCATATAAATTCCATCTCTCTTTTCAATTCTTTTTGGTATTGGTATACGAGTTACAAATAAGTCCAGTGAGTTGAGGCATTGAGTATTGAATTGACCATTATATTTTTCACTTTTCAGAGTAAACACAAATGCCACAGTCACATAAAGGCTGAAACTGATAACAATAGACGTTTTAATGTTGTCGATTTTGATCGATTAAATTAAATTGATTTTTTTTTTTTCAGAATAACCGATTAAAGTTTAAATTGATTAAGAAAATTATTGATTTTTAACATCTCTACGAGAAAATGTGTGTCAGACTGTTGACAGTGCTCATTGCTTTTATTCAATTTTAATTAACATCTTATAAATTCACAATTTTGTGTGGTTCAAAAAATTCAACGTTCTGTGTGGTTCGTTGCACCACAAAAAATTTCTTGTGTGGTGCATTTTATCCTCTGCACCACATGTTACGCCAGCCATGGCTTTGCTTTCTGCATTGAAAATTAAGACATTCATATTTTTTTCAGTGATTTATTGGTTCTTAACAGGATAGGCTCAAATTTTTGTTTTTTCATTTACCCCTCCCAAAATTCATATTTTCTTAAAAGCAAATATCTAGGAAACAAAAATAAAACTGAGAGAAAAAAATTCAAGCAATAATTTTTCTTAGCCACTGATATAGAATGAATGTATGATTTGTCATTCAAAAAATAATAATTAGCCTTCTAATTTTTCCGTTTGAAATTTGATGTATCTATTGGGGGAATTAAGGTAGAAAATTGTTGAAATCATTACATGCTCACGTAGAACAATTTTCAAAACACTGAACTATAAAAACTACCTCATGAAAAATAAAAGATGCAAATCACACCATTTTAAAGTCACCCGAATGAAAAACGGAGGTGATGGTTATTTATACAGGTAGATTCTTCTTTATGTCCAGAATTACTTCTGCGTGTTAAGATAATTCTAGGTGCACTGCATAAAATGAAGATGCTCGAAAAAGCTTCATGCGGTGAACCACACCCTAGTGTGGTATTCCAGGATAAAGTGCGAGAAAACTGCATAATTATGTAGAGGAAAAAACAATCATAAGAAGAGGTGCTGCCTGCTTAGTTAACTCCCCAAGGGCAAATTCGAAAGTAATAGGGCGCACTAAAACAATTCAATTATTCATTTAAAAAAACAAAATATTGCGACTAATGTTCGAAAAAAGAAAAATTCCAAAACAATTTAAATAAATGAAATAAATCACCAAACTGGCATAAACTGCTTCAGAATTTCAACTCTTAAAGAAACTCTTCGATTTAAAGCATTGATTTCCAATTGCGATAATTTCCTCAATCTAGAAAGGATTAAAATGGTCTTAGTCTTTCGTGTCTGGAAAATGTACCAACCTACACAGGTAACTTGTACAATACCATAATTATCTCAGGTATTAATGACGTTCGAACTAATGCGTCTGGGAGGACAACAGGAAACGAATAGAAACAAATTATCGAAAAATATATACCTAATGGATTAATGACGGTGAATAAATGATAATAATAGTAATAATAAAAAAAAAAAAACAATAGACCTACGAAAGATACAACTGATGAAAAAGATTATACATTAACTAAAAGAGATAGGTATACAGGAAGAGAAAAAAATCAATTATTTCTGAGTGACGAATTTGAATGTTACTCAGGATGATGCATTCATTACAAAAATTATAACTCATGTACGAAATATTTTAATTGTCGACCATGAAATTCGTAAAACAGCGAATAATTATGAAGGTATCTAATTAAAGAGTTACAACGACCAATTAACTATAAATGATTTGTAGAGAAGATAAAAATCCAGCTCTTTTGTTCGGTCAATCATTACTCTCAGTTCCTTTAGTCGATAGATAATTACTGTACTGCATGTTAAATCATTGACGAAAATCATCCATTTTTTTTTTTTTTGCTATGGTTTACCATTACAGAAGAAGAAAATGATTGAATTTCTTTTTTAGAAGTCTAGACGAGCTCATGCGTCCTCTCGAAATATTTTTTCGGAGCTACAATCTTTTAATGAAAAGAGGTTTTGGTTATACATATCTTATTTGGTCTGCTCTGGCATAATGTGTTAGTTATAATTTTTTTTTTTTAATTTTCATCTTCTAATCTGTAAAAAAATATTGGCTCTAGTAACCGTTATGATTCCCCCATTTTTGGTTCTTTTTCACATCGAGCTTAGCTGGGCATCTAAAAACTAAAGGTATATAGCCACAGAAAGCGTGATCCGTATAAATCAAGAATTTACGTTTCCTATAAGACTAAATTCTCCAAATGTCAATGTTTAAGCGCTGTAAATTGGCGGTAATTATTATAAATTCTGGCAAAAATCATGTTAACAGGCGTAGTTTGGCGTAAAAAATCGTCGAAAAGACGAAGTGCGAGTGACAAAGTACGAGTAATAAGGATTTTCAGCCAATAGGTAGGCCTATTTTTATAACTCATGAGGGCCAAATTTATAACCTGGCAGAAAAAAATGGAATAAATAACAATATTATTTCTAGCCAGAATATCACTGTGTGGGTCTGGTAAATTTTAATAAAATTTATGCATGCTAGTTACCAATGTAAATAATTTTGTCGTTATTGCAAAAATTTTCCTTCTTAAAAGGTCTGAAAAGAAAGTCGCATTGTGATTTTCTGGAGTTAAATTCAGAATTATTGTAGTCTATGGTAAAGCGTTTTAATTAGCAAATATTAACCGAATGAACGTTTTTCAGGTCATCCATCAGCAGAACATTTCGAAAAAATTGGGCCACCTCAATACGTACTGGGCGATCATTTAACACGATAGATCCGTCAATGACCAGACAAATTTTACTAGAAAATTTTGAAAATAGTCGAGATGCCAAAGGATCGGATTTTACACTCAGCAGAAAGCGTAAGTAAAATATTGCAGTAATTAATCAACACGGAGGTCTTTTCTCAAGATAAAATAATAACTTCTAATGACAATGACTCACCAAGTTAGCCTAACGTTAGTAACATTTTTTGCCTTTGTTCAGGAGAATTCATTCACCTGGGAGAGGTATGTGGAAAACTATTGAAGAGTGAAACATGAAGTAGTTTACCAAGGAGGGAGCTGGGAAACTGCAGCACCTCCCCCAATTTTTTGTTTGCATACATCAATTTTATGATTTTCATGGAGTTGGAGAAAAAATAATAGCTTAGTAATTACAATGCACTTAGATACCTAAGTACACAAAAATTTTCAGGAGTCGTTCTGCTGAGTATCCCACTCGGAATATGGTTAGGTCATCAGTACTTTATACATTTGTTACCTTCTTAAAATAACTGCCAGTAGTGTAAGCTTATACATATTCTCGAAGAGCAATGCTGCCTCAGGTTTCGATGGCAGAAAAACTACAACAATATTTATGCGAAAAGAAACCAATCCCCGATAAGAAAGATGGCAATCGCCTCACAGTTTCTTAGTCTTTTTTTTCTCGAGATTCACTTTACTGTTGCGATCCTCACTCACTATCATCAATTTTCTGATATTAATACATCATGAAGCGATCGAATCATCTGAATTGTTAACAAAAAATAAAAACTTCTCAAGTTTATTCGAGATTTCAGTTAATATTGTGGTAAAGTGATTTATTCCACATTCGGACTTGTATCCAGAAGATTCACGAGAATTATTTGTTTAGAAAATGGTTGATAAAAAAGGTTCAGCAATAGCAAAGCGTTCCCTTGCTTTACTAAAAAAAAAATTAATAAAAAACAATTGAAATTTTTGTTCTTGTGTAGACCTTATCAGAATTATGAACTATCAGACTTACATCTTATGGTTCTTATAATGAGAAAATAGGATGGTATAATTCGTTAAAATTCGTATGGTTCACTGAAGTTCGGATGTTGATTTTTGTGAACTCTTTGGGGAAATTTTATTTTCTGCAAGTAATATTAATCGATTAAATCTTTTTTCTAAAGAAAAAACAAAACAATTTTCAAAAATTTCCTAATTTAAAAAAATATTATTCCACTTTACAAACCATAAAAATAGTAGAATCATATACTGTAGGATATCATAATAAACAGGAAAATGATCAGGAATAATAGGAATAAATAAGAACGGCAAAATTATAAAAAATAAGGATTTTTGATTTTTTTTTTTCAAACAAAACCTAGCAACTCCGAAGAAGGAATAAATGACATTCGCCATAGATTCACTTCCTACTCTTCCCCTTTTCTCCACGATTTCGAAAAATTTTTGAAAACACCCCTCTCCTCGAGGATCCTACTTTGAAACGAGTGACAGAAATTAAAATAACTGTTTTTCTATTTATATCGACATGTCCAACACCGACATGTTCGGGGGCCTTGGGGGCAAACAATTTTGAGAATGAATTATGATCATTTTAAATATTCCCTTCACACCCTCCTCCACATGACCTCGCCGTTAGGTGAAATCGACATTCATTCTCGTGCTCGTAATCTTCGTGACTAATTTCACGTTAAAAAATTCAATATTATTTTTAGGACGAGATTTTCATCACAGAGACGTGAATATGTGTCAAAGTGCTAATCCCACAAGACTGTGCAAAACCAGATACAACACGACAGCGCCAATGTACGGCGTTTCACTCACTTCCGGTCAACCAGTCACCATTGTACAAAAATTTCCGGATCTTCTGCAACAAGTGATTTACGAAGTTTGCGAGTGAGTATTCCACAAAAGATTTGCGTTTTTAATCGTAAAAATTAAAAGAATACGTAATAAGTTGGTGCAGAATGGAGATAGTATATACCTACCCATAGTTATAAGGTTAGGCTGCGTAGCCTACTTACACTGTCTATACATACTGAAAAAGAATGTCAGAAGAAAATGAATTCAAAAACACGAATATGAATTACTTCCAAGTAGGTTAATGCAGATAAACGATCAAAAAGAAAATAAATGCAAATACCTGCCTACTATAAAGTGTGTGCGATTACCTACTTAAATGGAAAAAAAAAAGTACAGGCAAAGAAACGGAAAAAAAATTGGAAAAACTAACATAATTTCACTTTAATTTAATCATAACACGCTTTTATGCTAAAAGATTAAATATATCTATATATTTCTTAATCTACAAATTGAATCGACACAGATTTTTTTCTTCTCTTTATTAGAGTCGAGTCATCGAAGTCACGACTCTTGTGTTGGTGTCACGACTGATTAGACTAAGCCTACAAGCAGTTTTTTTTTTTTAACTTTTATTCATTGAAAATTGGTTCGTTACAGCCTAAAAAAGGAGGCAAAGTTTTGTGATAGGCCTACTATCAAAAATTGTTAACTAGAATACAAAGTGGTATAGATAAAACCGCGATATTGTACTTCGATGAAGTTCTTTTTTTTTTATCTGTACAAGAAAATGAAAAAATAAATAAAAATAACCGTTACAATTCCATGTGTCGTCCTCTTTTGTTTCCAGGTCCAGCGAATGCGATCTTGTCCGTGGAGAATGTACACAAACCTTTGTACCATATTTATTTCTGGTCATACCGTTAGGTCCTGTAACTCTTACTGGTCAAGATTACGTACTCGTGGAAAGCGGTTGTGTTTGTAAACCTAAATCTTATTCAAATTCGATGTCCGAATCTATGTCTGCGTTACCAACCTTATAGAGCCTTCCCAAGAATCTCAGGTAGCCTATATAACTTTCATAATAGAGAGAACAGGAGGTACCTATACCTACATTTTTTCACGACCATATACGACAGCCTACACTTGAGCCAAAGCGACCACGTCCTACAGACAAACTGAAGTTTTATTTCAAATTTGTGTCAGTAATTATCCTAAATGTTAGCCATTTAAAGAAAAATTTACATAAGATTCTGAAAGATATGTGTGGAGAGGAGGCAAAAAATAAGAGGAAAAAATGAAACAAAACTATAAAAAAAAAAAATTTAAATACAAAACCCTGCCTTCTTAATGCAGTCGTTGTCGTCTATTTTTCTTTCCTATTTATTTAGACTATTTATTTATTTATTTTTTTATTTATTTATTTTTTTGTGTGTTTAAGTTCTCAATATTATTTAGCACGCGGTGCGCTATATATTTTGTAATTTGTAAATAAAAATAATTTTTTTTTTTTTAAAGTTTCGAAATGTACGCTCGAGAATTCGTAAATTATATATTTTAATGATTAGGTCTATATGATTGATGCACCATTAAGTTTGAAAAAAAGAGGAAGAAAAAATAATTAACAATTTTTTTCTACAATTTTTTCTTCTGAAATAGTATGTTTTAGCATTTGTACTTCTGTAATTAATTTAAAAAATACAACAAAAAATATCTGAGACATTCTCCTATTTGCCTATACTACGCATTTATTTTGTTACTTATTTTTTTTTTTTTAATTTTTTTTTATTCAAAATACGTTACTTTTTGTTTTTCACCAACGTGTAATATGTTTTATAAAAAAAATTTTTTTTTCATATTTTATCATTGTTATTCTTTTACCTATTAATCTTGCAATAATTGAGATTTTACAAATTCATAGCTATCTGGGATGTTCTGAATCACGGAAAAAAGAAAATTTCTGCTCAGTTTCGAAAGAAAAATTCATAAATTTTCATTTGGACTCACTACTTAAGTGATCAACGAAATATTAAAATTTTTCTTTCTTTAGTTCACATACCTAGATTTCACATGACATTTCCGGTGGAAAGAACAAAAATGTTGAAAAATACCTGGTGTGTTCCACGGGACGAAACAGTACGCAGTACATATCAGTAGTAGGAAAAATATTGAAACGTATCCATATGTATCGATATTTTCCTCTGTTTTATCCAAATTTTTTCTCAGCTAGTTTTATCGCCAAAATTTCGAGGTTAGAATGAGTTCGGAATATTACAACACAACTCTCCCAGTGCTTGTAAGTTTTATACCTCTGAATCTCAAAGATCTTATCTTTTAACAATGGATATATATAGGCGAATTCTCAGTGTACCAGTTATTTATTAATGAGAAATTATGTATGAGGAAAATATCGCTATTTCGCACCCCTAGTGCCCATAGTTCTATATTCTCGACAAATATTCTGTTAAAAGTATAGAGATTGCAGAGCAGATTATCGCAGTTGATGAAGAAATAAAAGATGACAGTCTTACACCAAGTCGAAGATGTGTAATGAACAACTGTTTTGAAATGAAATAAGTAGAGTCCGAGTCATATATGAGACGACATCAAGTGTAAATAACAGACAACAATATATACAGGTTTAACATACGAATCAGTGTTATCGCGTATGAGAGAGAATAAAGCGTGAAGTGATCAAAATTGAAAAAATTCATATTTTCAAATAGAACAACTGAAAAAACATTTTTGATAAAAGACATGTGATGTGAACAAACCTTTGAACCTGCAGAACTTCCATCATAACTAACAATTATCGACTAGAAACAGGAACTTCAGCACTTTAGCCTATGCATGGGTTCAAAACATGTTTTTCTGATTTTGTTGAAGTGTGGGTGTTCTGAATATTATGTCAATAAAAAAACACAACCCGACTAGTATTTATTTGTTTTTTATAACTTATTTAAATTTTATCACTTTTATTCATCAGTTTTGAGTTCAGAAATATTTTCAACAAGTTTATCCAGTTATTCATTTTTAATTGTTGAAGGGTTATAATTAGGTTCCACGTTAAAATCCACTACTGTTTATATAAACTTTGTCACTGAGCAGTGGCGAATTAAAGTGGAACCACAGAAGCTGTGGCATCCCGTCAAAAATTCAAATATTCAATATGCTTTTAATGTGTTTTAGCCACCCAGTGAGATAAAACTTTCAGTTGTGAGGTCACGCAACATTGCCTTATATTCTGTTAACAGTTGAAGTCATTATGTACGGATACAATTTTAAACATTTTAAGTCAACTTTAACTTGGCAGGTAGTCCTATAGAATCTAGAGGTAGGAAAAGAACGTTACTATTCTGGGTAACTCGTGTTTTATGTGTTGGCAAAAAGATCAAAAAGTATATAAGGTACTTAGAGAAGCGTATTCAAATAAAATTCATTATTAACATAATTAATTATTTTTTTTGTTTTCATTTTGACAATTAAATTATTTTATATCAATTTTTCCATATTTTTGGATGTAAGTTATTCATAGATCATGCTCAAGTGGGTAATAAGTTAAAGGTCAAGAAATTATTGGTGAAGTTGGATTAAATGTTCCATACATTATTTATCTCCGATATTTTGGAAAAATTCAGTAATAATGAAAAAATGACAAGATTTTCCCACAGAAGGATGGATGTACTCAGGAATTTTCATTTAAAGATAAAGTTCTCTTTTTCTCCTGAATTCAATAGATACATGCAAAAAATGCAGTTTACAAGGCAGCCAAAGGGGGTTCAGTCTCATGATATGAACAATTTGAAGGACCTAATAAAATTATAGAAACCCAGGGTCCTTGGCCAACTACACACTCTGCATCCCATATCCTGCAATCATATCCCCAACAACCAGCCACAATATACATATGATCCCAGATACTCATTTTTAGAAGTTTGCAAAGTGAATTCATTGTAACTGTAACTGCAGACGATTGAAAATAAAAGAAAATAAACACGAACATAATTGTGCAACTAGGGAGAGGACAAATGGGACTGGTATCCTAGTGGAAAATTTTGGGGGTGACAAAATTACAAATTAAAATTCATTTTTTAACTACCTATAAATTATAATTTTTTTCCACCTCACAATAGCCACGGTGCATGTGAGAGTGAGGGGACAAGTTCCCTTAATTTCCCTCAAAAAAAGTAAAAACTTCAAAAAATATGCAATAACCTTCCTAAATGTTTTAGCCTTCTTTGCTCGCAAAATAACCAGCATTATACCACATAAAAATGTCCCTCGGCAAAAAAGTTGACTCTGGATCCTTCACTGGGTCAGGCAACACACTGCGTCCACCCTGGGCAAAAAATTTCTAGTGACACAGCTTCTCGGACATTTTTTAGCATTGAAAATGCTTTTTGAGTCAATTTGTGAAAAAGTGCCCTCCACCCAATTTTTACCAATGTTTTATGCTTGAAGAATAAGAGAAAGGGTAGATAACAATGGTAAAAAAAGTGGAAGGAGAAAATGGTAATGAAAAATAAAGTGGAGGTGGTAACATTTTGTTGTTTACAGAGCAAATGTGAAAATGAAAGAAAAGAAAAACTGAACAAAACTTCATTATAAGCTTCTATTCTACTCACCACTGCGATTTTAAAAAATACCAATACTGTAGCCAACCCACCGCAACGAAATAACATTTATTTCGCATGAAGCTACAGCCAAATTTTTATTATACTTACTACCTTTGACTATATACATACTGAACTGCTAATACTGATAAAAAGCTGTGTTCAAAACAAACAGGCGTATCCCTGTTCAAAATGTTAGTTCATTATCAAATTTATTAATACTTATTGTCTTTTCCTTTGACTAGGTCTCTTCTTACCACAATTATTGCTTTTAATTACGAATTAAATCGGTAATGTTGTAGTTTTATAAAACTCAGAAGTTCAAAAATTTCAGTTAAATCAATTTAAAATTTGATTTATTGATGCATAAAAATAATCTTTTTTGTTGCTGTATGACGAATTTTTTTATCAACTTGCGAAATATTCTTACAAATATGTCTAATTCTAATTTTTACATAGAAATTTGTAATTAATTTGGTTAAATGCAGATCTGAACGAGGATACGGGTTTCTGACTCAACTTCACCAGTTGTTCATTAGACTCTGTGTTATTCTTATCAGTATTAGCAGTCCAGTATGTATATAGTCAAAGCTTACTACTACGATTTTAAAAAATACCAATACTGCAGCCAACCTTCCGCAAAGAAATAATATTTATTTCGCATGAAGCTAAAGCCAAAAAAACATACATAATAGCTTATCTTTTGAAAAAGCGTTTTTAATGTAGGTAAACTTATTTAATTATTCTTTTTATTCATTTTCAATGCCCTCCTTTCGTTCTCACAAAGTGCAAAACCTGTAAATTTTTGTTTAAAAATGTAATTTTTATTTTTGAGTGAAAAGGGGGGAGGGAAATTTGTAAAATAGTCTATTTTACCACAGCTGTTACGTTAGTGATTGGATCTGACGTGTACAACGTGTACAAAAACATTAGAACCCCATTCGACGGCTAACGTGGCATCACAACAGGCTGTTTTCTCCCACGAAAAATTTGCGCAAGAGAATCAGATTTTCTTTCTCGCCTCATTTGCGCCGCATGTTACGACTATGTGCGTGGCGTTGGTTGCCCCCAAAACGTACGGTACAACGTTGACCTTGGCAATTCGTTTTTGAAAATTTATCGCATTCTGACCAACCGAATTTGATGTGAATTATTGAATACGCCCGAACAACTTCGGGATGACACCGCGAAATTTGCGGCCAAAAAGCAACAACAAACAAAATGCGCCGTCCGTACGCATGAAACGTGCTTTTATTTACCTAACCGAGGCTACTTTTTTTCCGTTTTTTTCCTCTTTGCCTACTCCTAATACAAGGGTTGCAACGAGAGCGGTTGCTTAAACGAATTTAGAGCGTAAGTTTTGCGGCTAATAAATCAAATAATAAAAACTGAGTCTACACCCCAGCGGCCATCACACTACGAGCCTTTCTACCCTTCTCCTCGTCGACGACAGTTAAAGTGGTACCGAAAGGAAGAGGCTGCGGTATCCGTTTATCGTGCATATTAGACGTGCTTCATTTAACTTTGCAAGTTCTCACAGGGTGTACAGGAACACTGTGGCAAACAATTTTACACCGTGTATGCTTACTGCGGGTACAACAAAATCTTATACCCTTCATTTATTTTGCGTGTGTGCGTGTGCGTGCTCTCTTTCTCTTTTACTGTCAACGATGATGCGCTCATTTAATGGTACCTACTAATCGTTGTATACACGAATGTTCCACACTGAAGGGAAAGCATAAAGAACGAAGAACTTAAAAAATGAAGAATATCGCCACGCGACAAAACGCAAATAAAATTTTCATTTTGTCCGATCGCATTGATAATGTAAATAATCACTTGTAGAAATAATGCGATCCGCTTGGTGTGGGTTGGCCCTTGCCATGAGATGAGTGTTACAAAATTTGATCGGATCTAGAACAAAAACGCTAATATGATTGAATTTCGCAATTATGCCCGTAGATTTTGATTCGTTGAATTTTTTTCAAAGTTCTTATCAGTTATCATTAATCGGTAGGCTATGTATTGCGTAGGCGGAGGGCAGAATGCAAGAACGAAACTTCAGTAGATAATTCTTACATTTTTTACATCATCAATTATATACATCTATACATAAAGACTGGCCAGTAGCCAGAGTAAAATTCCAAAGGAGGCAAACTGCAGACTATAGGGAGGGTAAAATTGTTTTGGTGGATTATATTAACTGTATTAAAAAAAATATGTTTTTTTTTGCAGGAGAAGAGCGAAATAGCAACGAAAACTCTTGTCTGCATGCATAAAAGAAAATTTATTACAAATTTCAATTAGGCCCATTAATGCAACCATAATTTTTGATTTTTATTATTTGTAAAAATTTAAAAATATCGTTAATGGGTTTCTTTCCTTTTTTTAAAATTCAGGAAACAAATTGAAAATTTTGCCAGTGGGCAAAGAGCGCCGCCGGTAGGCATTGCCCCCCTGCTCCCTCCTGTCTACGGGCTTACATAAACATGTATAGATATAACTTTTTCAAGATAAGTACTTACTGTAACGTCATAAAAGAGACCTTTCAGTACCAGAAGAGACTACTTTACGTGTTACACTATACATAAAATATTAATACCAGAAACAAATATCAATATTTCTGAAGTATTTAAATAATTTATTATCCACAACTCTGATGGTGGACCTTAACTCCTTAATTAAACATTAAATCACAATATAATAAAATAATATTTTGTACATACAACTGTATAAGTAAGTATTTAGAGAACAGTAAAATATAGTCTCAATGGTAAAATGTAAGAACTCTACTAGAGAATAGTATTTTACCAGAGATTAAAATAAAGTACAATTATTCTGTTGAAAACATGAGTTTATATACCCTTTCAGGGATATGTGTTTTCATTGTGCCTTAGTGTGCATGCGTGCATGCGTGTGCGCGAGTGTGTGTGTGTGTGTGGGTGAAGGAGGGATTAATTAATTAAAAGGAATTTATCGTTCGAGTATATTCGAGGGACCAATGAAATTAGGTCACCCATTATACTATTAGAACATTTGCACATTTTATAGAAGTGAAATGACAAAGTAACTGTAAAATATTTACAAGGACAATTGTCTTATTGTACGGAGAATATTTTCGTGTTTGAATATGTTCGTCTACATTTATTTTAGACGAATATATTCGTTACACTTATGTCATTGTTGATAATTACATATCGTTCTCATGGATGTAGGCAAGATTTTAGTAAGAGGGGCTCATATAAATATTCTCCAAAACAACCACTCAAGAAACATTGGACCCCTGGTCCTGAATTTTTCTTTGAAAATTATTTTTATTTGTTTTTGGCAATTTAGTGGGGCATGGGCCCCTGCTTCCTATTTATGCCCATGATCATTTTAGAATTTTGGCTGTAATATTGTAATTTAGAACTACAGAAGCTATTGCAAATTAAATTGAAGTTATTCCAAATTAATTGTTTTTACTGTTAGGCAAAAATAAATGACAATTTTAAAAATAATTAGTTCCAAAAACGATAAGAATACAAAACACTTCCCAATGAATCATGAATTCCATTATACATGGACCTGCTCATAACATAATTCATATAAAACCCAAAGTATAGAGGCTACTTCGTTACCTTGATAATTTTATTAGTATGTGACTGTGTATAAAATGACATCACATGTAGGAAGCCAAATACACAATATATTATTCTACTTCACACTCAGTCGATTTTATGTGTGCTAGTTTGTGCAAAATACGTCACAAGTATGAAAAGGAATATCCTCGTAATACGCACATTTGAAGCTACGCAGTAAATGTCCATATACTTTGATAAAACCCATACAAAAATAATTAGCAAAAATAATATGATTCTCTTTTGGATTAGCCTTCAACTTCAACTTACTAAAATAAAGTTGAGAAAATATATTTCAGGAATAACTTAAATACTCAAAGTAGCTTACCTATGTAATTCTCTATTATACAATCAGCATATAACATTATTCAATCCCAAACTCCCAAAACATACCCACTCTTAACTTGTTAACAGTTAATATTAGTGTTTACTGATAAGGATTTGGAAAAAAATTCAACAAATCATAATCTGCCGGCATGATTGCGAAATTTAATCGTAAGTGAGCAAAAACTAGTATAATAATTGCAGCTCCCAGTAAACCAGAATTCATGTCCTAACACTAAATATAGATTTTAAAATTAGATGTGGGGACAATACTTGTATGAGGTAATAGGGGCTTGCACCCTTCGACGACAGTCGCCGCCCAAAGGCTGGCAATAATCGTCTTTATGACGTTAAACAAATTTACACTGGTGCGTTTGTATGTTCGTACGTACAGGTAAGATACATTGTACGGGCCAAGATCATTTACCTGATAACGATCTCGGTAATGTCACGGCCCGGTACCAAACACGCTGCGTTGTTTCTTATCACCTCGACAGAGGCAAGAAACGACGTAACGCATGACATAATTACGTACATGTACATATGCATGTGTGTCTGTGTGTGTGTACCAAATCCTGTATATAAACTCTCAGAACCGGCTCAAAAATCGCCAGTGTTTGCCGAGGATTTGGCTCTCCCATACTTAATCGTATGAAGTGGCAGAACACGCAAATACTGTTGAAGACCTTCTAGTGCGAATATCTCTCACGACAAGGTATTCCACATTAGATCATACGTCAATGATGGTTGAAATTTTAAAACTTTCAACATATCCAATTTTATGAAGTGTTTTGTGTTGGCTAAAAGAATAAAAAAATTTATTACAGCCTTTTTAATTATTATAAAAAGTTTAAAACCTTTGCGAAGCTTCTTAAATTGTTCTATTTAAGGTATCAAATTAAAAATTGAATTATAAAACATTAAGTAGGCAGTTTGATAATAAAAGTATAAGTCAACTTTGCTAAATACAGATGGATAAAAAATTATCAAATCCCTGAGGGGCAGAAACAGTCATAATGATAGAATCAGTTAAAAAATACGCAACAAACGAAAAATATTTCTTCCCACTGATTTATTTACTGCGCTTTAGCGACGAGATTGAAAAAATAAAAAAAATTGTACATAATATGCAAGTGAAAGAAAAAAATAAAACGTCTACCCTTCGGCTTGTATCATCAAAAATGACAACTTCAAGTGAAGGACGTGCGACTGTGCAACCAACATAAAAAAAAAAAATGGTCACGTGCCTTTCATATTTGCAAAAAGCGCCCTTCGTTTCGGCCAATCATAGGCCACAGACCAAACAAACTTTTTACAAAAGGATATAAATGTTGCTGGAAGGAAGTCTACCGTCACCTCCTTAGACCTTTCTGCACCCATTCCCTTCTTTTTTTTTTTTTTATTCTTTCCAACTAGTCGTATACTTTTGAATAATAATCGCCTAATTATTTGTTTATGAAAAAATTTTTATTTGTTATGTGTAAAAAAAAAAAAAAAAAGAATCATACGTTCGCACGTTTCGCACACGACACATTCGATTAACCCCAAACAAATCGACGATTTCGTGGCACTTGGTGGGATGTTTTCGTATTACCATGTCCGAATAGCCAGATCATCGTTCCCCTTTGGGGGGTGGCAGTGAAAATAGTTCGTGTGGGAGAGGTAGTTGGGGTACGATTTTTTAAGTGAATTTTAAAGAAAATGTGTATAAACTAATCGTTCTTCGGATCTAGGTCAAAATGAAGCGAGTGGATAAGAGCAAGGGTTTAGCCAGGATTTCTTTTCGGAGGGTGGGTCAAAAAATATCCGATAACTTTTTTTGCACGTCATTTTCGAAAATTTCGAGAATTTGAGAAATTTAGTATCTATGGAACCTGCAGATGCGTATTTATTAATAAAATTTTTTCAAATTTTAAAACCGACAAGCAAAAATAAATAAAAATAAGGTCATAGGAGCAATCGCTCCCTTTTCCCCCTCGGCTACGCCATTGGATAAGAACCATTTTTAGCTTACCGACCGATTGATGATTTTTATCTTTTGTCACTTTCAAAGAAGGCTGCGTGAAAGGAATTTGAATTGCTGAACGAAACGAAATAAGTAGAGAATATATTTTCAATATTTTTCGGAACCTAATCAGAACCGAAGAATGGGGATAAATAGGGGGCATTATTCGCCTATTGGCCAAATTAGTGTTGGGTTTGCACTGTGCAACGGTGATCGATTCTAATAATTATAATGTTTAGCCACGTGTACATTCTCAAATTTGAAGTTAGCTTACCTTTGTACAACTGACTTTCAGATGATTTTATTTTTATTTTTATTGAGTACCCCTTCTAATAACACTATAATAAAATAACATATACGTAGGCTAAATAATGAAAGAAATCAATTTATTCAACAACAAAAAAATCATAAAAAAACCATTAGAATAATTGAACAATATGACGGACTTCGCATCTTTCTTCTTGGTTTGTTCCAGATTCTGCTTAACCTTCGTTAATTTCGTCGCCTACCTATATTATTCTACTATACAACATACACACAAATAATAAAGTTATTATTCACCAATGAGAAACAGCTAATGCCATTTCGCAAAATTATTTTCTTTTTTTTTTTCTAGTATAAAAGTATAAAGACCAGATGAATAAAAGTGTTTTTACTGCTCATATGGAAGGCTAATAACTGAATAACAACCTATGTAAAAATTATGATGGTTCATTAAGTCTTTTCAGGGGTGAATTTACAATTTTTTCACCCTAGGCCAATTTCATTTTGCTGTCTCAAATTCTTCCTGGGAAAAGAGGCGGATAAGAAAATAACAAAACAGTTTCAAACCATTTTTGGTGTTTTTTGTGTTCCAGAACATGTACTCTGATATTCTAGTAAAGCGTATGTAATGATATATTTCTACTCGATAACACTCATATTCATATATCGTCACACTAACAAACTGTCAACCACCTTGTATAAAACATTCCGCTATATTGAGCTTCGACCTTTATATTATGTGTTATAATGTTGGCTCAATTCCCCCTGATTGTAGGCAAACAATGCCTTTGGAGTATAAGTGTGATATAAATGGGTACAATTGCGCGTGTAAAATGTCCATCAACTTTTTGAGGAAGTGTAGGTTTCTGAAAACAAGTAACTTACTTATCTAGGTTATATGTAGGGTATACATCTGTGGTATGAACTGAATATTTAGAGTAGGATCATTTATCATACTATTGGTCAAATATGACATCATCCCATAATGATCATCTCACACCACTCTCATATCACATACCAAATTCGTGTTCAACTTAATTAATCTAAATTTAGTGGTAGTTCACTTCTATGGTAACCACCAAATGTTAAGGGACTCAGTTTTCTGAGTCTGCAATGTCAAACTAGAAATAGTACTTTGTGATACACAAATGTTACTTTGAAGTCATTAAACGTGTACTGTAATTTTGTCAAAGTGTTTTGAGTCTATCAATCATTTTTAGTTTAAAGCTGTCACAGCATAGGTATATACTGTACATCATATATCTACATATATATACATGTATATAGCAATTTTTTGGGAAAGGGGTTCCAAGAACCCCGGTTTTTTCAACATTTATATAGGTAATAATTATGGTGGCATAATTCGAGATTTTTGTTTTTATTATTAAAGAAAATTATTTCTTAAACAGATGATTTTTTTGGTTATTAATAAAAATTTTCCGCCCTAGGCCAATGGCCACTTGGATCCTTCCTTAAATTCAACCCTTGGTTTTTCTTACCAAAAAAATTAACAATATTCTAGGAAAATGCTAAAAATTCTTAAAAAATAATACATGATTCAACTTTGAAAGATCATAAGTGATTCTTGTGTAAATATTGGTTAGGCTAAATAAAAAGTACGAAGATCAAAAT
Organism: Ericerus pela; assembly: GCA_011428145.1. Classification (NCBI taxonomy): domain Eukaryota; kingdom Metazoa; phylum Arthropoda; class Insecta; order Hemiptera; family Coccidae; genus Ericerus; species Ericerus pela. The sequence goes on from WOFM01000553.1 coordinate 1,120,686, forward strand.
TCTGCGCATGTCCTACTATTGGGTACCTACAGCAATAAAAAGTTTAGGATTTGATTTTTTTTTTTTTTTTTTTTTTAGAACAAGTACTTACCTATGCTATCTGTGAAAAATAGACTATATTTACGAACTTCATTTATATAATTTTCGTTAGATGGGAGGGAATAGGAATCGAATCAAACAGGATTCGAATTTATCAAATTCAAAAAACTGATTTTTAATAAAAGCTCTGTTTGATAGGATTACGCTAACTTACACCAACCCACACCGGTAGGGATATTCCACAAATATTCAAATAAAACTTGGAATAAAGTCATATAACATTCCTACATTTATGGAATCGCCCTTCTGGTGTAGGTTGGTGTAAGTTGGGGTAAGTTGGTGTAAGTTGGTGTAAGTTGGTGTAAGTTGGTGTAAGTTGGTGTAAGTTGGTGTAAGTTGGTGTAGTCCTACCAAAAAGAGCTAAAGATTATTCTCCATTTCCCTTTTTTTCCTATTTTCGTTTGGTCGTTGCTGCGTATTTTTTCAATGTGGGAATTTTCGATAAGATTTGAGAATTTTTTCACCCCACAATCCTGAGACTTTTATTCAAATTAGTTGGCGACTTTCGCCTCGAATAAGTGTCAAAGAACCGAAACACATCTCCCTTTACTTACTCCCAATTAACAATACCTAACGATAAATTCATTCTCACCTCCGTCGACTGTTGCGACCAATATACTCTCTAGTTATGAGTCGATTGGCAAGTTCGACCAAAAAAATCTAAAATACTCTTTTGTTATTCAAATGACTAACGTGTACGCCAGCAGTATAAAAGCTAACAAGCGAAAAATTGGCGAGCTGAATATCGCGTATCGCCTCTATGTACGTCATTTGGCTGGGCTAATTTTTAAAAAACTTTTCGATTTGAAAGGATAACATTATAATGATATAGAGGAAGTTAAACGTGGAGTCGTTTCGCGTTAAGGATAGGGTTGTTGTGTTTCTTTTTTTGTCACCGACAAACGACGAGGACGACGAGGACGACGAGTACGACGATAGGGCGGACACACGGTATATAAATCGAAAAACTTGAATGATTTGTCGAAATCTCGCCTGTAAGATTAACAAATTACATGGTCGAAAAGTTCCGGTCCTTCGATTATGAAGAACACGTGCCGGCATCCGTCCATACAAGTACCATTACACAGTACACATAAAATTTTCTCAATAGGTTAGACCATTGGGGGCCACGTGACCGGTTGTTTGGGCCTTATTTTTTTCCGCTTTTTCTTTTAACCCCTCCTCACACTTACACCCCGCATCCTTTATTTTTCCTTCACCAAGCACCTCGCCAATATTTCATTGTTGCGGCTGTGTCGCCGCCAGCTATGCAAAAATCATTTTCATTTCACGCCGCCGCACCGCCGTATTACAGATTAATTCTTTCTTTTTTTTTTTTTTTTTAGCCATGGTGCACCCTTTCTGAAACCGTATAACCAGAATCGAAATGTACATAAACAAATGAATATAATTGAATGTATATACTGCGCGTACGTGTACATTATTTTGATCGAATTTTACGCCGCTTATTATTTTTATTGAAATAGTTTTTATAATCTTGACCTTTAAAAACGGGAAATACACGTAAGCAGTCGATATTATTAGTACCTAGTTGACGGAAAGTTGGATTTAAAATGAAAAAAATTTCATGATTGGATTTTATCGGGTATGTCAGTATGATTTCTTTGTGATAAAAACAAAAAATAAAAAAATACTCGAATGAAGGAACTAAAAGAACTTAGAACCTTAATAAAGGACAAATAGCCTCCCCACAAAAGGGAAAGTGTTCAAGTATATAAATTTGCAAAACACGTTGTCTTTATATAGGACCAGGTATGAAAGAAGTTTGAGGCCTATTGGTCCAGTAGATATAGTTTCCAAAAAAAAAAAACGGGAGAACAAAAAAATCCTTGAAAAGGGGTTTTTCCAGAATTTCGAAGAAACTACTACAGAGATATAGTGTTGAAATTTTTAGGATAGGTTTTTCTTATGTTAGTGCAAATCTGATGGAAGTTTTGAGGTATACGTGTGATTTTACCTGTACATTACAAGAATTCTAGTCATCTAGAATTCACCTATTTTCAAATACTTCCACGATTGACTTATATTTTTCTCCCTCTTAACAGATTTGTTTTGTTGGAGAGAGAGAAATATAAGACAATCAGAAAGTTCTACGATCATCTGATTTTACAATATTATTTCGTTTGCCATCTTATCAACCATTTCCTGATACTTAAATATAGTCTATGACACCTGATGCCCATTAGACACATTAATTGTCTGCAAGTTGAACTAGAAGGTCTAGATAGTATAATTTCAAAAAATAAAGAAGTGTAAGAATTATAATAAGAAATGAAGAATGTAATCTAGAGAGAATTACCAGTGCTATAGATGGATTAAAAAATTTAAATGATAGTATGAAAACTATTATGAAACAGTTCTTTATAGCTCTTCAGCAAACTAGTATGACTTTAGATATTTATAAATATGCTAATTTTCAGAATTAGGAGTTGATCCAAAATCTACTTGAGAGAGAGAAGAAATATAAGAAAATCATAAAATCTCAAGCTGAAAAACATAATGATAATTCTGGGATTGAAGAACTAAATAACGTTTTCGCAACTATTATTGTAGAATCTAAAGAGACAAAATTATCAAAATATATGGAAAAATATTTAAAAGATATTGAATTTCATGAGGACTATAAATCTATATTTTCAGAAGTATGAACTAAATTAATTAACTCCGGATGAATTAAAAAAAATTAAATCTAACCCTAAAAAAGGACCAAGATTTAATAATATTATGAAAATAACTACTGTAAATGTTCCTAGTATAAATAATGATGCAACTATTATCTCATCAACATAAACTATCAAATGAATCATTTATATTTTTTATTTTGCTGAGTGGTATGAAAATTCAAAAGTAGTTTAAAAAAATTAAATGTTTGCATTAGGAAAGGATTTTAACATGTTTTTGAGTTGGTTCTAAGATGCATATTATTAAAAATGAGAAAACACATAATGATTATAAAATATGTTTGGAAAATAATATAACTAGGAGTATTAAACAAAAGATGATAAAAAGTAAACGAAATAGTATTTATACAATTGAATAAAATAAAAGAAGATTAAGTTTATTTGATGATAAAAAATATTTAATTGAGGGTCAAATTCACATATTACTCTCGGGACAAAGTAAATAATAATTTTATTCAACGTTTACAAAATATAAAAAAGTAGCTGTAACTGCTTGGAAATGGATACACCTTAAAGAGAAAAACTTTTTAATTATGTATATAATTTACCTCAATATCTGATTCAAAATCATGTTGGGGAATATTCAAATTCATTCGCAATTTTAATATAGGTACACAATGAGTTAAAAGAATGATTGATGATGATAATGTATTCTTATTTCAGTTACATATTATTTGTACGTGTAAACATTATCAGTTCGTTTTTTTTCATTTCTTTTTTTTTTTCGTCGATTATCCTTCTAAAAGCTCATCAGTTTCCCATTAAAAACTGACAATTCTTTCGTTGATTATTTGACAGAGTAGCCTAATAGGTAACAATTCAGAATTTGTAAACTGAATAGCTGTGGTTCAATCCCGGTTGGTCCGATTTACAATTGGCAAGAGTCCTACAGATGTGCTTCCTCACTAATTAGGTGAAAGGTACCTGTACAGTGTGTGCATCTTGTCAAACAGATATGTTCACATAGTAGGTAATTTCAAAAAGTGAACTGTTAGGCTCTAGTTAGCACGGTTTTTCATTGTTGTCAAAAAAATCTTTCTAGCTTGATATTAATGTTCAATACCTTGTCAAGTATTAAATTGTGTTGATCTCAGGAGGCTATTTACAAACTGTCTATAAGCTTTATACAGCTATGTCTATAAAGCAGCACAAGGGCTATATACTTCTTGCTTATCGCAATTTTATTAATCTATATGGCCATGTCCGGAGGTATTTATACATATAAGTCAATAATAGCTATAAAGAGTTGGGAATGTTGGTGTTTGTGATTTTGACCGTGGATTTTTATATTTTATAATAAAAAAATTGCTTCTTATCAACAAACAGTTCACTTTTGCGCATCCGTTTGTATTTCATTTATATATACAACTCATAAACACTTCTTTATAGGCATGATTTCTTTATAGTTCTTATAGATAGTTTGTAAACTGCACCCAGGTTGAGGTAGTAAGATAAAAAATAAAAAAAAACCTCTTTCCATCTGATATCAGTGTTCAATACCTCGGCCAAGAATTGAATGTTGGTATTAGGTTGGAATAGGAAGATAAAAAAAAAATCTCCTTGGGTACAAATAAATAATAAAAAAAGGGCCCCAGTATCAGTGACTATCACAGACTGTTACATTTAATGTGATAACATTTTCATCTTCAATATCAATGTTTTACCATCAACTATCATACTGTGTTAACAAATACATGGATTTCCTCATAACTGTTTTATCAATGTTGAATGAAATATATTTCGATGTGTCATAAGAAAGCTATGTATAATTAGTATCATCGATAATCGGTGGAAAATTTAACAAGAAAAAATGACATCGAATGTAAAAACAAACCCCGTATTTTGCTGAAGTGAAAATGAAAATGTTATCACATTAATAAAATATAGAGGTAGCGAAGGGGGATTTTGTTCAACAAAAATGTATATTTTGCTAAAAAGTGTTGGAAAATGATAAAGTTGAATACAAAAGTAATAAATTTTTGAAACTTATAATGATATAAAATTGAGATAAAATGGTTTGATTTTGATTTAAAAATTGATAAATATTCTTTTTAAAAACTTGGTGTTACATCTCTAGCCCAGATTATTGTAGAGACCAACAAAATAGATAGAAATACTCTATCTACTTTTTATTTGGAAAAGAACATGTCACAAATTATCACATCACGATATCTTATACTTAATTCTCTTATATAATAATCCTATTCCCACTTATGTCTGCCTCCACTAGGGCGGACTACAAACTAGGGACATATAGGAACATCTACAGACTTTACAAGATCAGACAGAGTAATACTGTACTGACACTCAAAAGAAAGGCAAGTGAAGTCCCAGTGTAATTTGAATTATCAGGTCACTTCTTTTTGTGCCTAAATGTTTAAGTCAACCAAAAATGTACTTAAGGTACATACCTGAATAGTGCTGACAGATATGCTGACTAGTTGTTTGTCTGCATATTTGTTAGCACCATTAATTAGATTTAGTGGTCGGAGGTAACAGTGAATATTTGGTAGAAATATTCACTGTTGTTTGTTACAAAGTATTTAGGTCAGCAAATGTGTTTGTCTGCCTAAATACAACGGAACACTTGGAGAATTTTTTTGATTTTTTTATGATGTAGAAAAATGAGTGACAAGATTAGTAATTGAGAGGTGGCACAAAACATACATATGACTACAACTTACATAAGCCTATTTCTTGTTACCCCAGTACAGGTTGCAATTTTGATCTGATAGTCACAAAATTTGGAACAAACATTAGTATTAAGCCAAAGACCTGAACTATTAATTTTGTTGTGGATTGACTGTATGGTACTTCTGGTATGACTGTTTTTGTTTTCTGTTTTGCCTATAAAATTTTGTATTTTTGACAAATAGCTACAAAATTTGAAACAAATTTTCTTCATGATATATTAAAACTTACTACAAATTTTGGTGCGGATCGGTCATATGGTACTTCCAGTACAGCTATTTTAATTTTTGTTTTGGCTATAAAATTTCTAATTTTCAAACAATAGCTACAAAATTTGAAACAAAAATTAACTATGATAAAATTGATTATAACTTGATACAAATTTTTTGCGGACCAGCCATATGGTACTTCCGATATGGCTATTTTCGTTTTTGGTTTAGATATAAAATTATAAATTTTCGATCAGTAGCTATGAAATTTGTGACAAATATTACAACTTGCTATAAATTATGGTTTAGATTGGTTATGGTACTTCCGATAACACTATTTTTGTTTTTATTTCGCTTATAAAATGCCTAATTTTGGACCAATAGGAACTAATTCGAAACAAATATTTATTACGATCTTTGACTATATAGTACTGGACTAATAAAGAAAGTTGATTTCTGGTTAGACATGCCGGTGCTAATTAGGCAACCAGAGCGTACCTTTTGACACTTTTCATTGTGTTTATCTACGCTATCCTTGTGAATTTAAGGAATGTCTCAATCAGATGTATTCTAAATTGGTGAATTCAAGCAAAACGTCGAAAATATGCAGAAGGTACGCTGGGTTGCCTAATTTTTCGCCGGCATGTCTTGACATTAAAAAGTACATTGGTATTATGGAGCTTTACTGGTTCAGTACTATATAGTTAAAGATTACGATCTATCAATAATTTTTTAGTGGCTATCTAATTTCACATTTTTTGAAAACCTACTTTTTTTAACGGAGCTGCTACAGCGTAAGAGTTTTTTTATTTTACTTTTTTCCGCACATAGTCATAAGGTATCATATTATTATTATTATTTTTATACCTACTTGAAAACAAGCTATCAGAATGTGGGTGACAGGAATGGTCTGTAATGGTTTCTTCTTTTTTTTGTATTGCATCATAAGATACACTCGTTTAAAGCTTCGTAGACGCGAAAATAATTTACAGTTACCCTTCGTTGGCTAAAAAAGCCCTGTCAACAACACTCCTTTTCAAAACGTCGTTTACAGAAATGTAATTTTCCAAAAATAACGTTTAGAGGGAGGCAACCGACCCGCATTTTCCAGCATCCTTTGCAAACAAAGCAGCAAATTTTTCATTGGAGAAATGAGTGTGGAAAACTCCGCCCCTGCATGTCATCGATCCGACTATATTTACCGTATAGTAGTGTCCTTTTGTTTCCTCCTTTGTTTAAAAAAAATTGTTTTTAATTTGAAACGCGTTGAAACTATATACCTAAGTGAATTACTAATCCTGTGAGCAAAATTGGTTTTGCTTTAGACGAAGAGTATAAGAACATTACTATCAGTACAAGATCAAATAGTAAGTACACAAATGAACAACTTATAAAACATAAATAAATTGTAAAATAAAATCGTGTAAGCCAGACCAAGACGATGACCAAAACAATTAACTGCGCCTGGCTAAAACCAAAAATTGACAAGATCCAGACCAAGAATAAAACTGACAGTGCCAAACCGAGACTAACAGTGTTGATGTAATTTCAGACCAAAGCCAAAAATTCCAGCGTAGTATTTGTGTTAGTTTTACTTTTGCCCAGCAGTAGCTGAAATAAGAAACATCGATACAGCTTACTTAAATACGAGTGAGGTGTGGAAAATTTCGACTGCTGAGCCACATATCCAAAAAAATTGCCGACAATGAAAAGAAACACAAAAAATTTGACATAATTTGCTGACAGGTTTGCAGATATTTGGGTATGTGACACCCTCAACCCTCCTTTGGTACGCCTCTGCTTATTCTTGGTCGTATTTTATTCCTTGGAGACTCCTCTTCAATTTGATGTAACAGACAAGAATTTATCTAGCTTTGAAAAGAATTACAGCCAAAAATTTGAAGACTGTTCTATACTGGTTATGTATCCAATTTTGTCCGCTGAACGGACGACGTCTTGATATGCGAGTTGGGTTTTTATTTATATCGATCAGTGAGCACACCTCTTTATTTTATCACCGGGCCTAGGCCCGACGAGAGGGGGAAAGGAGATTTCCTCCACACCCAAGTTTTTAGGATCCGAGCATTTTCAAAAAAAAAAAAAATCTATTTAAAAATCGACACAAATGTAATTTTCAATTTTCTGAAGATACCATAAATTTTTTCATCTCGAGCTCGAATTTCCTTTCTACAATCCTGATTGTACCCTTCGCAAAGTAATGGAAATTGTTATATTATAGGCCTGTCAATCAAAAAATAAATTTAATTTAGACTTTTTTAAAGAAATATTTTTTTCTCGATACATATTTGGATGGTCAGCGTTCATTTATTTTTCTTCCCAGATTTCGTACGATTCCAAAATGAAAATATTGAAGAATACTGCAATAATATTAATGTATTTTGAATTTGCGAGGAACTCAAATGAGGTATAGAAAGGAAATTATTCAGAGGTAGCCTACTGTATCTATTTTTTAAATCAATTAGAATTCAAATTAACAATTTTTGTTTTTTGGTTTCATTTTTGCTGACATTTCAATTTGACAAAATTTTCTTTCCAACCCTATTTATTCTTCTAACCTCACCATTTTATCCAGAAAAGTAAGGACAAAGAACGAAATTTCATATCATTTATTAGGAAGAAGAAAGACGCAACTCAATTTTGTTTTGATAAAAACGAATAATTATTTTAAAAAAAATTATTCATGTAGATATAGGTATGTACTTATTGGGCTACATTTTGATTTTTCGATGAATTTCTTTTCTTTACGTTTTCAAACGAACAAGGAAATAGAATTGATTCAGATTAAATAGAGGCCAACTTTTAGAATTTATTTACGTGAATAATTCAAAAAATATATAATTTTAGACTTTTGAGTGTTGTATCTCTCTTCTTGTAAATCGATGACATAAAAGTGCTGTATTTGTTTCTTCATTTAAACTTGAGACATGAATACCATATTGAGCTCAAGCCTATTAAATGTTATTTTGGGTGAACAATATGAAACGGGTTGAACCAATATGGATGACTATTAACCAGAAATCAGTTTTTAAAATTCGATTGAAAAACTGCTAACAAGACTGTAACCAGCCTCATGTATTGGCTGAAGCAAATAAAATTCCAGCCAGGGCAGGATTTCAAATGTTTTAGGCCCTGTTTTTCAATCCTCAGTTAAGATTCAACTGGCAGATAGTACTAAGAGTTAAATAAGATTTTAACGCTATCCGACAGTTAAATTTCTTAACTGATGATTGAAAAACCAGCCCTTAGTCATCTTGTGGGAAATACGTTACTCTATTTTGGGATATGGGGTGGTGTGGGGTAAATTTTTCAATTTTCTCTAAACCGAGACAATGACCTTTCGATCATTTAGAGGGTGTATGGATACCCAGGTAAACACAAAAGTCCGTGCCAACATTAATTCCCAAAACCCTGAAATGGACATATGTTTCCCTTGTTTTCACTGGATTCACAGCAAAATTTGTAGATAGTTTTAAGGTACACCTACATAACCAACAGCAAGCAGCAACAGCATCCAAACCAGTGTAAACAAATGTAGATACTTCTAAACTCCAAACCAAAATGCTGTTTAGCAGCCAGTTTGTTGCAAAGCATCAAACAACCGAAACAAAATATTTTGTTTTTGCTATTTTCTGTGTAATGTCGGTTTTAAGGGAGGGATTTAGTGTGTAATCCTCCAGCACCAAAAAAAAAAGGTCAATTTAAAATAAAATCATTCGGTTTTATATTATAAAATGGGATTCGATCCCACGCGAAAAAAAAATCCTGAAATCGGGCCTGTTGTTATGGAATATGAAAACAAGAACTTCCTTTTGGAGTAGGACAATTTTCATATTTTCATCCCACCTATTGTAGAAATCGCCAAAAGTTTATTTGCTGTGACAGCAAGGGCTGTTTGGTGTTGATTATGTAGGCGTAGCCATAGATTCACAGGACCAACAAATTGAAAACGGACAAAAAAAGACCTACTGAAATATGCTGAGAAAACCTTTGTCCATAGTAGGGCTTTTGAATGATGGTACAATTCATCAATATTAGTGAGACATGGCAACTGGATATCCAAACAACTATATTATGATCGTAGCAATTCCCCCCATTTCTCCCAACTGATTACGGGCTTGACTGTTAAATATCACTTCTAGTAAAAATAATAAGTGTATTAGATATTATATTAGAAAATTATTTCATTTTTCGGCGAACTAAGTATTTACAATCTTCTTTTCTCTCGTTACTTCTAACTTGACCAAAACCGGAAAAGATGATTAGACAGACTTGAACTTTTTTTCATTTGAAATGAATTTATACTTCTCCTATATTGATAACATTAAATTTATCATAAAACTTTCACAATCCAATTTAGAGCAAAATTTTCAACAAAAATAACTCAAATAGAATAATTTTCATCAATAAAACAGATTTTAGATTCACAAAAAGTGAAACTGTTTTCAAAAATACTGAAAACTACATCCATTGTTAAAATTAGAAAAACAAAATTTCTATTCAGGGAAAATTAATACCTACCACTAAATTATTACTGAGATTTAAAAAAAAAAGAAAACAAAAAAATTGAACATATTTGCGACATCTTACTATCCTTGTAGGTACGTATGTAATAGACAAAAAAATAGTAATCCATTACGCAAAAAAACATTTTCTTTGCAAGACTAACCTTTCTCTTTATTTCAGTTTTCTTTCGCCAACCTCTCGAGAGGAAAATCACTTTATTCTAAGAACGGCCATTTTACAAACCCCGTTGACTTTACAGACAGGGTACGAAAACCACGCCCAACGAGGGTTGGATTTGTTAGGGTTGAAATCATTTGTAGCTTATTTATACACGGTAACAAGTCCCCAGAGGAAAACTAATTCAATTATAGAGTAACTGTTACCAAGTGAGGTTTAAGAGTTAATAAAAAGTTTTTTGTTTTTTTTTCTACAAGTGTTCATTTTTCCAAAGACATACACACTCTGAAAGTTCGTACGAGGTAAGGGTTCTACTTTAATAGGAAAGTTTATGTAAAACCATTTTGTTTTTCTTTAATTGATTCCTGTTTCTTGAAGCCTCGATGTAAAATTTAATTCTATTTATTTATTTTATTTTTTATTTTTTTCATTGTTTGCAGGTAAATTTTAAATTTAAAATAACTCAAAGTTATCCCATTGAGGAATTTTTTTCTTCTCTCTAATTAATAACAATTTTTTTTTCTCGCATTACTAATTCTGCGGGTTTTAATCTGAATGAGAACACTTGAATGAAGTTCTAATTTTATCATCATTCTCAACGACGAAAAAGAAAGTAAAATCCTTATTTGTCATTTTTGTCGTCCATTATTGAATCAAAAATACATACTTTATTTTAAATTTTTTTTTTCTCTTTGCTACAGCTTTGCTTATGAGAAATAAAGAATCTTTTTCTATAGCAGTGCAGCAAAAATCAGTCTACAAAGAACGTCAATCAAATGTTTAAAATTCAGCCCTCCTTCATATCTTTTGAAAATTACATTTCAAATTATTTTTCTATCAACGGTTAATAAAAAAAATTCGCACAGGGTGAAGCCGATAATTAATTTTCATGAAAGATTAATGGAAAAATAAATGTTTGAATTATTTTTTTTTAGTTTATTTATTATTTATTTATTTATTTATTTTTTTAAATTTCGAAATGAGTAAGTCTATTTAAAAACAGTTAATAACCTAAATGATAAATTTTTAATTTTTAAAGGAAAAATTATATCTATTGGTATTCGCCTAAATTATTTTATCTGAAGCAAAACTCATGTTTTTCTTTTCGTTCTTTTTGTTAGGTAAGTACTGTTTCTGCTGAAAATCTACAATGAATATACATATCCTAGGCCCATATTCACAAACTCACTTTAACCTCCATTCACTTAAATTTCACTTTAAAAAAGTTTTTTGCACAATTTCGTACTTAAAAATGTGGGAGCACTGTATCTCTTATGAGAGTTTCAATGTAAAAATAAAATGTTACCCCACTCTTAAATACAAAATTGTGCCCAAATTCATTTTTAAGTGAAGTTTAAGTGAAGGGAGGTTAAAGTGACATTTGTGAATATGGGCCCTAAACTACAAAAAAATTAAATAAAAATTGTCTAACGGACTTTTTCGGTAGGTACTAAAGATGATAATGAATCCACTGATATCGTATCTTCAGTAATCCTAAATTTAGGCAATGGCAGTAAAAACTTAGTACCTACTTATATCTATACTTTTATTTCTCTCCGTAATTGTATGAAACTTTTTTCTTAGAGAGAAACAAGACAAAAGGGTTGTAAATTAGGCAACAGAAAAAATGTTACAAAAGATTTTGCATAATTTCAGAAGACTAAACCCCTCTTTTCCATCATCGTAGTTTGAGTTACTAGACAATTTTATGTTAATATAATGAAGGAAAGAAACTTACCTCAAAAAAAATAATTAAAATCAAATTTGAATTTTTTTTTTTTTTTTCAAATAGGCAGCAAGACAAAAGTAAGTATAGCTGAGGTGTACCCGGAATATTTTTTGGCGTGGGTCATAATGAAAAAAAAAAACACGAAAAATATTATTTTTTGTTGTTTTTTTGTTGTAAAAAATATATTTTTGGCCATGGGCAAAAATTCTCGTAGATAAAACTTTTTCTTCAGGTGGACAAATAAAAAGTTTTCTCATGCAAAAAATAGTTCCATTTTATTGGTTACTAATGAACAATCAAACTTTCTGAATAATGTTGTTTTTTTTTAGTGCTACATAACTCGAAAGACTCGTGAAAGAAGATAGACCCAGTCTAACCTTCTTCCTAACCCGTATTTTACTTTTCGGAGATTCAATCCCCCCCCCCAAAAAATCAATAATAACAATATTGATTTTTTCGAAGAATTTATACTTTCTACAAATTTTAATTTTCAATTCGCCCGATTCAAAAAGGAAATAACACGAATCGTCTATATTACGAACGCCTTGAAAGTAGCATAATCATAAATAATTTCTAAAAATATAAATTCTTCACAGATAATCAGATATCGATTCATGTACTGCCAGTGGAGTAGGAATGGGGAGATTTTGGGGCAAAAACCCGTCAAATTTTTCTATTACATCACATCTCTCAAAAAATAATTGTGCTCTGGCTACGCCATTGTGTACTGCATAATGCATAGGTCTATCTTTCTACAAATTTTAAATTACAATGAGAGAATGACATACTCAAGTTGATTAATTCGTAAAAACAAAAAAAATTAAAAATATATTAGACTATTCTCGTCTTCTATTAATGTCCAGAAAGTATTAGAGATGAAAACATTCTCAAGTAAATTTATAGCATTTTTTAAAATTAAATAGAGTAAAAAAGTTTACTCAATTTAAAATTTTTTAATTTTTGGTCAAGCTATTGAAAAAAAATAATAGACGAATAATTCTAGGTAAAGGATAGTCTTAAAAGGACAAAAATATTTTGAAACTATTGAAAAAAATTCATATATTTATACAACATTCCCACAACTAGAGTACCAGAAAAAGTTCGAAATATTAAGGAGTAGGCCAAAAATTTAAACCAAAATCGCTCCTAAGGATGAAATGGAATTTCAAAAGATTATGTTATTTGTAAATATAATTATATTATCCGTAAATATTAAATATCGTTAAGGTATAAAATTTAAACCAAAGAAATGTTATGGAAAAAATGTTATATTAATTGAGATAGATTAAAAAAATTAATTTTTATTATATTATTTTTTATTATTGGAAATCAAAAAATTATTATTTTTTGAATCACTCCCATTGATAATAGGTACATAATGGAAATTTGCAATAACATAGAATGTATCGTGTAAATTTATGTCAGTCATTTAAATTTTGAGAGAGTTAATATAAACCTTCAAAGTTGTTAATCGCATTTTCAAAGTACTTATTATATGAAGTGAACTGAAAACCTTGAAAAGTGCTTCAACAAAACGATTACCTATACCCAGTATAATATCGACGAAGATTTGAATTTTAAAATTCTTGAAAAATTTAATATCATTCTCGCCCTAAAAATGTGAATGGAATGCAGAACTGAAGTACTAGTTCAGCATCAGCGATGGATCCAGTGGTTAATAACTGAGAAAGATTCAAAATTGAAAAAACAGAAGAACTCCAAGAAAATGGAGGGAGATGGGGAAAAATAGAATTTTTGACATCAGTTTTTGAATATTGGTAGGAGGGGCTAGCAGTATAATCCTGCAGACAGTACATTTCTATTATAGAGGAGAGGGATACAGAAATATCATTACGGACAATTTAGAAAGGCATAAAAATTGAAATTAGGATTTGCTCTCCCTTAAGAAAATTTATTTTTTCCATCAATTTGCAAAATTTTGATTTGAGTGGAGCAAGAGGGAATGAAGGTGGAACTTTGTTTTTCAAAAGTTTTCTGCGCCGTTTACATAAGAGAATTTCATGGTAAAATCTTACTGAGAAACAAGGTCCATGAATCAGTATTTCCTTTAGTTGGAAAAAATTTCAGTAGTAAGTGGGCACCTTGAGGACAATTTTTCTACCATTGGCAGGTGGCTCTGTTCAATGGTAAAAGTCCATCAATTTTCCTATCTGTGTGTGTGTGTTAGTCTAAAGAAATGTTGTCCGTTTACCATTGATAGGAAGCGCCATAGCAGTGATAAATTTTTTCCAATTGTCGGAGAATTTTCTCGTCATCGAGCGTAAGATATGAATTTTTTTCTGTTGAAGATGAAATTTTTTTTTATGTGAAATATTTTTGTGATACGTTTGGAAAAAAGTGAAAGGTGAAAAGTGAAAAAAATTTTTTTTTTCTAAATGGAAAAAATATTTTTGGACTGAAAAATTTTTCGAGAAAAAAGTTGACAAAAGTTAATGTAATTTTTTTGTTATCGGGTGGCAGCAGTGTCTGAAAAATTATTTGGGGACAGTTATATTTTTTTTGTCGTCGGGCAGTGGCATTGGAGGCAGTGGTGGCGTATAAAAAATTATTTGTGTACAGTTGTTGGTATTTTTTTTCATGGTTAGCAGTGGCATTGGAGGCGTGGCGGTGTATGAAAAATTATTTGGGAAAGTTGTTGGTATTTTTTTGTGGTTGGCAGTAGCAGCAAAGGTAAATTATCTGGTGGCTGTTGTATTTTTTCATAATGCAGTGGCAGCCAAAGTGGTGGTGGCAGAGGTGGTGATGTATAAAAATTTTTAGGGAAATTGTTATATTTTTTCATGGTTGGGGGTGGCAGTAGAAGTAGGCCATGGTTGTAAAATTATTTGGTGGGAGTAGATAATTTTTTTTCTTAGTCAGTTGGTGGTTTATTATTTCTAAATTTCAGTTAGTCTAAATTTGGTGGTCGGTGAGTTGACATCAAGGTAAGTTCATATTTGTGCATGTTTGGTATTTCTCTCTTCCTCAACTAGTCTGCCATTGTTGATTTTGAATCTCCTTGCTGTTAGGCTAGTCCTATCTGTTAGATGGGGAATTATAATTTTTCAATGGCGGGTGAAAGAGGAGGGAGGGGTTATCTGACATGGACAAGTACCTACATAAAATAAATACGAAAATAATAAATACATCATCCACCTTCCACCTTCCACCTTTCATGGTGGTGAATAAAAAAATAATTTTTGCTGCTGCCACCACTCTCCTTGTTGTATCCATCATCATACTTCCTTACAATATTTGGGTGAAAAAAAATAAATTTGCCATACAAAAAAATAACCCGAGCATTGCCACCCACCATCCGCTGTAAGTAAAATAAATCTTTTCGGGAACAATAAAAATTAAAATTAAGAGTATAATGACAACAATGACGACTATCTGTCTTGTGTGAGTGAAAAAAAAAAAAAAGTGTGTGTGTGTAATGAGGACAATGACTACCTATCGTGTGAGTGTGTGGGTGAGTGTTAGGACTCAAGGAGGATTTAGTGAAGGAACTGTTGGCTAAATTGGAGCTTCCCAATTATAGTTCCGATGAATGCGTAAACGGACCTTCACATAATATTAAGAAGAAGGAACTGTTGACTGAAATGGAATTTTCTTCAAACAGTTCTATTGAATGCGTAGAAATACCTTCACCTATTTCCAATAATAATTTAGAGAAGGAACTGTTGGCTGAAACGGAGCTGTCCGATGACAGTTCCAATGAATGCTTAGACCAACCTTCACCTACTTTTAACAATAATACTAAGGACAAAAAAAATTTAGCTTTAAGTGTATTCCATGTGGAGGCTACATCCCTTCTATTTAATTTTAGATGCATGCCTAGTCTAAGTCCTGTAAATATGAACGTTCTCATGGATCCACCTTCCCAAATGCCTAAGTTGACCCCCAATAAACGTGTGAAGGCTGTTGTAAGAAATAGAGTGCTGTTGCTACCGCCGATTGGCCGTATGTGAAGAAAAATATTAAAATGAACGAGCCCCCTAAAAAATCAAGAAAAATTAAGAATGCTGTTGCTGCTGCTGCTGTTGCTGTTGTGAAGGAGACCAAGTTGTGTGAGATTTTCCCTTTCAGATATGAGTTTTTCCCACGACGTCGTGCTACACCCAAAAAGTGTAAAGTGAAAACACCTAACTTTGTACCTAAGTTTAGGGCTATTTTCCATTTAAAAATTCATTCTTCTCCCAATTAATGCCGTACAATGATCGTGATCTGAGGTGTATGTTGTACGAGTTAAAACAGTTGTTGGATAGAGTGTCTCAACCAAAATTACCTCTCAAACCCCCAACCACTTCAGATAAACAAAGTGTGTTCAGAAAGGTTTACTTCGGTGGTGGTAGTGGTGATGGTGGTGATAGTGCTAGTGGTAGTGGGGTGGGACTCGATGAAATATTTCCTTTTGGCAACAAAATATTTTCCCAAGACAGTGTCAATGGGGGAATGTGGGTAATGTTTTTCCCTTTCATGGTGATGTTATTGTTTCACCTTGTAAATGTCCCCAGTTAAAATTCATCAATATTTGGGAAATCAATCAACGGTACATTCCTAAATTTCAAAATTATATTCTCAACTACAAAATTCAGTTTAAAAAAAACTCCCAAAAATAACCGACGGCGATCTCATTACCAAAGCACTAGACGAGATGATCGCATAGGGTAAAATGAAAACGGAATGACGGCAGGGGGATAAAATGAATATCGTGGAGAGTAATGCAAAATTTAACAACCCCATCACTACGGGGTATGCTTGTAATAAAATTAAGAAAAAACTTATAAAAAAATAACTCAAATTCTAACTTCTGACGAAAGTGTTGTTCTGACTGAATGCATTTTCACCTTACCTGTAATTAACATGCCACGTAGTTTGAAACCTAAGAAAATACTGAACTTAGCCACTGACATACATTTGAAATGATGCATACTGCAAATTCAAAATAACGATATGTTGTGTGCCCCACAGGCCATTGTTACTGCCATGTCCTACCACACTAACAAATTTGGTGGATGGATACTGAGTGCAGCCGACATAGTCAACTTATGCAAAGGATGAAACATTCAGACTCACTTGGCATGGAACTGTGTCTCCAAATTGACACTTACGACGAGTTTACCGACGGATTTACTTTGGAGGATATCCGGACCTACGAAGAAATCCTTAACGTGTAAATAAAAGTCATCGACATGCAAAACTTCAACGGTTTACTTTACCATGGTGCCATCGAACAACCAATCGTACTCTACCTGTACAAAGATGGTAACCATTTTGACATGATCACCAAAATGACTTCTTTCCTGGGTGCGTTGGACTATTGTGAAAAGTGCAACAAACCGTACCAAAAAAAAAAATGTTTACCACTGCAGACCAAAACCAGGTGCAGTGTGTAACCTCTGTATAAAGGCTGAGCATCCTTCCTACACTAAAGATAAGATTTTTTGTACTAATTGTAATCGTTATTGTTTTAATCGCGAGTATTTAAATAATCATAGTAATAGTGTTTGTGCCACCATGTTCAAGTGTCCGAAGTGTTGTTATATAATTTGTTGTAGTTCGTTATAGTCGCATAAGTGTGGTTATGTGAAGTGTCTTAATTATAAGGAAGCGATGTTGAAAAAAAATCATCAGTGTTACATGGTGTCGAAGCTACCAAAAGGTGGTTGGTGTAGTGTGGGGTGTAAAAAGTGTTTGCCAGGCAGTACAGTTGTCAACAGAAAATGCAGTTACACAAATCAGTACATCTTCTTTGACTTCGAAGCACTGCAGGAAATCAGGATCCATACAACAAACTTGATCATCGCACAAAATTTTTCAGGTGAGATCTTTACATTTACCAGTAACGATGTGTTTTACCATTGGTTAATCAGTTGCAAACATAAAGGTTACCCAGCCATCACCCACTATGCCAAAGGTTACAATTCGCAGTTCTTATGCAGTACCTTGTGGCAAACACCATTAAACCAAACATCATTTGTAACAGTTCCAAATTAATGATGTTAGAAATCCCGCACATCCATTTGAAAATCATCGACAGTCATAATTTTGTTGCCAGTTCTCTTAGGTTTTGAATGACGTTTGTATAAGAAAAATGGCCATCACAGTTCTCCCTATTCACCTGACATATTTTCTATAAATATGATATGGGTACGGTGTAATTTAGTAAAAAGTAACGTCGAAGATATGCATCTCAACAACAACACTATCTACAAATTTCCTTTGAACATTGAACCATGTGAAAAAATTCTTGAAAGACCGAATACAATCGCTTTTTACCATGTGAATACTGACACTTTACCCGATTTACAATTGAAAATAGTCAACCAGGATAACCGTTTGATCAATTTCCATGGTGAAAGAATTATATTGTTTTAGAATTTAGACCGGTAATATGAACAACAACAAAAACAACAACAACAGTCTCAATCAGTATCTCAAAGCAAAAAGAGAACTGAAAAGAAAATTTGAAGAGTTAAAGTATGAGCGATATGTACTCGACACATGGGAGAATGAAGGTTTAGCACCAATTTTGAACTTAAGCTGTGAGATTAATGCCAAAATTAAAACCACCACCACCAACAACAACAAATCAACATCATAACCTATTGCTACTGCCACTGTTGCTACTGTTGTTGACCAAGATGATTTAGTTGGTTACAAACGCAAGTTAGACATAATGCACATGTAGACACCAATTACGGTATATGTGTGGAAAAAGATGATTTTTACATCAGTAATTCTAAAGTGGACATTGTGGGTAATGATTTAGTGTTCGAAGGTTTTCCTGGTAAAACTAACATCGGTACATCTGGTTTGTGGGAGTTATTAATCAATACACATCCTACCAACTATACAGTCAAAGATTTTGAAAAATATGTCCAAATAGTAAAGGATACTTTCCTCTATAAACATAAAAACAATCTGTTCAGTAAAAAGTTAAAAATTAGAAAAAATTCCAAATACACCAAAATAATCAGACCGATAGTCTATAAATACAATCTAAGAGGTTCCAAACAAGAAGCTGAAGAAGACATAATCGGTGAAGGTTTATTACCTAAAGTAATTGTGCCAAACAACAGTGTCAAATAAGTATATTGGAATAATATTGACAAATTATTAGAAAGATTGGACATTTTATACGGTGAAATAAAAGCTGGAAATACTATCCCTACCATATGTAACAAAATTACGAACATTATACAAGAATTCAAAGAATATGACAATAGCGATGATGATGATGAATTATTCCGAGGGTTATGGTGAGAAACGGTGTAGGAAAATATTAAGAGATTTTCTACCACAGCCTATAGCAGCAACAACAACAACAACAACCACCAACACCAACACCACTGCATGGAGATGTAAAGGAGTGTTGAATGATTTGATAGATAATTTACCAGTGCCATTACATTTACCAGGTTACAATTATGCTGGACCTGGTACTCCACTTGATCTTTACCTGGAAAAAGATGTAAAACCAGCAAATAAACTGGACAAAGCTGCTATGCGTCACGATATCACTTATTTGAAATCTAAAGATTTGAACGATCGTCATTTGGCAGACTACGTATTGCAGGAAGAAGCGTGGAATTGTTTTAAGGTGGATGACTCTAGCATAGGTGAAAAAGCCAGCGCATGGTTGGTGACAACAGCAATGTGTGCAAAATGTGCCATTGGTGCGGGTGTTGGTGTGAAAAACAAACCAAAATACGTTGATTGTCCGGCTAATTTGGACCACAGCAATACGGAGCAACTTGTGAATTTTTTGCAAAAGCCTAATGGTAAAGGTATTTGTGTAAAGTTTAGAGTGGCAAGGATGAAAGAATCCATCGCTAGTGATTTGAAGATACAATTAACATTGAGACAGATACAAGCTGTCAGTTGTAGTCATACAAAAGACAAAGATGCAATGTTTGTTTGTCACCCCTACAGTTAAAACATATGATGACCGATAAGGAAGGTGGGTTCTTACCAGCAGAAGAAGCAGCTCTATTAGCAGCGGCTCCAGCCATTGAATCTGTTGTTAGCAGTGGAATTAACGCTTGGAAGAATAAAAAAGCTAATGATAAGTTGGTAGAAGATCATATCAGCCATAACAAAGCCATAGATGCTAATGGTAAAGGCATTTGTATTAGAAAAAGAAGAAAAAATCCACTCCAACTACTACTACTACTACTGCTACAGCATCTGTTACTGGTAATAATTTGTATAAAGAGTTATTGAAAAAAAAAGCTCCTCTAACCAACATCGATATCGAGACAATAGTGAAATGTATAAATATTCCACAATTTAGAGTTGTCTACATGCGTGACTTATTGGTGAAAAAAGTTCATAAAAACAAATGCAGTGTTGTTAATCTGGATAGTTATTGCGGCAGAGGAATACTTTGGGTTTGTTATTGGAAACATGACGATATGATCAATTATTTTGACTCATTCGGGGTGCAAACCCCTAGCGAATTGTTAAAATATTGGGGTAAAGGTGTAAAAGTATATTATAATCGTAGTCAAGTATAAAAAGTTGATTAAATTATTTGTGGACATTTATGTTTAGAATGGCTTGCACAATGACAAAAAAAAAAAACAACAAAAAACAAAATAAAATGTAAAGCTTGTTTCATGTGTGAATGCAAGGAAGGAAAAATATGTTATTTACTTTCCTTACTACGATGTTGGTTTGTTGGTTTTGCTAATGGTAATAGTAATGATGATGATGACAATTGCAAAAGCAATGGTTGGTGGTGTTGTTCATGCGATAAAATGTAATAATAATGACCGTTTGAAAGACTTTTTCTATCTCCATCACCCTCTCTCTATTATTTATACAATATGCAAGAGCAAGAAGCAAAAGAATTATATAACAGAGTGATTAAAAAATTGCAAAAATGCAGAATAATAACAAAAGGTATAGATGACATATGGGCTGCAGATTTATTAATAATGACTCAATACGGTACACAAAATGATGGTTACAAGTACATTTTCAACATTATTGACACTTTCAACAAGTTTATGGTTTTGGTTCTGTTGAAAACAAAAAGCGATAAAGAGGATGCCGATGCATTTACCAAAGTTATTAAACAAAATAAACGATGTCCCACCAAGTTACACGCAGACAGAGGCAAAGAGTTTGTGAACAAAGTTTTAAAAAAGTATTGTCAAAGTACAATATATCGTTATGTATCACACTTTTAACAATGAAAAAAGTGCCATAGCTGAACACGCCAAGCGTACCCTGAAAGAGAAATTAAAAGTCTGCTTCGAAATTGCTCAAAATTTCCGATGGATAGACGTACTACCGCTCAATGTGTGTGAATATAATGAAAAAGATATACATCTATTTATAGGCACAACGCCCGCATAGATAAATGCTGTAAACAAAGACAAAATTTGAGAAAAATTATTCCCTCTGGATAAACTCACTTTAGGTAAGCCTACTTTTAAGGTAGGCCAGGCGGTACGCATTCCTTGTTGGAAGAATACCTTCGACAAAGTATCGTTGAAATTGGACAAAAGAAATTTTTTATATTGCCACAATTCAATGCACCGACCTGATAACTTACACAATAAAAGATGCCAATGACGAAATAATCTACGCACATTTTTACACTTGAGAACTGCAAAAAACCCTAAATTTGTAAGAAATTAAGAGGTACGAGAGGTAAAAAAGGATTTGAGAATAAAAGATTAATAAAACAAAACATTTTCATCTCTCTTAATCGGTCGATGAACAGGTAATCATCTTACCCTGCTCACCTTTCTTTGTCACAATACTTCGATATTCATTTCGCCGTTACCAATGACTCATCAACGTTACCCAGAAATGCACCAACACTAGCATATCAATACTATCACTACCACCAACACTGACATAGCCATCAAAGGCGACCACCATTAAAAAATTACGAGTTACTTGTGATATAATCGTCAATATATCTATTGATTTATCCTATTTTTTGTGATTTTTGTGTTTTTTGCCATTTTGTTTGTATTCTTGCATATTTTTGGCATTTTTCTCATATTTTTAGCCATTTTTGGTATTTTTTGTGTCTTTTTACGTTTTGTCATTTTTCGTGTTAATCATGTTTTTGTCATTTTTTGCTTCAAAATGCCAAAAAAAATTTTCAACAACATCCCGTTTGTGATCTTCTGCGATAGTGATAAGGATCAGGTGGTGGTGCAAAGGCGAGTGCGAACAACGTAATTGAAAATTGTGAGTAATTAACATTACTAATACTCATGTACACGTGCTGGGTAATGTTGACTAAACTTTTATACATTTTTTCATCATGTGTCCAGGGGTAAAATCAGATCGGGTGTTTGAAAAAAAGAATACGATAGGTATGATGTGGTCACCCAAAGGGTAGTTGTCGTGTTTTTTTCCACACTACTAAAGTGAAAATAAATTTTCCATATTTTTCGGTAATAGTCAGACAGTAAATTATGCTGTTATACCCGCTTCCATGGCAATTTCTATAATAAATGGCCATTTTCCAAAAATAATAATAACCAAAAAAAAGAATTTTTTAAGTGACATGTGGAGGGTGGAAATAGAAATAACTTTTGTCTTTTTCTAACGTTTGTTTAATAAGCCAAATTGTACAAACACACTCTAGTACACTCACATGATTACACAAGTGAAAAATTTTTATTATTATTATTACATTTTTGATGAACCAATGATTTTTTATTTTTCACTTAGTGTCACCCGCGAACGTTTCCCAACTGTAGGTTAGTGTAATGCCTAGAGCTAATCCACACCCCGTGTTTTACACCAGAATGACGCTCAGTCATCTCCTGCGGCTGTCATCAGCAATCACAGTGATATAATAATAATAATAATAATAATAATAATAATAATAATAATAATAATTTTATATGTTAAAATGTATATAAGTGTAAATATTAATATTAAGTATAATAATGTAAATATGTTTTTTTTTTAGTTTTTTTAGTTTTTTATTTGTTTTTTTATTTTTTGATTAATATACTTGTATGGCTAATCCACATGTAAAAAACTTTCATTTTATTTATAAATGTAGAGTGTGTGTGTGTATAAAAATGAAATTGTAAGAGAGTGAGTGAAAGAGAGAGAGATGTGTGAGTACCTGTGAGGAAAAATGTGAAAAGTTTTCACAAACAGCGCGTAGTACCCTCGTGAAGGGGTGTGTAGCATCTTTTGTGAATCGCACATAGTGCCCATTCATGAATTGCACGGAGTGCCTTTTGTGAATGGCGCACACAATGGGTGTACAAACTTATCCCAAAAATAGACCGATGGTACCCACAAATGTTCCAAACAATCTTGCAACTTTTTAGTATCTAAAAACTGCCCGCTTTTTCCCCACTTATTTGGCAAACTGTTTGTGTACAACAACTGGTAATAGGTATTCTTTAATAAATCTTTCAGCCGTACACACTTTTGAAATTCCAAACACCTCGTACGTGGTTGTGTTGGATGGACAAAATCAAACATTTTATAACGGTCACCGTCCAACCAAAATTTTTTAATACAATTTGTAAAATTATCTACTTTTGCCGTCGTAGTCATACTCATAGTCATAATTGTAATAACAAAAACTGTCATGCATCATCCACACACCAACTAATACTTTCTTCACAAACTTCCAACACATATTTTTATGAAAATATATCAACACACATTTTTCCTCTTCAGTCGCTGTATCCTTTTTCACAACACTCAATACATCGTACTTAGTGAAAAAAATATCATCCAAACTATTCAAATCCATCATACATCCAAATAATCACAATAAGTTTTTTCCAATAAACAACGGTTGGAGCGTTACAACTCAGAGGTGTTTACAAGAGCACGTATAAGTCACCACTGTGTATCTGGAGCAAGTGCACAGATATATATACTATTTTACATACATCCAAAAATTAGCACCACTCCAAAAAAATTACAATAACTTTTGTCAACTTTTTTCTCAAAAAATTTTTCAAAGTCCAAATATATTTTTTCACTTTGAAAAAAAAATTTTTTCTCACTCCAAACGTATCACAAAAATATTTCACACCGAAAACATTTTTTCCCACACCAAAAAAAATTTCATCTTCAAATAAAAAAATTCACATCTCACGCCCAATAATGAGAAAATTCTCCGACAATTGGAAAAAATTTACCGCCGCTACAGCGCTTTGTATCAATGGTAAACGGACAACATTTCTTCGGACTAATACACACACAGACAGGGGAAAATTGACGGACTTTTATCGTTGAATGGAGCTACCTACCAACGGTAGAGAAATTGTCCTCAAGGTGCCCACTTCCTACTAATTTCTATCAAATTATCCAATAAAATAACATTTAATTGCGATTATAAATAAAAATTCATAGAGTGTTAATGATTCTAAGTACCTATATGAATCAAGTTTGGAGGCAGAAACAGTTTATATTGTACTAATTCTATAATTATTTTCTAGATGTACGCGTTTCAACAAGAAACTCACATCCCACCCCATCATCACCATCACCACCACCACCATCATCATCATCATAATCACAACAAACAGCATTCACCAAAATCACAAGAGAGCGATGAAGAAGATAGTCACGATGTCATCAATAATTTAGGCTCCAACAGAACATCACCTTCTTGTAGTCAGTAAGTATGAAAGTTATAAAATTAGGTAATCTTGTTAATACAAAGAGCACCAAAGCGTTTCATCTTATTTCAATAAATTATAATTGAAAATTCTTAATAATAATAATACGGAGACCGCAACTACCATTAATTAACTCAACCCACATAATTATTACGAGTTGCAGTCTTATGTATTGAAAAGGCAATTACCAGCACTTATTAAGTGCAGATGTAGCTTCTAGTTTCAAAAATTTCAAGTTTTTGCAGCTCCAAAAAATCCTTAGAATAAGCACTAGCATTCACGCCATGTAAAATTCTTCAATTCAAGTAAATACCTACCTACTTTTTCACATACAGCAGCTGATAAAATTCAATAAATGTTAAAATTTTAAGTAAACTGTTGGAATGTACTTTCTTTTATTCCATGAGTAATCGCAATAATTGGAATTTCCGTCATAATTTTCAAGATACAAGTAACAACATTTTATTTAAAATCCTTAACCCAAGCAACTCAACCTCAAATTCCAATTGTTCATTTAATACGTTATTAGCAATAAGTTACAATAAAAATAATATACCTACATTCATTCAGCGAAAGATTTCCAAAACATGACGCATTTATAAGGATGTGGGGGGATTAGAAAAGGTACTTATTCACCTTTTGGAACGAAATAGCTTTCAAATTTTTATACCAAAATTGCTGGTTTTCTTTTTGACTTTCCTCAATCATGAACCAATGTAATATTGCTCACTTCATTTTAGAAATCTCCCGTTGAATCGAGTATAGATACCTATAACTCAGGTAGGTACTTCTTTTCAATGTTGTCAGAGACTTATTTTTAAAATCAGACTACATTTGAAAACTATATATTAACACCCCAAAAACATTTCGTTCTTATTAATAAAATAATTATTTCAATTACCTATCAAACTTCTTTCAATAATTTTCTCAGATTTTAGAAATTTCTCAAAAATAATTCTTAAAAATATGTATATTTAGCTGGTTCTTTTTTTTTTTTTTTCAATTTCATTTCGTTAAAAAATAAAAATGTGAAAAGACAAAAAATTTTTATTTCAGTTTTATAGGTTATTGTTTGAAACTTTTATATTTTCCTTTATACTGCAAAAATAATGAAATGATAATCTGTTATAAAAATATCCGGGCTTTGATCTTTACAGACGAATATCTAAATAAATTTTGAAAATAAATCAAATTATGATACGAGGTAAACGTTAATTTATTTGGGCTTTGAACGGCAACCTGTGGCACAGATAATTCAAGATTTCTGGACGTGTTTTAAACAAGCAAAAAAAAAAACAAGAAAAATAACCGAATATTAGCAATTTATTAATTCAACGGATGGTCTTTGCACAGAAATACTATGTTTTTTTGGTCGAACTCCCGACTACGCCACTGACCTCAACTATTCACAACTTCGTTGTTAATAGCTTTAAAATATCCTTTATTTTTTTCTCCGAATTATGATTTTAATTATTTAACGTTTCAGCTCAACTTCTTGTGCCCCTATGCCAGCAGCAGATCATATTCCAGAGGATATCGACTTACCTAGCTGCATTTATGCAAACCGGACCCATACTGCTACCAATTTACATCACCATCACCATCATCATATATCGGAGCATATGGCAGGTGAATGATGCAGAAAAAAATTAACAATGAAGTTTTACATATAAGTAAAAAGTACACTCTCTCTCTATCACACACAAACACACACACACACACACACAACGAAAATTGTTAGAATCGAAATTAAACTAGGTATTATTGACGTCTGTAATGTAACCAGAAAAATATGGAAAACAAAGCTATCTAGTGAAAAAAGGGAGCAAAAAAAAGTTTCTTATAACCGTTTATAGCCTAATATAAAAAACTGAGAAAATCAAATTATTTAAAATAAGCTAAATAATTTGTTTCTCAAAATTATAGACCGAATCCCAATAAAAAATCACGGTTACATTCGCAAGCTTTGCCTATTTCATCAACTCTGACCGATCGATTTTCCTATTTAACACAATGACGTAACTATCGCGACAATGATCGTGCTTCGAAAAATTTCGAGTCAAGAAAAATACATTCTAAATAAGGTACCCATTAAATTTTAAAATTGTAGCTAGGAAACTGCCATCATCCCACAAAGATACAAAATGTTTTTTGATTTAAAGCATTTTTTCTTTACTTACCTACTTAATATTACCATAGTTCAGTTTTTTGCAGTTTCTCGACTCGAGATTTCCTATACATTTTGGTCGGCTCTCGCATCAGTCCTACACTAAAAATAAAAAATTGGAAAACTAATTTAAAAAATAAATCGACCTAATTTTAATAGATTTTAATGTAATGTGCAGATGACTGTATTCACGAAAGCAACAATATGCTACCACTGACAGATGATAATTATTATAATGCTGGAAATTGCAGTCCATACCGAGTTCAACGACAAGCAGCCAATATTCGAGAACGAAAGCGCATGCTGAGGTCAGAATCTCGCACCAGACACAACTCAGATAAACCTCCCATCAAAATGTAAGGCCCCTCGCGAGAATTATAAAATTTGTCTTTAATAGCACATTCTTTGAATTTTATCGATCACAAACAGCGAAGGAAATATTAATATTCGCGTAGGTAAGATTGTATTTTAATCTTGGTAATGTCTACATTCGTGTCCGAAGTATGGCAAAATAAAGCACGAAATATGACGTACCTATACCTATATATATATATATATATTTAAGTGTGTATATATATTTTTATGTTAGATATAAAAACATTATGAGATGGAAACCCTTGTGAGAAATATATTTTCAAATATTTAAAATATGGTGTTCTGCCGGAGAAAATTGTCCTTTGCTGTTTGTTAAATAAATTACTTCATATAATTATATATTTCTCGCAAGGGGTCTCATTGAGAGCAGACGTAAAAGTTATTAAAGTGAATAGGTAGTAAAATTTTAACTATATTTCGTACTTATATTTCAGCAGCATAAACTCGGCATTTGACGAACTAAGAGGGCACGTTCCAACGTTTCCTTACGAAAAACGGCTGAGTAAAATTGATACACTGCGATTGGCCATTGCCTACATCGCCTTATTGAAAGAGGTCTTGACTGCGGACTGCGATCCAATTACTTACGTAGAAAAATGTTTGAGGGGCGATAAACTTCCAGAACGCGCAGAATGGAATACAAGCGGTAGAATCTATTTTATTAATTTTTTTATAAATTAGTATAAATAACTGAAGAAGAGTTTCTGTTCCTGCTCTCATAAATTTGAAACATTCACACCTTTCCAGAGATAGTACAAGATACTTTGATTCCTTACTATTAGCAAATACAAATTTTGATTTTGTATAATTTAATCGGTTACATGACAAATCTCATCGCGAATTAGTGCTTGTTGGAGACTCAAATCTTGTAATTAGGCCTCAAAATCATCCATTATATAAGAAAAAAGTAATAAAATTAGAAAATTATATAATTATTTTTAGTACTGTTCCAACCTTATAAGGAGATGGTAAAATAATTTCTCAAAAAATGGAAGAAAAAATCCTCAAAAATACAAGGAAACCTTCAAGATAGAAATAGGTCTTTTCAGTAATGTGATTTTTATAGTTTTCTTTTATATGTTCAAGTTATACAAGTATAATGATTTTACCACTATTTTTCTTTTCCAAGTTATTCTTGAAAGATTGGCGCAAAAAGTATGATTGGACCATAATTTTTTTTGGCTTAAATTTTCTATTTTAAAAAAAAATCTACCTGCCAAAACTCAAGTTCTGACTTTCAATGAAGTAGTTAATTCGGTTTGGAAAAAAGTTGAATGGTAGGTAATAAAGAAAGTAGTTAACTAAAAAATTAAAATCAATAAACAACCTAATGTTTTCGTGACACTAAGTTTATTAAAAAAACTATCACCAAGCAAAAAAATTTCAAGCAAGAAAGTTATTTCCATCAGACAATTCAACAGAAACCGTACTTCTTCAGTGAGAAGCTTCTACTAAGAAACTGAACTTGATTTTGCGTTATTCCTGGCACTGATATAACGCACAAAAAATCGTTCATTAGTTTTAATTTTTTCTCGCCATTTGTTACAGATTTAACAGCGAGACTTTCGTGGATTAACTGGGAGAATTTAGGAGTAAATCCGAACAGACGAAATAACAGTAATATGTTAACGGCATTATCGTTAGACAGTGGCAATAACTGAACCAAAATTATTAACAGTAGATTGTTATAACACGAATTTATGTAACTGTTACAGATTATTACAAAAATAATAAAATATTTCAAAATTATTCAATAAAATTCTCTCTCTAACCATTTTTTTATAAAGCAAAAAAAAGAAGGGGAGAAAAAAGGACACAATTTTTTTTTTTTTCAATCTACTCAAGTTACCATAAATACGCCGACATTTTTTAGCGACTGAGCTGCAACAGGAAAAATTCAAACGGAAACATTTACTCTTCAAATAATATCTGGGGCAGTTGTTCTCTAGAAGGAAAGCTTGTTTGTGTGCCCATTCTTCGAACCGAATATTTGGCTACCTCGCAAGATCTTTTGACAACTTCATAGAAAGCGAGTTTCTTAAATTTAGCCAAAAAAAAGGCTAAAGCACCAATGAATGCGTCTCCAGCACCCTGCCATTTGAACTTTACAAATTAGTAATATATTAGATTTTTAACAAAAATAAATTAAAACGGCAGACATACAGTAGTGTCGATCGCTTTAACTGGTTCCAATGGTACATGGACAGGTGCACAATTATCGATTGCAGGGATGAATATTGCTCCTTTATCACCAATGGTAATCAACGGCAATTTACAACCCATAGATTTTAGACTGATAGCAGCTTTAAAAGCATCTTTGAGAATATCTTTCATTTCACATTTGGTTATCAATTCGGCCTAAAATGTTCAACAGAATTTCATTGTCGAAATTCGTAAGAGTTAAAATCAGATGGAAGCATCAAAATTGTACGCACTTCCGTTTCATTAACGCAAAATATATCAGCAAGTTTAAGAATTTTCGGGTTCAAATCAGAAACTCCTGGTGCTCCATTTACAATGGTAGTGCCTTGAAAAAAAAACATTCAGCATTTAACATATTGATATCTGAACATTTCTCAATGTTTCCCTCGACTTACAAGAATATTTAGCGCAAATTTCTAATGCTCTTAATGTCGTTTCCAAAGGAATTTCAAACTGAAAAATGACTACTTTTGCTCGTTTGATAAAGTCTTCGGCCTCCTCTGTATCACTCGAAGTCAAATCATTATTTGCTCCAGCAACAATGACAATGTGATTTTCTCCTAAAATTAAACTTTTATGGTGGTATATAATTAAACGAAGAAAGTAAACTGAAACCATCGCAGACAGAAAAATCTCACCTTCATCACTGACTAATATTTGAGCGATACCGCTGGTATTTTCCACCATTTTTACATAAGTGGTATTGACTTTCAAATTCAAAAAATTCTGGTAATAGTTTTGACCAAAGGAATCATTACCTAACTAATTAAATTCTTTATAAGTGAAAATATTAGCTGAAGATGTTCAGTGAAAGGTAAAATTTGTGAATTCCAACTTTGGTAACCATTGCTGAAGAGGCACCCAGTTTTGTAGCGGCGATACATTGATTGGCACCTTTACCACCAAAACCAATGGAGAACTTTTTTCCATGAATTGTTTCTCCAGGTTTTGGCAATCTACTGGCGTAACTGCATCAAATTTACATAAACTGATATTAGAGTGCTATACTGTATGCAACGGAAGTGATATTACATTAGTAATAGATTTTGAAACACTCACGCAGTGAGATCCGTCATGCATGAACCAATAACTAAGACGTCGATACTTTCCAATGTGGACACGGACATGGCAATGAAGAGAAAAACAACTTAAGGGCAGGCGATAAAATATTAACCGAAACTAAGAAAGTATAAAACTACAAAAAAGAAAGGGTTATTATTCACTCATCATTGTTCGCTGTTCGACCTTCGGTTCAGTTCGGGTATTCAACAGTATTCACCAATTCATCATTCATTTATCAATATCAATTGTCAAAAATAAATAAGAAAATAAGAAAGCAGCTAAATTAGATAACGGAAGGGAGAAGGCTGAATAGAAGACATTGTTCGCAGGTAACTTTATGGCTCCACGTTGGTTGTGCGCATGCGCCTGAACTTGTCTTTTTTCTATATAGTTTGTTATAAAATATGAAATTTAAATCCCATCGTGATAATTATAAGCATGAATGAATCAGTCGTTAAATACACAAGAACTGAAAGGAATTTGTCACGAATTCATGTCTATAAACCCACAAGAATCAAAAGGAATTCAGGTATATTTTGTTGAGGTGAGTTTCCATCGTTTCATCCAAGAAAAACTAAGTACGGAGTACGGACATTTATCAATAAAAAGATTTATTCACGACTTTAGTACTGATGTGAGGTATGCAGAACGAGGATCGAAAGAACTTGAGACTTTAGACTTTTAAGAGGTTTATTTCGCAACTAAAATATATTTGACAAACGAAAAAGTAAATGGTGAAGCAACAGCGATATGCGATCGAAAGTAGTAGGGGAAACACTTCGTGACTAGACTGTACATATGACATATATATATAGAATGTTGTGATGATGATGATGAAGAATGAGATGAGGTGGGATTTCGTATCAACACCCCCCTGAAATTTTACCGAATAATTTCTTCATCATGTTTCCTGAAATCGAATTAATAATTATTATTCCAAAAAAAAATATTAAATACAAAAAAAATACAAGTACAAAAAATATATGCATAATAAAAATTTCGAAAAATATTAATATTGTTTGTTTATTATTTTTGGTAACTTGGGTTCCTAAAAAAAATTTTATTGCGCTGTGCTTCAAAATAAAATTGGTTAAAATAAATTAGTATAAAATAAATAAATATATAGAATATGGTAACATGCATGCAATAATGAACACTATCGTGTACGTAAATATTATATGGTATATGTATATAAATAAAAAAAATAAAAAATTTTAAAAAATTAAAAAATGGTAACATACATAATTATTAAAATATATCGACTAACATTTATATTTCCGCTCGTATAATTCGAGTCGACAAAAAAAATTCAAAAAGGAAAAATATTCACGAACATATATACGAATGAATAAAAAAAAATAAAAGAAGGTGATAGAATAAATATGATAAAAGGTTTTTCCATTTGCGAGTTCAATGAATTCGAGCGTACGTTGCGTATTTTATCTTAAAAGTAACATGAATAAGATTGCAGAATAATATTTGTTGCATCGTATATTATCTTTCGTACGTTGTATTGTATTCGAAGTGGCGTTTAATATGTTCTCAGATAAGGCAACGTTTTCGGTTTATCTTAATTTGCGGTCATGTAATGGGTTTTTATCTCTTATTGTATTTATTGTTGAAGAGTTTCTTTTCATACATGCGTGTGGGAATATTTCGTGTATTTTTCTCACGCTTGTTGGAAAGTGTATAGGGTTTTTATTATACGATTTGTAGGGTTTTTTCTTGCTCGATTTTCCAAATTTTTTCTTTGTTATAATATTCGAGAAACCTTCGATTTATGTTTAGCATGTATTTTCTAGTAAATGGTGTTATTAGGTATTCTTTTTGACAATAATTGAAGGTTAATTTTTTCTGCAAATATTTTCGTGTTACGACTTATTTTCGAACATTTTACGACTTGTAATTGAAATGGGAGAAAATGAATTTATGGACTTATATTAATTTTGACTTGAATTTCTTATTATGTGTATATATTCGTTTCGTTTAATATTTTCACAATTATGTTTTCGAATTTTGACCGATCTAATGATTTTGTTAGGATATCTGCCAATTGATCTTCAGATGTGACTGTTCTAAAAAATATTATTTTGTCTTCATAGGCTTCCAAAATGGAGTAGCACTTGATCATTAGGGCTCGTGACTTTTTCTGACTTCCCCCGGAACATATTTTTTGCGTCGAGATATTGTCTTCCATAATATCCACCATTAATTTTTCCCCAAAAATTTCGAAATTTAAATATTGCATCACTTTTATAGTATCAAGGGTGTCAAAAACTGCAATTATTTCAGCCGCGGTACTCGATGATGCGTGAATAGTCTATTTACAACAATTCCACTCCACCAAATCTCCATAGGCGAATAGCATAGATCCAGTTATTGACTTCCCTTTATCTAAATTATTTATTTCTATATTTTTATCGTCAACCTGGGGCGCATAAGATGCATCAATATATGCCTGAATTCCATCCCCCTTTGATGTAAATTTTAGATTATAATTTTTGGTTGTGTTGACGTACCTGAATATTCTTTTTACATAATTTTTTAAAGTATCATTTGAACTGTTCTGAAAATGGGAAAAAAAGTTCACTGGGAATAATATGTCAGGTCTTGTCAGTCTCGCTAAATAAAGTAGTCCCCCTATCATGGATCTATACTCCGTGTCATCTCTGCCATTTTGTATTTTATCAATTTTTAGTCCCGTCTCCATGGGTGTATTTGTGTTTTTGAGTTCAGAGATTCCAAATTTTTTGATCATTTTTTCTATATGTTTGTACTGGGAAATTGTTATTGTGTTATTTTCAATGTCTCTCATTATTTCTAAACCTACAAAAAATTTTGGATTATTCGTAATTGTGATTGTAAAATCTTTTTGGAGTTCTTCGTTTATTTTCGTAATGGCAGATTGTGAATTTGATGCTATTAAAATGTCGTCTACATAACTCAAAAAATATGTTTTTTCATTTTCATTTTTCATAATATATAAGCATCTATCACTTTTTGTTTTTTCAAATCCCATTTCTTTTACTTTCATGTCCAATAAGTCGTACCACGATTTGCTAGAAGTTTTTAGGCCGTATATTGATTTCTGAAGTTCTAGTACTTGATTTTTATTTATATTAATTCCTTCTGGCCTTTTAACAAAAATTGGTTTTATAATGGGTGAGTTTAGGTAGGCAGTTTTTACATCGTATTGTATCATTATTAGTTTTTCCTTATTTACTATTGATAATAATAGCCTTATTGTTCCTATGGATGCTACAGGTCCATGTGTTTCTGCAATGCCATATTCTGTCCGATCCTTAAAGCCACGTGCTACAAGTCTGGCTTTAGGTTTTGGGTTCCCAAATTCGTCAAATTTTATTGTAAATATCCACCTCGTATCTATTAATTTTTGGCGATCATAATCTACCACTTTCCATACTTTCAAATCATCAAGAGAACCAAATTCGTCATTAATGGCCTTTGTCCATTCTTCTCTAAAAGGATTAGTTTCAATTTCAGAGAATGATTTTGGTATATTATCTTCTATGTAGGCCTTATTATATTTCATTCTTACATTCATAACTACAGGATTTATTATTCCCAGATCATACTCATAGTCTGCTGATTTTATTGTAAGAGGTTTTTTATTGATTGAGAGTGATTTTATATTTTGGGTTTCATCTACTTTAACGTCGCATGATATATGTGATTTTGAATTATATGGATCTCCCAAACAATACCCTGTGTTCGTGTAGCCCATTAATATGCTCTTTTCAGCCCTATGCGCCAATTTTGGGTCAATTTTGTCTTTTGATTTGGATTTTGCTTTTGTGGCATTTTGTTTCCTTACCTCCATGGGTATATGTCTGTATGTTAGTGCACCGAATACTTTTAGATTTTTTAGATTTGGTTTTCTTCCGTAAAATAATTTGTATGGTGTTTTGTATCCTTCATTCGCTTTGGTTGGGGATCTATTGATTAAGTAAGCTGCTGTTACAACAGCATAAGACCAGTATTTTATATCGAGATTAGCATCAATTAACATGGCCCTTACTCTCCTCATTAATGTTTGATTTTGCCTTTCGGCAACACCATTCAATTCAGGAGAATATGGAACCACATAGTCCATTGTTATGCCTATTTCTCTACAATAATTTATTATTTTTGTATCTGTATACTCTTTTGCGTTATCGCATCTTATTGTCCCTATGGGGTGTTCCGGAAATTTATTTTTCATGGACATTATAATATTTTTAAATTCATTTGTTACCTGATTTTTATTGGTTATGGGCATTACAAATGTATATTTGGAAAAATGGTCTATGAAGGTTAGGATATATTTTTGATTAGCCACAGAGGGCGTGAATGGACCCATGATATCCGACGATGTTAATTCTAATTTTCGGGTTGGTTTTGTTCTAATTCCCGTATGTCCCAGTTTCGAATTGTTGGCTATACAGCATATTTGGCAGTTAATGAAATCTTCATCTCTAAAATTAATATTTTCGGGTATTCCAATTGCTAATTTTTTAATTTTTGTAAATATCTGGCATTTAAATGTCCCAATCTCCTGTGTATTATTAATTTTTTATTTATGTTATTATTATTTTTAGGTTCATTTATTTCATTACTTTCATTGGGTTCATTTTTTATTTCGGTTTCGTCACCCCCCTGAGATTGTTGGGTATTTTCGTTTTCCTCAATAATTTCCATTTCAACTGTGAAATCATCCCATTCATCATTAGTATCTTGGGTGACTGGGGCACATATTACATTTTTTTTATCCATATAATCCTCTTTATCTTTTTTTTTTTTTTATCATTATTTTCCACGTTATAGTATATGTAAAATATACCCTCTTCTTTTTTGGCGGTTATTATTATTTCCGCTGTCTCAATAAAATAAATGTTTGCAATTTCCTTTTGTTGGTCGATGTTAATTATACCTGTATTTGTTATTTTTATGGCCGAGATAATATCCAAATTTAAGTCCAGCACATAATGAACGTCGTTTAGTTCTATCAATGACTGATTTTTTTTAGAATTTTCAATTTTTATGATCATTCTACCCGTATGTGTAGCATATAAAAATGTATTTCTACCCGCACATTGTAATTTAATGGGGGTTATGAATTTTTTTACATCCATTAATTTACTCATATCGGAAGTCAAGTGGACCTCTGCAGCTCCATCAAGAATTGCTCTATTATTTTATGTTTCGTAATTTTCCTCTAAATTTTGTTTATTTTCTCGAGTTAATTCATTCAACAACCAATCTCCATTACTATTAAATTTTTTTACCATACAGGACATTTTTACCTGTTGGTCCGAATTCTCCTTTTTATTACTATTGGATGAATTTGGGTTTGCTTTCGGTGGATAATTCCCCTGATTATTATTTGTACTATCATTATTATTCGTTTGGGAATTATTACTCACGCAGTTTTGTGCTATATGGCCAAATTGCCCACACCTATAACATTTAGGGTTGTTTTGGTTATTATTTCTACTACTGCCTCTATAATTATTTCCTCTATAATTGGGATTGCCTCTATAACCGTTTCCCCTGTAGTTACCATTACCATTATTGCCATTATTATTTGTATTATTATTATTTTGGTTTTGTTCCGATGAATTACCATTATTATTACCATTTTGACCGTTATTATTGAAACCATTTCTATTCCCATTTCTATAATTATTATAATTATTATTTTGGTTTCTATAATTATTTCTACCTCGATAGTTGCTATTAAATCTTCCTCTATAATTATACCTATTATTACCATTATTATTTTTATAAGTATTATTGGCTTGATTATTGCCATTATTATTTTGTTTCTTTAACGTTTGGTCCCTGTATTTTTGGTCTGAGTCCTCTCTCAATATCCTTTTGAAATTATCCAAATTTTTTTCATTAGGAGGCAGGCTTTCGTATTGTATTTTAGCTATCTGTTGTTCATAGCATAATGCCAATTGTAAATTTTCTAGTTCCTCGGCTTCTGTAACCTCTTTGCCGCTGTCTCTCACATCTGTTACGAGTTCATCCCATTTTTTTAAGAAACCTTTCATATTGCCACCTGGCTGAAATCTAAATTCCAACCATTTTGCTTTTGCCATGTTGGCTGTAACAGAAGTTTTAGTCCCATAAATATTATCCAATTTCTTAAGCATTAGAATTGCAGTATTGCAATCTCGTATTTGTTTTGTTATGTCGTTGGATACTCTTTCTAAAACAAACGCTTTGGCGTTATCCTGCATTTTACAGTAGTTGATCATATTTTTATCTGGCCGAAAATTTAAATCATCAATATTATTTATATATGGCTGTAAAAACTCATGTTCCCCAAAGATGTCATAATATCCCGCACCTCGGATGGCAGATATGATCATTCTTCGCCAATCTAAATAGTATTTGCCATTAAAAACTTTTCCGAGTGGGGCTTGAATGGGTTTAATTTCGTTCGGGGATGCCATTTCTTCTTCTATTTTTTCAAAACCTAACAAATTATTTTCTTTATTATAAACAGGTGTGTATTTTTTATTTTCGATTAATTCTTTTTCTAATTTTTCTATCAAACTTTTTTCTTCACGATTTTCTTTTTTATCCAGTTTTCTAAATTTATTCAATTAAAGAATCTGTTCATAAATTTTTCTTTCGATTTAGCAGAACTGTAAATTCTGTTCGAAAAATAATTTACTGAAGATTCTGAAATCACAATATATTTTAGAGTACTGATTTCCTCTATTCTACCCGATATGTCTATTACAAAAGATTCCAATATTATTTCACCTGTATAGTATTTTACGTGTGGTAAATTATAAATTTCGATTTTTAGATCAACTACTTTCTCTCCTTCAAACTTTTTTACCAATTCTTCTAAATCTTCCTTTTTAATATTATATTCTCCTATTTTACACTCAGACACGTTTATAATTTGGGACATATGATTTTTAACTATATTTACTTATTTTTTGCCTCTCTTCAAATACAATTACAGAATACGAAAAATAATTAATTTCATCAAATATTACCTTTACAATGGTTTCACCTTATAATTTCTGCTGTGCTTGCGAACGATTTATGTTTTCTATGCTGTTGACCTTGGTACTTCCTGCCTTAATTTTGTTGTGTGTTGTCCGAAAAAGTTGGGTCTTCGATGTTGGATCTACAGTGAGTCCTCGACGACGGGAGCAGGTTTCCTTTGGCTGTTCTCTTGATCTCGTTGGCGGTCCCTCTGGATTTGGCATTCGTTGACTTCCAGTATTGGCCGTTATTTGAGTCCGGAACTTCAGCTATTCTTCAAATTTAAATTTTGATTTTTTCAAAATAAATTAAAATTCGAGATACTTTCTCGAAAAACACGATAACTTTTCGTGTATTACTTAATAAAAAACATAAAAAATTTTACGCACAGCAGTAAATTAAATTTCAAAAAAATAATTATTTCTTAATTTAAATTTTCTAAGTCTCTCTTCAAAGTTCTACCGTAGCGATGGCTACCATGATGTGAGGTATGCAGAACGAGGATCGAAAGAACTTGAGACTTTAGACTTTTAAGAGGTTTATTTCGCAACTAAAATATATTTGACAAACGAAAAAGTAAATGGTGAAGCAACAGCGATATGCGATTGAAAGTAGTAGGGGAAACACTTCGTGACTAGACTGTACATATGACATATATATATAGAATGTTGTGATGATGATGATGAAGAATGAGATGAGGTGGGATTTCGTATCAACAAGTACAACGACTGACGAGCGGAGAACATTCTCCGTCGAGCAGTGGCGGAAAGAATACTATTCTGGCGATCAGTGTTGCCACATTCGGAAACAATAAATGTAATGCGTTACATGCAGTGTTGATTAATGTACAGTTACATGTTCGTGAGGGAGTGAGGGTATCGTATCCCAACATATTTAACAGCCTTAATTCGTCGACAAATTCCCTTTGATTCATCAACGAATTAATGCTGATAAGATAAATGCAAACAAATTATTATCGATAAACACACATAGATAAAAGGGGATTTGGGTGTATTCTTTTAAAATTAACTGATGATTGTGGCGTTATTGTAAGATCACTGACATTTGATGGAGCCAGCATCAACAAAACTTCTTGCAAGATTTTAGGTGCTGATTTACAGATGGGACCAAATTTTCGTCCATATTTCCCTCATCCTAATCACTCAAATGAACCAGTATATCTATTCTTGGATCCCAGTCATGCTCTAAAGCTGATACGAAATACCTTAGGAGATTATGACCTCAATGATGAAACAGGCAGACCAATTTCTTTCCAACACATCAAAAATTTATACTATCTTCAACAAGAAAAAGGGCTGAGTTCTGCTTTCAAGTTAACTCGTCGACATATTGAATGGAGAGAAAATAAGATGAGAGTACGCCTTGCAGCACAAGTACTCAGTTTTTCAGTTAGTGCTGCTTTTCTACATGCTAAAGAGAAGGGACTGGATGAATTTTAAAACTGCGATGGAACTGCTCAATTCTGCGCTGAATTTGATAAAATATTCGATATTTTAAACTGCCGCAGCAAATATAATGAAAAAACGAAACCCTTTATGCGACCAATATGTGAAGAAACTTCCGAGGAATTTAAAATGCATTGCCGTAACTTGGAATGCTATATCCAAAGTCTACGATTGAAAGAAAAACCAGTTATAAGTCATGATCGAAAAACTGGCTTTGTTGGTTTCATTATGTGTCTACGAAATATAATCCCCTTATTCAATTTACTCCAAAAATACGGATTAAAATACCTGCTGACCTACAAATTATCACAGGATCATCTGGAGAGCTGGTTTTCAAATGTTCGAGCTCGGGGTGGCTTTAATAATAATCCTAACTGCCACCAATTTAAAAGTACATTCAAAAGACTACTGGTTCATCACGAATTACAAGCTTCCGATGCAGCAAACTGTGGAGACAGTAATGTGATAATATTAGAAGTTCCATCAACATCTACAAAAAAAAACGTCAAATTTAGCTCCAGTGTTTCAGCAATTGACTGATGATGAGTTAAATACATTTGCCCTAAGTGAATTGGATGATATACAGCCTGAAGAAGAACTCGATAATTACCAGGAAGATGTTGTTGACTATATTGCAGGATTCATTGCAAAAAAATCACTCAAGAAAAAAACTGAAGTAGATGGTTGCGATTTCAACTTGATCAAAAATGAATCAAATGCATCAGACTTAATTAGGTTAAAGAATCGAGGGAAATTGGTCATACCTTCCAAAATTATTGTGAACCTCTGCCGAGAGTTGGAAAAAAATGTGAGGAAGCACGAGACAAGTCTGCTTTGTCCTACTAAATTTAAGTTTGTAATTAACAAAATTATTTGTGATCTAGAAGAGGCGGGTAACATAGAGCTACCTGATCCGCATTTAACCGAATTAATTACAAATTTCTATGTAAAAATTAGAATTAGACATATTTGTAAGAATATTTCGCAAGTAGATGAAAACATTCGTCATATAGCAACAAAAAAGATTATTTTTATGCATCAATAAATCAAATTTTAAATTGATTTAACTGAAATTTTTGAACTTCTGAATTTCATAAAACTACATTACCGATTTAATTCGTAATTAAAAGCAATAATTGTGGTAAGAAGAGACCTAGTCAAAAGAAAAGACAAAGTATTAATAAATTTGATAATGAACTAACATTTTGAACAGGGATACGCCTGTTTGTTTTGAACACAGCTTTTTATCAGTATTAGCAGTCCAGTACGTATATAGTCAAAGGATAAATCCGTACCTCTACCACTCTTGTCATCGGTTGATCATCCCTTTACTTTCAAGTTCGTAGCTCCACAAGTCCACATACGTCCATTTTAGTTCTCGATTTCGTTTTCAATTTCAATTTTTTTATTACTTCATTCGTTGTTTGCTACTAGGCGTTTCATCGCATCGTGTCATAATATTTTGCGCTGCGGCGTCCTACTTTCGTTTGTGTGCGTGGTGACATTAGTTTGGAATTTTTTGTAAACTTTTAGTTTTAGATTTATTAACTTATTTGTATTGAATTAAATAGTGTTGATATTTTATAAAATTATGGTAAGTATGATTCACATGGTTACCAATAATTATTATTAGTGTTTAGTTTTGCCTCCACGTGTCGAAATTTGCTAGAGTAAAAGTGGCCATGTGTTCAGTAATTCTGTACTAAATTACTTTCGCTTCTTAATTCTTTATTACTTTATGTCGATGAATTCACTGAAGTTACTCAAGAAGGTGCCGAATATTTTTGTAAGTCAGAAATTGTGAAACGTGCTGACCGACACACCTCGTGTTTAACCTTTTGTGTGTTTGATGGCATATAGCGTTGAGATTGTTTGGCTTCTGCTAGTGTTGTGTTTCATTGGTGGATTTTCTTCTGTTGATTCGCATATTTTTACGATTTTAGTCTCATAGGAAATTCAGTGCTCCTAGACATGGATCCATGGGTTTCTATCCCAAGAAACGTGCACGAAGACATCGTGGCCGAGTAAAGTCTTTTCCTAGAGACGATCCTTCAAAGCCTGTTCATTTGACCGCATTTTTGGGTTACAAAGCTGGTATGACGCACGTTGTTCGAGAAGCTGATCGACCAGGGTCGAGTAAGTACTTTTATAACTT
The DNA here is from genome assembly GCA_011428145.1 of Ericerus pela. Lineage (NCBI taxonomy): Eukaryota > Metazoa > Arthropoda > Insecta > Hemiptera > Coccidae > Ericerus > Ericerus pela. The sequence continues at coordinate 1,161,890 of WOFM01000553.1, forward strand.
AGAATTCTGTGTACTTGATGAATTCATGTTTTAATGGTCTTGACCTTTGCAGAGATTAACAAAAAGGAAATTGTCGAACCCGTCACCATTATCGAAACACCACCTATGGTTATAGTTGGTATTGTAGGTTATATCGAAACGCCACATGGTCTGAAAGCCTTGTCCACTGTATGGGCTGAGCATTTATCCGAAGATTGCAGACGTCGATTTTATAAAAATTGGTAATTAAGTGCTCCATGCTGTCCGCAATCAATGATGATTCCTTTGTATTTACGGTTAGAATTGACCTGATTTCTCTTGATGAATAACTAGGGCGGTCTGAGATTATTCATGTTTTGTATTTAATTAGTATTTCGTGTTATTTTATGATTCATGTTCGTGAAGATGTTGAGAATTTACTAATTGATAGAATATTTTGACTTTCCTCCTTTATCAAGGTGAGAGTATTTATACCAAATTTGAAAGGACATTGCATACCTTCAGTTTGGTTGAAGATGTTGTTTCCTCTTACATGTTCAACGTGTAATTGAAACACCTCTTTGAAATCGATTAGGTATCAAGCTAAAAAACGAGCTTTCACCAAAGTATCAAAAAAATGGCAAGATCCTCTTGGTCGTAAAGCTATTGACAAAGAGTTGGCCAAAATTGCGAAGTACTGCAAAGTTATTCGTGTTATTGCTCACACCCAGGTACTGGATACGTTACAGATTTTTCTTTTATCAATTAAACTGAAATTTGTTACAGAATTTTTTTTTGTTTCTGGTCGTAGATGAAACTAATGAACTTCCGACAGAAAAAAGCGCATATCATGGAAATTCAAATAAATGGTGGAACTGTTCCGGAGAAGGTCCAATGGGCTAAAGCGCATTTTGAAAAAGCACTTCCAATAACTCACGTTTTTACGCAAGACGAGATGATCGATTGTATCGGCGTTACGAAAGGAAAAGGATATAAAGGTAACGATTAATTTATGCTTCAGTCCAGTCAGATTGTATGATGATTAGCATTGCCTTTCTAGAAATCGTATGAAGATACGCATATGCTGCCTTCCTTCTGATGATCTGACTGATAGATTTTGCTTAGTGAGCGCTTAGTGTTGAGATAATAATTTTGTCTCGCTTACAGGTGTTACGTCGCGTTGGCATACAAAAAAGTTGCCAAGGAAAACGCACAAGGGTTTACGTAAAGTAGCTTGTATTGGAGCTTGGCATCCAAGTCGTGTTCAGTTTACAGTAGCGCGTGCTGGTCAGAAAGGATATCACCATCGTACTGAAATTAATAAGAAAATTTATCGCTTAGGACAGGGCATTCACACCAAGGATGGCAAGGTGAGCCAGTTTTCTTTTTTTGGTCAAAAAGTTTTGCGTATCGATGGGGTATTGTACTCTAACGGGACTGGATTTGCAGTTTTCATTGCAACCATGCCAACCGTAACATCGTACATTAACGTTGCCTCGGCCTTTTCAGAGGTACTTGATGCATAAATTCGATATTATTCCACGACTTTCAACAGTCCATGCGACGATGAAATGGAAGTTAACCATATTGAATACAGTCCAACTTATTTTAATGCTCACAAAACAACATTATTATTATGTTTTATATCGAGTTGATTATCAAAAAACCATTTATTATTTCATACTATGAAGTATTTCCTCTTCATCCGTGAAAGTGACGGTCGGTGATAATGTTCTTGTTACTTGATGATCAGTATAATTATGGGAAAATGATACGATACGAAATTTATGATGTAAGGAATATCGTACATCACAGACCAGTTATCAGTGCGCACGCCTTATCAGTTAAAGCAACTGTAAAATTGATGGAATTTATCACACGTAGATATGCATTTGTACCTGAATGTGCTTGTGTGCGGGTACAGGAGCCGATATGAAAGGACTTAGAAATGAAAGCTAATTTTGAGTGTTCGCCTAGGTTTTGGCTCTCTCATACTTAATTGCATGAAGTGATTGAACACGAAAAACTGTAGACAACTTTCTGTAGTAGAATTTCTTACACAATGTAAGGTATTCCACAGTGCCTTTTTTTCGCATTCACGTTAAGTGACCTCGATTTTTTTAATAATAATAGGAAAGAATACACCATTTCTTGTATTTCTTCTATATTTGTGGCGGTATAGGAAAAAGCAATTGTAATTTTTCCTTGAATGAATCCGAACGTAATACTTATCTATTTTGTTTGGTTATTATAATTGGAGAAATTCAATCAGTATTAGCTTTAATGAACTGTTTTCTTATGAAATTCATCCATCGTCAGTTGAACGTATGAAAATGTTGGTTAAATAAGAGGAGTGAATTTTTTATCAGTCGAACTCTGTTGGCCCTCAGATTTTTGCGTCATATACTGTATTTTAATAGCCTAACGTCGAAAATATCTACTTGTCCGTGAGAGGAGGTGATGTTTTAAAAATATAATTTCTATAAATTTTTGAGTAAAATTGATAACTTTACTTGAAAATATTTTGTGGACCTACTTACCTTTTCAAATTTCTGACTGGTTCAAATTATGCTCAATTTGAAATTAGATACTTCATTCTCCAGAAAGTTTTACCTGTAAAAAAGTGTTGGTTAATTCAGTTGAATTAATTTTTCCGAATTGTCAATTTATTGACACTTAACAAATGTTGCCCTTAAAGCATTTTCGATTTTTTATATTAGTTACAAACTTTTAATGAAATTCAGGAAAACTTGAATTGTTCTTGTCTATTTTTATCACAAAGTTTTCCATTCCTTGTAGTTTCGAATCGCATTTTCCAAATTGTGTCAATTTACATCTACAAAGGAATTGTGAGATTAAATTTTTTCAAACCTTTTATTTTTGCTTTGTTATTCCATTTTTCCTTGTGTTTTAACAATTTCTGCATTTAAGCGAATTATTTACTAAACATTTTAACAACTGTAAATATGTTGCACACAGGGTTAAGACATAGAGATGTAAATTGTCATAATTTTTACACCTAGAGATTTTTGAATTCTCCACACTTCATGTAGAGAATCTAAAGAATATTTCGAATTATACAAATTGAATTATCTATCAAGTTTTCTTAAGCAAAAAACTCCACATTTGTAACATTAGTGTACCTCGAGCATTTATTATTGATCAACAAATGCTGCGTATGCTCACACATTTGCTCAGCATGTGCTCATGCTTAAAATGCTCGAGTATTTAATATGAAAATTGAAAAAAATATTTAACATTCAAAAATTGTTTTGAATTGACATTTATAGCAAACAACATATTTTCAGTTTTTTGTCTTGGGTCAGAAGCCAGAATTTTTGAAAAAGCTCTTATATTCTCCATCATTTATGAGCATATGCTCAAACTGAGAATATGCTTTTCAATGTCAACCATTCAATTTTGAAGCATTTGCTGAGAAAATGTTTAAAATGCTTAAGCATGAAAAAAACAAACGCTTGTTGCCATCACTACACTCTACATTCCTTACTGTAAAGAGTTGGCCAACACTGGTTGCATAGCTGACAAATTACTTGTTGCATTCTCATGAAAAAATAGTGAATCGAATGTAAATAGATGACTTGTTTTAGTATTGTAGATAAGACTGTACAATATTGACTACAATTAGATGATATATCAGTTGTGTATAAGTTGTTGAATTTTTTCTGATGGGGTCATATGATCCTTATAGGACTGGAATTGCATTGACATTGCAACTGAGACTAGTGTAATGTATATTGAACTTGACAATTGCTATCTATAGCTGGAAGTCAATATTATTCCATAACTTCTGTGAGTCATTTTGACAATGATCTAGTATAAATACAATTGACTTGGGATAAAAATTACTTCAGTACCTGCCCAGGTGGACTGAAATATTTTATGTGTTACACATTTTAAAGTCTTCACCATATAGGAGCACGTTTAAAAGTAATTATTTCTTTCAAAATGTAAACAAAAATAAATTGTTTGTTAATGTAATCTGGCTGATCCAAATTAGAGTTATGTTAGTATGTTGCAAAATTGTAGTTAATAGTTTTTGAATTTCTTAGTTATTAATTCAAAATTAAGCATTTTATAGCCGGCATAATATTGAAAATAGCTGCATCATTAGTATTGGGTGCAGGAATTCCCAGTTCCATTTTTTTTTGGCATTTTTGTGCATAAATGAAGGGCCTAGCCTAGCACATGCAGTATATTCGAAGACTGGTTGAAATTTAATAAAAATTGCTTAATTATCACAAGTGTCAAGGCACAAAATGCATTGTATCAGTTCACAAATGTTCTCTTTAGCGATGCTTTGCTGCCCAGATGTTCTCTTTTGCAATGCATTGGTACCAAAGTATACCATTAAATCATTGCTCTAATCCAGAGGTTGAAAGATTTTTTGTTTCCTAATTTTTTCAAGTTCTACTACTTGGAAATCAACAGGAGTAATCAAAATTTGAAGTATGAGGGTGTTGTATCCATTTTCACTAAGAATTCTCCATGGTATTCTCATTCCCCAGAAGTTTGTAGGAATTTGCTGCTAAAAATGTCATACTCAGAAATTGCCCAGCCACTGCTTGTGTATGCATAGGGCTAATTTGTGAAGTATTTACTCATTATGTCATCCAGCCAATATCTACACACTTTAAAGGCAGGTGATTACAAACTTGTATTATGAGAAAAATTTTCGTTGTTTATCTGCAGATAACTGCATGGAATTCAGGCAGGTAATTATGCACTTGTGTGTTTTGATAATTTAGTGAATACTCTAAAGGTTATTTAGGAGCTGGTCTAGTATGTTACACATATTATATAGATAGTAAAATAGGTTGTATTATGATTTTATTATGTTGAATTTTTTTTTTTATATTTAATTTATATTTTTAATTTCTTCTAGGTTGTTAAGAACAACGCATCTACTGAATATGATTTAACTGAGAAAACAATTACGCCTATGGGTGGTTTCCCCCACTATGGTGAAGTAAAAAATGACTTTATCCTGATTAAAGGTTGCTGTGTAGGACCTAAGAAACGTGTCATCACTTTAAGAAAGGTACGCATTTTATCAGTGGTCTTTTGAAATGTACCATACCTATATTACACTTATGATGATTATATACTGAGCCAATCCTATGAATATTTGATGAATATCTGTGATATTTAATGATAGGTCTGAAGTAATACAGTTATAATAAATTCTGCTAGTTGTGAGAAATGTCATTAAAGTTACCCTAGTTTTTATCATGACATTATGATATGTTTTTATAGTCGCTGTTAGTGCATACAAAACGAGCTGCGTTGGAGAAAATCAATCTTAAGTTTATCGATACATCTTCCAAATATGGTCATGGTAGATTCCAAACTGTGGCTGACAAGGCTGCGTTCATGGGTCCCTTGAAAAAGGATAGAATCCGTGAAGAAGAAAAAATTACTGCAGGATCATAAATCTTTATTTTTAAATAAATTTAAATTGGACTATTGTTTTATTTATTTTTTCGTATTAAGATTAGAATGATTTAGTTTTCGAGTTAGGGATGATTACGATGTTTTGTGTGTGCAGTAATGATACTATTTGAAGATGTTGCTTCACAATTCTCATTTAACAATTGGAGTTTGAGTGATTTGTTTTAATTATGTAATAGTATGTTATGCCCATTCATTAATTGTGATAAATATCAATCACATTTTGATAGTATCTTCATTTATGAATGATGCATTGTGTGAAAAAAGCCCTTGTTAAAAATCAAATTTTGAGAGATAGCAATCTTTTTTTTTTTTTGCCATGTACAGCGACTGTGGGGTGACAGCAAGTTGTATGTATGTTATATTTTTTTGTTGGAATTTCCAGTTGTGGTGGAGTGCTAGTGCTTATCATGTGTGATCACTTCTGGGTACTGATCATGAACTAAATTGATGTGAATTGATAAAAGTTGATAACATGTGTATTTTAAATGGGTTATCAACTATCAATTAAGTTCATGATTGATACCCTGAAAGGTTGTTTATGGAGATTGTTTACATCATTTTACTAATTTTATGTGCTATTTTATTTCACATAAAATGTTTAGGTTTTTTGAAGTAGCTGTTACTGTTTTTCTAGTAAAATTTCTAGGTGTTCCATCAAAATACTTACCTGGCATTAACAGATGTTTCTGATAAAATAGCAGTACCTCCAGAGGTACTGTTGAATTAGCAGAAATTTTTAATAATTTTTAAAATGAAAGAATTACAAAATCTGCTAGAAAGTTTTTTTGTTTTGCAGGAATTTTACTAAAAAAAAACATTTGCCTGTACAAGCCAGAATCTGTATCTTCCTTCTGGATTTATTTTTTATACAACTCAGTTTTAAAACTTATTTTACTATAGTCTATCCAACAAGAGTTGATCCCAAAAATGAATACCAACCTGCAACTACTTTACAATTTTACATGCATTATTTATGCATTATTGCCAAATGGAATAAGCAGGAATATGAATTTTATGATTACCTCTGTGACTATATAGTACTGGACCAGTGAAGAAAGATGATTTCTGATTAGACTTGCCATTGCTAAATAGGCAACTAGAGAGAGTGTACCTTTTGACATGTTTTGCTTTGTGTTTATGTGTGCTACCGTTGTGAATCTAAAAGATTTCTATATCAAATGTATTCCAATTTGGTGAACTCAAGAAAAATGTTGAAAATATGTGGTAGGTACGCTAGGGTTGCCTACTTCTTCGCTGATATGTCGACATTAAAATATACATTTGTCTTATGAGGGTTTACTATTCCAGTACTGTATAGTGAAGGGATTATTACATGAAAATATGAATATTTGTCAATATTATTTTAAAGTGCAAGGATCATTTTTCATTGGATGGATTAAAGTCACAGTAATGAAACAATCATGTTTTAATCATCTAAAATTTCACTTCTCAAATTAATTATTTATTTTCTCAAGTATGGAAAAAAAGTTATCAAATAGTACGTGATTGCCCTTTCAGAATTTTTAGTTTCTACCACCAATGCAAAATTATTTTCTGCCGGACTTCCCAATTGGGGATTTCACAGTTGATCTCGGTATGGGTGGTGCTTCGGAAAAAGAGTTTAACTATGTAGACAAATAATTAACCAATGAAAAGGCCCAAAAACTATGAAATTGAGACATTTCAAAAAAATCTAATTTTGAGATCCGGATCACTATTTTTCAGATATTGTAAGTCTTCAAATTAGATCATTTGTGATAACGTAAGCACACAAATCAGATAACAAAATCATATAATGTTGAAAAAATAATTGTGATCTAAAGTCAAAGTAGTCATTTTCTAGCGTCCCATTTGTCAAACATGTTGATTTTGGGATTATGTGCTGTTTTTTAATATTGAAAACGTATGTCTCCTGAAAATTTCAGTTTTCTACCACTTACAGTTATTGTGTAATTGCTTTCGATAACTTTGATTTTATGTTTTCAATTTAAAAAACTACGCTTTATTCTTGAATCAACGAGACTGCTGATGCAGTTTAGCCAAGGCTTGACATCATAAATGACTAAAACTTACCGTTCTATTTTTAATTTTTCAATTCTTACATAGAGAAAGAGGAAATCAGGAAGTGATCTGAAAAATTAGGAAATTATCTATTAAAATAGATCACAACCTAAATCACAGTATTGCCAAGATCTGTAGATTGCAATCTAGATTGCCTTGATGTATCTATTACTACACACTGCTATATACGTACCATACTTTTGTCTCATTTGTTTGTCCATGTAGTTATATGAAATTCCAGTCAATCTTTCAGGGAGAACTAAAATCAAATTAGTTTCCCTTGTAGACCATTTGTCAAACTGTGTTCTGTACTGTTTTTTAACATTAAGGATATGAACAATTAGAGCTGTATGTAAACCTTTAATGGTTGAAAGCTGAAATTTTTAGAAGACATCTGCATAGAATATCTGATAATTTCTCAAAATTTTGGCTGAGGTCATACATTTATTTCATGAGATACTGCTGAAACTCTTCAAATCCTGTGACTTAAATGACAAGAATTTAATCAATTTGAGGAATATGAACATAAATTTGGCGATATATCAAGAAATTAATGTAGATTTTAACCAAAATTTTAGGGTAACTTCAGATAATGTATGTAGATGTCTCCGAAAAATTTCAGCTTTCTACCACTAAAGATTTTCATGCAATTGATTTTGATTTTGTATGTTATCATCGTTAAAAACGACTCAATGTCCTAAAATCAGCAGCATTAATGGTGCAGTCTAGTGGAGACTTTACATCTCAATTAAATGATCATTTTTGGATTCAACCACTAATTGAACGCTCAGTGATGCTAAAACTGGCGGCTAACCAAATTTCTTATTCTTTACTTGAGTGATGCACACTCGGATATACTAATTGATGTGTAAAGTTTCACCTCTTGACAAGTGGCCCAAGTAGACTTACTTTTTTTTTATTGGTAAAGTGGCAGGTTGTACTAGGTGACCCAATTTGCTTCTGTTATGGTTCTTAGATTTGTTTGCAACCTACTATCCTACCTAATTATTACAGTGAACTGCAATGAGGAAGAACAAATATATACATTAATGTGCGATCCTCTATGGGGTTCAAATGCTCAACCAGTAGTGGAGGCAAAAGGTAGGTGGAAATGAAGCTTGCCAGATAGTTGAATGAAAATAGAAAAACAAGTTGCTAGTAATAGTTACAAAAGTAGAGCAGATCCACATAACGCATGTGAACACTAAAGTTTGGCAAGATGTAATGGAGCAACATTGACGAATGATTATATTGAAAGTATGTTAGGTTGTTTTCTCAATAATTTCATTGCATGATAGACCGACTAAGCTCATATTATATGAATTGTTGTAGCATTCTTCAACAATATTTACAAAAATAAAACAGTGGAAATACCTACATAATTTCCACTTACTGAATTCCATAACAAAGTGCACACCTGTTTCTCAACACCCACGTAACGATGTACCAAGAGTTCGCACAGCCACCCAATGTTGCGTTGGGGAAAAAATGGTGATTTGGTTGTCGTATGCTAGAAGGCATTTGAAAGCATCACGGAGATGAGTAAGTGTGCTTTGTAAAGCGAGATCACTGACAGTAATAATACTAACGCTAGCATTTGGTGAATGGCTAATATTATTTTATAAATACAAAAGATTGAATTGTGTTGGAAAATACTTTTCGGATTCGGGTAAAGCTAGACCAGAGAAATGTGGTGGTAAGTGTGAAATAGAAGCCAGCATTTGTAGTACTAACAGCATTATTAGGCATATAAAATTGTTTTTGTTGAGGGAATCACACTATGAATGAATCAAAAGTACACGTATTTACCTGCCAACTGAACTTAACATCAAAAGAATATGCCTAAAGTTGATGCAAAAACAATTCAATCCTAATGAAAGTACCGGATCATATAACAAGTATTACAAAATATTTACAACAGAATTTAATATCGGATTTGGTAATCCACGCTCTGATGTGTGTTCCTTTTGTGAGGATGAGAAAGCTTAAATTTGGAGAGGAACTATTACAAACAATGACAAAATTGCCTATAAGTTGCACCAAGCCTAAGAAAAATGCTTTTATACAATTTTCCGTGATTCAACAGAAAAATCTTACCTGTCAATTTGTTTCAACTTGCAAAAAAATCAGCCTTTACCTCAGATTGCAATTAAGGAAGCCTTCTATAAATGACAATTTTGGCTTCATAATCTGACAGTTCTCATTCATGCGACAGCTCAATGTAAATAAACAACTGGCTTGTATACATGGACACTGGACAGAAAATCAAAGTAGTAGAGGCTCTTATGAAGTAGCATCTGCATTGTTGCATTTTCTGAGGAAGCATATTGAGGGGAAATCCAATGTTACAACATTCAAAGTCCAAACTGGCTCTGAAATCACCAGGGTTTGCCCAGGTTTAGGCTTATCGGTATGTTTACATATGAAGTGGCAGAACACGCAATATCTATAAATTACCTTCTGGTGAAAATGTCTTTTCACAATAAGGTGTTTCACAATGGTGACCTCAGTGTGATTTTTTAGCCATATTGTGGGTGTCTAGAGGCGTGGTGCGCTGTCAGTATTCTTGCTTGCTTGGCAAATATAAAAAATTTTTTGTAAACTAGACACCATTGGTTGTCAAAGTAGAGTGTGCTGAAGTGGAAATTTACACCCCCCTTCTTAAATAAATATTATCAAGGAGGAGAAAGACGGTAGATGTGGAGGAAGAAGGTTGGACTCATCCTTCAACCCCTCCAACTACAACTAGACAATCGAAGACATTTTAGAATTGGAAACAACTTCTCAACACTTGGAACTATTTGCCTGGGAACTGCAGTTAGTCAAGAAGAACTAGCAGTTAAAAACATTGAGAAGTGGCTGGACTATAAACTAAAGCTCCAACCCAAAGACAACTGACCTAAAAACATAGAAACCACTGTTTTCTACCAGTAAGCAAATTCAAGTGGAAGTACCTGTGGAATACCTCAGTTAGTAAAAAACTGAGATGGCTCCTCCAACTACTGGAGCTGAGATCCTGAATAACGCATCAACACACACGTTTGCAGGAGGAAGTTTACAGGCACAACTAATGCTTGAAATCTTGGCACAAATTCTGCATCTATTGTAGATCCAACCAGAACAAAATCCAAATTTTTATAGGAGGATAGAAATTCCAGAATTTCTACCCAATGAGGTAGAATCATGGTTAACTCTTCTAGAAGGTAGGTTCAAAAGAGAGAACATTCAACTGAACCAGCGATATCTCCACATCTGTGATGGCATGCCACCACAAATTATTTGCCACATTCCAGACATCATGGAATGCCCGTAGACAGAAGAGGACAAGTATGCCTGGTTTGTTAGAAGTATTAAAGATGTGTTTGGAAAGACTAAGAATCAAATTATTAATGACGTCATAGGTGGTATGAATATCAGGGATGACAAACGCTTGATAATTATGGCTAAATTGCGGAAGAAGGCTGACAATATTATATCCCCTTCTGTAATAGGGAACCAGTTCTGTAAGCAAGTATCATAAAATGTTGTGCAGTGCCTGGTAGCTGGTGGATCTACCGCAATTAATATTTCCACTGACTTGGACTTTTTTGCGAGAAGTGTAGACAATGCACTAGAATATACAGGGTCAAAGCTTTCCATCAGTACAGTGTCTACAGAGACTAGGGAGATTGCTCAGCTTAGAGCCCAAATAGCTCAGCTGACAACAGAAGTTCAAAAACGAAATAAAAGCCAGAATTCCAATGAACAAAGTGGCAACTGGCACCAATGATCAAAATCAATAAACAGCAATGAAAACAACAGACAAGTCATGGTCCAAAGACTGAAAACCCAGTAGTCAAAAAAATTGTTAGGTTCCACTCCCCCTAGAACATCCTCTCCTAGCACCCAGTCTCAAAACTGGAATGAAAAGAGCTGTTTATATCATAATTGGTTTGGTGTAGAAGCCACCAAATTTAACAATTGTTGTAAATGGTGGGGCAAATCTTTCAACAAGGAGGTGTCAAACTAGTACAAGGGGCCATCTATGAGGCTGAAGACCACTCAGAAAAATACTAATGCTGCCTGTTCTTAAAGGACAGGGCAAACAGGAGACACTACTTAACAAACTTGGTTGCAGACCTGAGTATATTGCCAGTAGACAAAAATCAAAAAGTACATCCTCCAAAATATTACCTCCATACTGTGAATGGTCAAAACCTTCCAGCTTACAAACTCATTGACCTTAAAAATAGCAAATTGATCAATAGTGAAACAAAACTTTGTGTGTATGGCAAAACACTAGCTTACAGACTGGACACAAATATATCTAGCTGTACTAAAGTCAACGAACAATTAATACGGATTTTGTCTGACTATCCTGAAGTCACCCAACCATCAATTCGCAGGCATCCAACCTATAGATATGACACTGTTCATTATATAGAGACAAATGGACCGTCTTGCCATGCTAGAGCTAGAAGGCTATTGCCCAACAAACTCAAAGCAGCACAGGAATACTATGACCACATTATTAGAGAGGACATATGTCACGCCTGAAAAAGCTCATGGAGTTCTCCAATTCACATAACTAAGAAATCAAGTAGAGACTGGCACATTGTTAGGGACTACAAGACCTTAAATGCCAAAACAGTTCCCAACCATTATCCCATCCCAAATATCATGAAGTTTCACGCAAACATGCAAGGTAAAACAATGTTCACAAAAATAGACATCAACTGGGCATTCCACCAAATTCCTACTACTGAATAGGACATACCAAAGACAGTGGTTATAACCTCCTTTGGTTTATTCGAATACCTTCGAATGCTGTTTGGACTTTGCAATTCTGCCCAAACTTTCCAAAGATTCATCAATGGACTGTTTTGGGAACTGCTATTTGCTTATGCATACTCGAATGACATCTACATTTGCTTGGAAGAAGATGAGCAGGAGCATGAGAAGAATGTAAGAGCTGTTATACAGTGTATATATGCTGCTAGCCTCACTATCAACATAGGAAAAGTTTATACAAACAAATAGAAATTCATAGTACAAAATATAATTGTTTGGTGAAGAGCTACGCGTACCAGGGGACTTCTTCACAGAATTGACAGAATTAAGCTTCAAAATCATGGTACAAAATATAAGAAATGATGCCAACAATTTCCTCAAACAGTAAGATTTACATCCCAAAACAATTGGCTAATACCCCTCATGTCTTTGTTACAGACAAGAAAATAAGGTCTACCCTGGAAAAACCATATACTAGTCCTTACAAAGTAGTATCATGTGATAATAAAAATTTTGTGATACTAAAAGCAGTTGAAACAAGAACAATTTCAATAGACAGATTTTGAAGCCTGCCTTTTTGGTTAATGACAACAAGAGAGTATTGAAAATGAAAAGAAAACATGTAGAAGATACACAGATAGATTCACAAACACAAAACACACAAAAAATAAAAAATTCAGTAAAATTTTTGACATCACAATACAAATATATGACCCTGAAGCCCCCTTAAACCCTAGAAAAAGAGGCAGGCCCTTAGGCAGTAGAAAAGTAGAAAATCTGTATCTTAATTGCAGGTCTCAACGATGAACTCAGAAAAATTAAAATTTACTCACAAAAAAGTAGATATGCTACGTAAAATTCAAACCTGCTAAAAAATAAGTAACAAAAATTGGAATCCTACGAGACAAAAGTAACTCCGGAGATGAGCAAATGTTGGAATGCGAACAAAAAAAAAGACGCAAATAAACAAACTCACATACAATATTGAACACAAACATTGCAACGTGTTTCTGTTGTCACAACAAAGATAATCTAAACATCTATACAGATTGTGACATCACACAAAAGGTGAATCTTTGGGATTTGAAAATTTTGAAAAACTTCAGATTTTGTTTCACGCACAACTTTGCTTAAACCAATCAGAATTTTACAGGAAAACTTTCATATGGCAGAAAATTTTAAGAGCTATCCCCTCCAAAAAAGGACAAACTCAGATAAGAAGACGTTTCAATACTGAGATTGATCTAATACTTGCAACATAAATCACCCGCTATTCTACTGTTGCTTGACTTGGATGTGTTTGGTATAATTCTTTTTGCGCTATTTTGTTTTTCCTCTTTCCAATTTCTCTTCAAAAATGTCGCTACTTCCAACTAATAATCCTCTCTAATTGTCCAATGCCACAATTATTTAAGAAGCTGCTGAGAAACTAAAAGCTCTGCAAATTCTTGAGCAAAGTCAGGAGGTGGAATAGATATAGGAGGAGTTACTAGTGGATATGGCACCTCCCATGAATAAAATTCTTGAGATGATGTCACCTCTCCCACCTCTCATCTCACCTTAAAAATCCCCTGAAAGGAGAGCACCGATCTTGGTAAACCCAAAGCCAGAGCCCCCCAACAGGAGACTAAGGAACTATCAAAGCTTACCTTCGAGGGCAAGAGGCCTCCTCCCATCCATACTCCCACCTTCACTCCAACATACTCGGCACAGGGTAATTCAAACACTTCAAACTTAATGTCAGTTTTAATGGCCTCAAATCTTGCATCTTCCCTGCAAATTCCCATGTAATGAAAGAAAAAGCATCTGGTTAACGTGACTTATTAAAAACTGTAGTTCTAACTACCCAACAAAAAGGTTTTATGATTCTGCACTCAGGATTGGAAAAGGTGCTTCCTGTTCAAGTAGTACTCGTGCCTCTGTTAATGGTGAATCTGAAAATGAAGATCTTACATAACTTTAGAATCCTATATTATTGTATTAACTTATTCCTTAGAAAAAAATTTTATTATTTATTATCAAACAGCTTGACTATAGCACACTAATACATGTTAATCTCCACTCTTATTTTTATTGTGTTAATACAGTATTTTATGTCAAAGTTGCCCAAGTCTGGTAGGTCACCAACTTTGATAACCTTCTCAAAATATTTTGGTATATAGTAGGTTGTGTTCATGCAGTATTTCATGCTAAAGTGACCTATGTCAGGTAGGTCACCAACTCTGACACCTTTTCACAATATTTTGAAAGATAGTAGGATGATAATATTGTTCGCACTCGATTAGTACCATCATTGACTGCCAATTCATAATCATTTTTCCTTCGTTGTGGTGATTGCATGGCGTACAAACTGCTTTTATTAATTTTCTCAGAATGGCAAAAATTAACTTGGGCTACTTTGGAAAAAATCTGTTCAGTTCAGTTAAGCTTGCCGAGTTACAACTTTTTTCACGATGTCGGAGACAGCTCTAGAATTTTATTGGAGGAAATCATCCTCAGGAGACCATTTATTTTAAATGTATCTTTCATAAAGAAAGACAAAATGCAAAAAATCATCTAATGGCGTAATTGTGTTTGCAGAGGATTTAGAGTATGAATTCATTCCCTCACGAAGTCCCCACTTTCCCTCCACCGAAACTAAACCGTGACATCTACACTTACGCGCAAAGATTTAAAAAATCCTCGCATGATTATGAAGGACCACGTAAAAAATTATGCATCTTAAGAGTTCTTGAAATTTCATTCTTTTTGGCTCTCGTTTATGGAGAGATTTGCAACTGTCAAATAAATTCACCAAACGTTCACTAAAACCACACCATTTAAGATTTTTGAAATGAATATATATTTTGAATTTCTGTACGTGAAGATAATCAGCTTTACATTCAACACATTTTAAAGTATCTTCACTACAAGACAAGACACCCAACACAAAATATTTGTTATTAATTATTAAAGAAAAGAAGTGACAAACAAAAGCAAGCAATACATTTAAAAGATTTACTAGGAAGAAAAAAAACAATAGAAAATTCATAATATGGTGATTAGTGAAAAACTAGAGACTCATCATCGGCTCATAATTTCTTCAGAACATTCCTTTCAAACAACAACAATGATAACAACACTATTCTAAACACTGCCCACAAACAATGACAAAAATGAACATTTTTAATGGTAATGAATTATATGAAATAAAGAGTCGTAGAAATAAATGACTAGTTTAAAAACAATTAGAGCATATGAGACTACGACTACTGATGACAAAAAAAAAAAATTTTTTTAATTGCAATTAGTTTAAGTACAGTGTTTTATACAAAGAGAATACATTATAATGCGGAATGAATTCGTTAATAATAGCACGTTGAAATCAAGATATTCGCTAAAGAAAAAACAAAATTAAATGCTCCAGTACCAAATTAAATTTAAAACGAGAGATTCGATTAAAATTATTTTCCAACAAAAATTAATCTAAAATCTGTCAGCTGGTAAAAGCAACATAGAAATGCCTCCGGTGAGAATGAAAAAACGAGGTGAATCATCTCGATTTTTTCCGCAAATATCACAGTATATTCGACTCATTTCATGCAGGCATTACGAAAATAATATTAAGTAAACATTTTATAAATTACCAATAACGTATTTCAAACATCGTCATAATGAGAATTGTATTTTCTCACCAAAAACTCCGACCAAAACCTCTACGACCTTTCAATCGTTAATTTTTTTTCACCCCCTGGAAACGTTACACCATGTAAATTTTCATTTTGCAGAGGAATGTACCAAACATATAATATACAACCGAATTTCAATTAACATAAAGGTCCTAGATGCTTAGGAATATAGTAAAATAATAATATTAACTGTTAGAGAGTACAGAAAAAAATTACAGCAGCACCTAACCTACACGTTTAACTCCACTTCAATAGTAGCTTAATAATACTGAACCATTACACCCTCGTTTAACGTTCAAGTGAAACAAATAGAAAGGTAACTTTGATAAGGAAATTCATTAAAATATCTCGAAAATAAAAATATTAACATAACATTAATATTAACAAAAAAAAACTATAATTCGATTTGTTACTAACGTAACCGAATACGCTATTGTTTGTACTTTAACTTATATAATAATTTTAATTAATCATCTAAAAACACATAAACATACACACATACTAAATATGATACACCTCATAATAAATTAAGTGAAATAATGTTTTGATTTAAAAACCGAAGATATGAAACACATGACTCTACGAATGTCCTAATAAAGCAATTATTTAGAAAATTTGTTTTTTATTTCGAAGACTCTAATCTTGACGAATACTAAGTATTCCACGATTTTCAAGAGACTCTTTCAGGGAATAGAAAAGTTGAAGCTGTTGCTCTGGTTTGAGAGTGAACACCTGTAATACATAAATTTGAGTCGTGATTCATTCGAGATTTGTACATTAATAGTTTTTGGTAACGTGACTATTTCACTAACCTGTTGGAGAAGCTTTTGAGGAGATGGCGATCGAATAAAACTAGATATGTACACATTTACGAACGTAGCCATCAAAAATTGGCAATCGAATCGATCCATAATACCTCCATGTCCCGGTATGACGTCCCCGAAATCCTAAAAATGTCATAAATGAAATGGTAAGTAATACATAATTTGTAAACAATCGGTATTTTATTCTGACATAACTTCATTAAAATTTTATGTGTTCGGGATAAAACATTGTTCGATCCTGATAAAACTTGGTTTTCGAAATTCTTAAGTCATAAGCTAACTATTAGGTTATGTTGGACATGTCAAAAAAAACCGAACCTAAAAACTTCTAAGGGGGCTATTCTGCTACTATATGCACCAATAAGAGCTAAATTTAACTTGAACATTAGTAGAATATATCTTCAAAAAATTTTTATGTCTGCTTTTTTCTGCCATATCGAACACACGTGGAATTAGACAACAAAATGGATTTTAAGGAATTAATGGTAAGGTACTATATTTTCTTCCTTAGAACTATTTTTTTTTCTTTTTTTAAAAATCTTATAGCACAAGTAGAAACGTAATTTGGTGAAAATTATTTGCGAGACCAACGAGCATATGAATTATACTAGAGGCTCAATAAGCTACGTTTTACACAATGTTCAGTAAGGCTAGACACCCTTCTTCCATAAACCCAATCCAACCCAACCCATTGAAAAGCATTATGAGTATAAGAGAGGCTTTGAATTTTTAGTCGTAATTGTCTTAAAAAAAAAAAAAAAAAAAAACATACTTTCTGACTTAAATGAAAATTTAGAGACGGCTTTGAGAAATAAAATGATGGGAAAAACAAAAAGTTTGAGCCCTTGGAAGCCAAGAAAAATAAAGAAGATGAAATAGTGCATCAAATTGGCTTAGTTTAATGTTACTAGTACACTTTATCCTAAACACAACTAATTAAAACTACTCATTTTCACAAATTCACCGTTTTTACCGAATGCGTATGGAGGAGGTTATATGTTTGGTGTGTTTATCTCTGCAACTGACGGAATTTCGTTCGCTCAGAACAAGTGTCTTACTTTATAGATTTTAATGGAAGTAAGCTCAAAATGTTCCTGACCATTCTGAAGATGTCCTGGGCTATTAATATTTGAAAATTAAAAAATTAGATGGGTGAAACTGAAGAAAATGAGAATTTGAAGATTGAAAAAATTATAGTCATAAATTTGGGCCTATCCACCAATAAGAGCTACTCATTTAGATTGACACAGTGGGTGGGTTTTTTTTTTTTTAAATAAAATTTATTGAGTCTTACTATTAAATATCTTTACGAAAAGTTTACAGATAACATTACATTAAACGAATTTTCTCGGCTTCTAATGGCCCAAACTTCTTGTTCTTTAACTCATTTTACTTCTTGAAGTCTCCTCTAAAATTTCATTTATTACTTAAATAAATGAACTAGGACCAAAAATTCAGGCAAAAGGGCATACTTCCTATGCATTTCTAGGGTTTAATGGAATGGGGATAGCGACGTCATTGAAAATAACCGAACTGTGCCTCTCGTATAATTCATATGCTCGTGCGAAACAATGTGATAACTAATAACAGACTAAAAATCAACATCTCATTCACGAACCACCTTAGTAAATAATTTAAATCAGAGCTTTAAAGTGAAATCCATGAACAGAATAGAGTGTTCAGCTACCTTGATTTTAAAAGCACGCTTGAATCCACTGGCAAAAAAACCACCAAAAGGACCAATCACGGAGCTAAATACTGACAAGGAAAATGAATGAAGTACGAATGGATACAAGGTAATTGTCTTTTTCATGCGAAACTGAAATAAAAATATATACACAATTAATAAGCAAATAAATAGAGTTTAAAAACTATTTAACAATACAATGGGACCCACCAGTTGCAACGTCGACGATAGAAATTGAGGAAGAGCGTATTCTTGTGGCCTAAATAGCGGAGAAGGCTCACAATCTATGGTCATGCGTCCCAAAGTCTCGTTAAATTCAATAGGACAAATGAAATATTGAAACTGGCACAGAAAGTATGACAACTATGGAAAAAAAGAATACATTTAAGTTTGCGACCAATAAAAATAAAACTTAAGCACAGCAATGCTTTGCTAGAAAACCCAGTTTGCTCGATGTTTATATCGATAGTGATCGATATTTATTTCAATAATTATCGATATATTGACATTTCATTGTTAGTTTCAGGTTAAGAAATTACAAAAAACTATCGACAATTATCCAAATCTGTTGAGACCACCAATCCTTCTCCCCTCTCACTACTGCGAACACTCAACTATATCTTAAACACACTTTTATATAATTGTTCACGGCTACACTAATACACAATTCCACCACTCATTCATTTATCTCAGTACACCTTCGGTTATCTCACTCAATCTGTACTTACACTTACTGCATATGATTGATGTTAGATACACACGCTTCTGAGACGTTACTTTGGTTAATAATTTATTTCACATTACAAAAATTCTTCTTCATCGATCCACATGCTCTATAAAATCTTTAATAAAAATATCGATCTATCAATGTTTTATCAGTAAAAATCGCTTTTCCAGAGATTTTTTATTACCAGTTTTCTCAAGAACTACTAAACCGATGAGTACTAAACTTCTTTCAGACCTGCTCCCATACATTAGCTATCTTTTGTGAAAATTTCAGCCCTATCTCTTCAGTAGTTGTCTTAAAACTGTGAACAAAAAATTTTTTTGGGAGATTTTTCTTCTCCAGTTTTCGTGGGAACTATTGAATTAATAGGCACCAAACTTTAAGAAACTTGCACCAACATAAGGAAAGTCTATCGTAAGAATTTCAGCCCGATTTGTTTCGTCATTTTCTGAGAATCCTGAAAAAATGATTTTTCCAGGAATTTTTTGTTTTCCAGTTTTCTCATAAACTAACTAACCAATAGGCAAAAAACTTCTTTCAGACCTGCTCCAATATGAGAACTATCTCTCTTAAAAATTTCAGCCCTTCTACTCGGAAGTTTTCTTAGAACCATGAACACAAAATTTTGAGCAATACATACATACATACTACATATGTATATATATAAAATTAGGTCAAAATGAAAAAATGGTACCAATCGTTTTCTTTTCTCATGAAATGGATAATTTTCATCATCCCCACCCCTAACCCTTCCATGAGATTAATTTTAATACCGTGTTTGCAAGAAAACTGGGTAATGAAGGAAAATTAAAAAAAAGTTTTCTTTACCAAAGCACCAAACAACACAGTGGCGAAACCACCGCCAATAAATCCTTCCCACGTTTTCTTTGGCGATACTTTAATTAATGGGGTTCGCCCAAAGAAGAAACCGAAGATGTAGGCCCAAATATCATTCAAGATTATCATGGATACAGGAACAATAAACCTAGAAAAAAAATTTAGGTATGAATAATGATTATACCTGTTATATGTTTCTTTTCAGATTTATAAAATGAAATAATTTTACAAAAAAAAAGTTTTTTCCACAACAAAATGAGTAATTTGTTACAATCAAAATAATTAACCATCAAAATTAAGAACATATAAGTAAAGGGGGAAAACGACTTTTTGATTACTACCGTGGGTGCATGTCAACAACTTCTTAAGAAAAAAAAAAATTTAACAATCATTATGTTGGGAATGAAATCATCAAGAACAATAATCAGAGACATTGAGAATTCGGGACATTCATTAAAGTTATTCGCGATTTTTACGAATTTTTCATCTTACCATATGAGGCCTTCAAAGATATTTTGAATAATTAAGTAACTCTGAGTGACAACGATCAAAAGAGCCACGTGTGTCCACGCGAACAATGAAAATTGCTTCATGTAATATTTATGTACTAATGAGAGCACGAAACCGACGAATCCAAGAATGTACAGGCAAAATGAAATAAATCTATGATAAGTGACCAGAAACCGCAAAAAATCCTGAAAAACAAATGAATTTTCAGACTTCTATTTGCCATGGGTCACAAGTTACAATAATATAATTAAAACGACATTGTTTAATAATAATAGTCTCATAAATCAGTTGGAAAGAGAATATTTTGATGCGAATTTAGGACAACCACAAAAATAATTTTTTACTAACCGGAGGAGGAGGGGTGGACATAGAAAGCAAAGGCCACTCGAAAAACCTTTCTCAAAATGAGGGAATACATTCACAATTTGTTCCAATTGGAAAATAATACTTGAATACACATAATTTTTATGGTGTTGAGATAGAATTTCATTCGTTTCAGGAGTAGACAATGCGTGGATAAGAAAAGGAAGCCATACAACAAATTGAAATAATCAACGATTTTGGAACAATCGGAAAATTGATAAAATTCACAGCAATAAACTAAAATTTGTGGAAACTGAATGAAAATTATTTCAGAAGAGGCACTGAAATTCTTAAATAAATATTTTAATAGACAAAATTCAACAATGGAAAATAATTAGTTTTGAAGCTTTAGTCGATCATTTCCCCAGCTAATTTTAGAAACATAATTAAATTGTAAGCGAACAAGGGTAATTTAAATACCAAATTTTTGATCTTCTCATGAAATACCTAAAGGTAAAGAGTTACCCGATGACAAATAAGAGTTTCAATAAGGCTTCAAAATTTTACTATAGCTTTCTCTTAACAGGTATCTTGCAATTATTAATAAACCACGGGCAGCGATCAACGATTCATTTGATGACTCAAAATAAATTAAGTACAAAAAATAGAACCGACATAAAAAAAAGCATTAAAAAGAAAAAAATAATTCTTTTAAAATTTCTCTAGCAAGATCGAAATCTAGTGACTGGAATTATTGAAGTCGGCGTTAATTAAAAAGTTCTGTCATAAAACTAGAAGGAACTGACTTACGAATAAAGTCTACATGGTGATGGAAACGAGCGCCAACTTCAGTAATTCCAATCCTTAGACCTACATTTTTCTGAAAACATTTTAAAAGAATTATTTTTCTCTTTTTAGTGCATTTTTCATTGTTTTTTTCACTAAGTCGGTTCTAATTTTTGAAAAAAATATTTTTCGATGATTTTTCTTTTCTTGCGTTAACGGCAATATTAGTTTAAAACTAAAGAGTTTTTTTAGTTAAAGATAACTTCAAAACTACCACATCGATTAAAAAAAAATTCAATGGGACCAAAATGGGATCATCATCTATCATTTTAAAAAAAGTTCATCAAAATTGGTACTCAGGTTGAGAAATTATGCAGAAATAAACAAAAAACAAAAAAACATATACGGATCGAATGGGTAATCTCTTCCTTTTCTTAAGTCGGTTAAAAATTAAAGCTCAGCGGAGAGTAACGAAAAATACGATTTCGTAATTGTAATCAATTATGGAAAAAAGTTAGAGGGGAAAGTATTCAATATAACAGTTTGAAAAAATTCTTATGCCTACCGTTCGATTAATTACCACGCTAAAGGAGTCAATTAGACTTTCTCCATAAAAGAAATAATTTGAGGCTATCAAGAAATACCACGACAGAGATCGGAACCACGGCAGGCCATGAATGCGATACACCGAATAACCAATATTGATTATCTCCTCGAAGCATTTAACTTGGATGGCTAAGGTCTAGAAACAAAAAATTATTAATATCTAAAGAAAATTTAATTCGAACAAAAATAGACATAATCTGGTCTCCACGTAAAATCTTATCAAGTCTATAATGAGTACATAATAGCTCTCGAATGATAATAATTTTTTTAATACATTCATTTGTAATCCTAATCAAATTCATAAATGGGTTAGTTTAAGATATCCAACTTTTGATACAAGCTTTTTGTTTTTCTTCAAAGATTTCGTGTGCACCGGTACACGAGTTTATCGCATGTTACCACCATTTATTCAAAAATTCATTCAATAAGAATTTTAAGGAATGAAATCAAAACTTAAAAATCTAAATATCTAGTAATAAAGCCTTTGGCGTTTGGAAACCGTACAAGTACATTGGATCAATAATGTAGAACGAGACGGTGCCAATTATACTGACAATGAAAACAATTAAGTTTCAAAATGCTACGAACCGCAATCATAAGAGCGAGAGGTCCTCCATAAATGATCAGCAAAAAAACTACAGTCAATAAAACTGTAGAAATGAATCGTATTATCCAGTTCCTCCATCTGTAATTTCGAAACGCAATTAACAAAATGATAGAAACATGTTAAAATAGAGAGGAATAATAACTGAATACCGACCTTTCGGATAAACCAGTCAATGCGGAGTCCAGCATAGGCAATGATTTATTCGTTCCTGATGGAATGGTTCGAGAAAGGTCGATTTTTCTGTCTTCTTCGGAATCGATTTCCTCACGCTGAAAAATATCAATTTTATTAAACCAATAAATTAAGGTCTGATCTTAATACTGCATCCATTATTCTTATAGCTCAAGTGAGTAAGCAACAAGATTAGAGACATTCGATATCACAGAAGACAAACAGTCACTAATTATAATCACATGCGAGGTCAAAGTTAATGGCTTTTTCAGAATTGAAGTTTGTTATAGGGCCCATCAACTCGGGGGAGTTTGAATCTTTAAAAGCAACATAACAGACCCAAATTTAAAATTCAATCCATCACCAAAATTTTGTACACGGTGTACGCATGCGGACTAAGTGCGACGAATAGTACAAGTTACTCACTACACTATGATCTCGATGGGGACACATAGAATAACCTTTGCATAAGCAACATAGCATTTGTGATTTCGCACTCAAATAAGAAACAGACTTAACAGAATTCAGAAACCCTCGGCTTTTGAAGCGACGAATACTGTTATGATATGTGGTAAACATTTTCTTACTATTCTTGGGACGTTTAGATGTACTCGTTACCTGAAAATTGTTTTAAATGTTATTTTCATTGAAATTTACACAATAATGAAAAACCAACCTAGTTTTCTCTTCTGGGGAATGAAGAATACATTTATATATAATTTAAAATGATTTGATGGTACAGAATAATTATATCATTCTAAAAACTTCAATTCTATTAGTATTGAATATGATTGAAAAGAAAATGATGAGATACATCAAAGAACTGTCAAGTACAAATAAAACTTGCTTACATGATCCGTTTCCCGAAATGGTTTCTCATTTTCATCATCTTGCACATTTTTACGTTGCCTTACTTCCGTCATAATCAAGCGGGAAAAAATTTGAGTCTTAGAATACGTACTACGCAAATTTACAAAAATATTACAGGATTGACAGTTTTGTTAGGAAACAACAAAATAAGCGGACGAAAATTTAATTAAAAATACTTCGACTAACAGAACAAATAAGAAAAAGATTACTCCAAAATAATCCGAACAACTCAAAATACTCCTAAAAAGATATAAAACAAACAGCCAAACTACACTCAATACATGAGCACACTACACTGTTATTGTTATTCATTTCCTTCGAATCCCTACCAGATATTTTTTATCAAAATTTCAAACTAAACAAATAACAACAAAAGGCTTCAACGATATATATATGTAAAATACGTGTACGTATTTTAGAAATAACTGGCTATTTCACGTCCGTCTTATCATTTCCATAGTACGGCAGAATCGAATGTATCGAGATAATGTAGACGATCAAAACGTTTCTTTCTAGTAATTTTCTGCTAAACTATGTAATATGACAATCTAAGATTTAAGTAATTTTGTAATCGAGTAATGAACTTTTTAATCTTTGTATTTCACTTCTTTTAGGTAAGTTGAAATAAGTTTGATGCTAAGTATGTAAATTATCTGATTCTTAAAATATATTTTCACTTCTTTTAGTGCAATCGAGATATTGTTCATATTTCATTCAAAATTACTTACAAATACAAAGATTAATTCTTTGATCAGCGATGTCGCCAGTTCGATTACAAGTTTTCATGCTTGCTGAGGCTGCTGCTGATGGGAAATCTACTGTTATCAGAATAAAAAGAGTTAGAAAACCAGGGGATGAAATGTGGTACGCTTTTCCTCCTGAATTTCAATCGCTGACTATTCATGCCAAGCTGTTAGCTACGGGTTCAATGAAAGCTGCCAGAGATGCGCTTAAAGCCCGCGGACAGTATCGCACTGTAAATGTTAGCCTGTCTGAGGAGCTAGCAAAATCATATCTGGATGATGACGGTAACTTTGTCTTTTCTGATTATTTTTTGTCATCGGTAGAGACTGGTTCTTCGTCTGTCGCGCCGGTAGTGTCACTGGAGAAACAGGAATCACTAAAAGAAATAATGAAACATTTTCTGGTCGATAAATTAACATCCAAGAATTCAAACGTAGTTGCTTGGGCTGTTAGTTTCGAAAAAGAAGTAGCTCGGTTTTCTCTTGTTGGATCCAGAGTTATTGAGGTTTTTCACCTTTGCTTAGATACGTCAATGAATGACTGGTTCCTGAGTACCCAAAAGAAAATTGGTGTTGATGCTGACTGGGCTCTATGGCACGAGGATCTTATCGCCACATTCGGTGACGTATCTTGGAAACCGATCCGATTTGCTTACAATTTCCGATATTTATCGGGCTCCTTAATAGAATACGTTATAAAAAAAGAAAAATTAATGTTAGATCTAGACCATTTTATCGCTGAAAATGTATTACTGAATTTAATAGTGTTAGGCTTGCCGGCTCATATTCAAGATTCATTGAATCGTAATTCAGTAACTTCGGTAAAATTATTAATTTCTAAATTAAAAAAATATGATGCTGATAACCCTGCTCGTCGTACATCTTCTGAGAATGCAAATTCGACTATGTCAAAAAAAACAAATACGATTGTTCAAAATGTTAATGGTATTACTAATTATAAGAAATTTACTCCTAAAAAAAAACATGTTCGATTTGTGATAAATTAGGGAAATTTGGTAGAATTCACTCGGAAAATGTCTGCTGGTTTAAGGACTCAAAAAAAAATGAAATTAACAAAGTAAAATCTGTAAATAATTTGGAGATAGAGTCCGAAATCAATAATTCAGATGACTTGCCAAAAAACGAGTAACGGTACCACTGATTCAATTACGTCTTTTAATTAATGATTCTATATTATGTAACGGTATTTATGATTCCGGCTCAAATATTTCATTAATAAACTATAAATTTGCAAGGAAAAATAAAATAAAAATTAATTCTTGCAACAATAATTTTAAAATGGTCAGTGGTACGGCTTCAGTCTTTGGAATTGTAAAAATCAAAGTAAAAATTTTTGATATCGTCAAATTTGTAGATGTTTTTGTGATAAATTCGATTAATTTTGATTATGATTTTTTGATTGGCTTAAATATGATAAAGGATTTTGGGTTACACCAAGACCATGAATTGAATATCTCTCAGATTAACGTAATGGATAATAATAAAAAAATTGATCTCGGAACCGTAGTTCAGTCTGCACCGTTTACAGTAAATTTTAATGAATCTATTAAAATTAATGAATTCGAGGCAAATTTGGATCATTTAAATAATTACCAAAAGAATAAAATAACTTATTTAATTGAAAAACATAAATCTATTTTTGCGAAACACAAATTTGATACGGGTTGTGTACACAACCACGAAGCTTCGGTTAAATTGACTGAGCATAGGTATGTATCTCGCAAGCCGTACAGATGTAATCCTATTGATCAGAAGGAAATTGAATCTCAAATTTCCCAGTTGTTAAACCATGGTCTGATCCAGGAATCTACATCTCCTTTTGCGGCTCCAGTTACACTGGCATTTAAAAAAGATGAGTTTGGCGTTCGAAAGAAGAACAGATTATGTATCGACTTTACGGCATTAAATAAGCTTATTGTACCTGAAAGTCAACCTTTCCCATTAATAGAAGATTTAATTGTGAAGACTAGGGATTGTGTTTATTTTTCAGCTTTCGATATTAATTCCGCTTTTTGGACTATTCCCTTACGCAAAAAAGATTCTTATAAAACAGCTTTCGTCACACAAAATGGCCATTTTGAGTGGACATGTTTGCCATTTGGCCTTAAAACATCTCCCGCAATTTTTCAAAGGATCCTACAAAATATTATCCGACGTAACGGGTTGGACTATTTTTGTGTAAACTATATTGATGACATTCTAGTTTTTTCAAAAACATTTGAGGAACACTTGGAGCACATTGATAAATTGTTTATGGCCATTAAAAAAGAAGGTTTTAGATTGAAACTATTAAAATGTAATTTTGCCAAAAATAACGTAAAATATTTAGGCCACATAATTAGCAATAACGTAACTAAGCCTGTTTTTGATAATGTGCTCCCTATCAAGAATTTTCCCATTCCTCAAAATAGAAAGAATGTGCGCCAATTTTTAGGGAAGGTTAATTTTTATAAGAAATATATTCCAAAGGCTGCACATATTTTAGAACCGTTACACAATTTATTGAAGAAAAACGTAGATTTTAATTGGTCAACAGACTGCCATAATAGTTTCGAAAAGATAAAAAGTTATTTATGTTCAAGTCCTTGTTTAGCTATTTATGATCCTTTAAAGGAGACAGTTTTATACACTGATGCAAGTTTGGAAGGACTTGGTGCAATCCTGAAACAAAAACAGAAAGACGGAAATTTTCGGCCAGTCGCTTATTTTTCCAAAAAGTTAAATGTTTATCAAAAAAAGAAAAAGGCGATTTTTTTGGAGTGTCTGGCAATTAAAGAGGCCTTAATGTTCTGGCAACATTGGCTTCTTGGAAAGAAATTTGTCGTTTATTCAGATCATAAACCGCTTGAGAATCTGAACGTAAACTCTAAATTTGATAATGAACTTGGTCAGCTTATGTTTTACTTGTCTCAGTTTGATTTTTCAGTAAAGTATTTACCTGGTTCCGAGAATCAGGAGGCCGACTGTTTGTCGCGTAACCCTGTCCTCGAACATTTTGAAACGCATAAAGAACTTAAAATAGTAAATTTTATTCAATTTAATGAAATAGCTATGGACCAAAATAAATTTTCAAGAGACTATTTCCAAAAAAATAACGTAATAAAAAAAAATAATATACTCTTCATGAACATTAGAGGTAAAAATAAAATTTTGATAACAGAAGATTTAGCGACTAAAATAATAAAGATAGTTCATGAAAAATTTGGTCATATTGGTCCTAAGCAGCTTTCGTTCCATCTTATTCCAATTTATTATTGTAAAAATTTTTTCAAACTGATTACCTCTTTCTGTCAGAATTGCGCTATTTGTACTAAAAATAAGTCCAGAGCATCTTTTCGTTATGGTTTTCTATCTCAGTTGGGCCCTGCGACTGAACCATTTCAGATTATGTCAATAGATACAATAGGTGGCTTTAACGGAAATAATACTTCAAAAAAATATTTACACTTATTAGTTGATCATTTCACACGTTTTGCGTACATTTTACCATCAAAAACTCAAAAAGCCACAGATTTTATAAATTTAATACGTAAAATTTTAAGAGAAGGACAGAAAATAGAGACACTTCTGGCGGATCAATACGGCGGAATAAATTCAAAAGAATTTAAAGAATTTCTGGAGTCACACAATATCAAATTAATTTTTACAGCCGTAGACTGTCCTTTCTCCAACGGTCTCAATGAGAGACTAAATCAAACTCTGGTGAATAGAATACGCTGTAAAGTTAACGAAAACAAAATAAATAAAAAAAAGCCTTGGTCAGTTTTAGCAGAAGAATGTGTTCAAGAATATAACGATACTATTCATTCATCAACCTTATTTTCACCAAATTATTTAATGAATAATATTAAAGTAAATTTATGTCCAAAAGATATTCCGATGCCTAACGTAACAGATCTGACCAATGACAGGTTATTAGCATTTGAAAATTCCCAGAGAAGTCATAAATATAATAAGCAAAAATTTGACTCCAAGAGAAAAGATATTTCTTATAGAGTTGGCGATTTAGTCTATGTAAATCATGGTAATCTGTTAAACAAAAATAAACTCGATGAAATAAGAACGGGCCCGTTCAAAATAACTGAAAGTTTGTCAATGTAATATATCGCGTAGATGCTGGTTATCAGAAGAAAGAGTCAAATTTGTTCCATGTTTCCAAATTACTCCCCTTTGTTTCGTAATTTTCTCAGGTATGGGGATGTAAAATACGTGTACGTATTTTAGAAATAACTGGCTATTTCACGTCCGTCTTATCATTTCCATAGTACGGCAGAATCGAATGTATCGAGATAATGTAGACGATCAAAACGTTTCTTTCTAGTAATTTTCTGCTAAACTATGTAATATGACAATCTAAGATTTAAGTAATTTTGTAATCGAGTAATGAACTTTTTAATCTTTGTATTTCACTTCTTTTAGGTAAGTTGAAATAAGTTTGATGCTAAGTATGTAAATTATCTGATTCTTAAAATATATTTTCACTTCTTTTAGTGCAATCGAGATATTGTTCATATTTCATTCAAAATTACTTACATATATATATATATATATGATGAAGGATGTAGGTTGTATCGTGAACGACGGTGTCTTACACGATTCGATAACAATAATGTAAGACAATATCGTTATCTCACTGACGTCATTGATCAACTCTATGACGTCAGTAGAACAGACCTATCAAAACATTGACAACTTACACAAACACAGACAACACAGACAAGTTTGTTACAAGAAATAACAAACAACGTCATTCGGCTAATGGCGACGAACGGGAAACACCACCTTCTTTTATATTTGTCTCACTATATGGTAACAGAGCAAGTACGGTCCTCAGAAAGTGTTTTATGTTATAAGTTAAGTGAATTTGTGTATTGGTGCTCAAAAAGTGTTTGGTTACGAAACAGTAGGAAGAATAAAGAAGATACAGATGACCATTAAACAGCGCAAACGCATGTCCACAACGGACAGTACAGAACAAAACAGATGTAAGTAATCAAACACAATAAATACAGTGAACTTTTATTTTAAAACATATTCATAGAACTTATATATATAAACAAGTGAGATAAATGTAAGAAGCTAGACCAAACTCCACGTGCGCGAAACATAACTCAACGACGTATATTAGCAAAATATTTATTTCACAGATCCAGCAATGGGAAAAAAGAAACAGAAAACTGCAGAACCAGCAAACGTACAGCAAGAAAATCCAAACCCAGATGCAGACGTACACCCATCACCTCTACGTATTCCAGAACAGCCCAGGCAACATCCATCACCACTCACACATAACCTAACAACAACGACAACAAACCCACAACAAATCACAGTAAATCAAACAAACTCACCAGGATTAACATTAGAACCTAACAAACCCACACAAGCAACAAAATCAATTACGATAACCTTACCAACTACCGTGACGCACACATTAACAAAACCAATCTCTCAACCGACATACTCATCCATAACATTTACGGACAATCAACAGGTATCAAGATACAGACCTACTACAACGGCATTACTAACAAAAACTAATAGACCACAAGTAACACAAGGAATACTACCTATTCCTAACATTACGCAAACTCAACCAATTCATGAACCACAAAAACAAACTTACTATACTACAACAAACCCACAATTCACACAACAAACGTTTAAAAGCCCCCAACGCACATACATAGAAATATCAATGACAAGAGCAGAAAACAAAATACAACAAGCCAAAACATACAACATAGCCGCATACCAACAGGCAGACGTACGTATTTTTCTCAGTGTATTACAATTTCAATTAACAGACCTAGACAACTTACCCACAGACACCGACACACAATTTTACCAAAAAATTTACAATATCAAAGAAGAACTCACAATTCAAATTACTTGACTTAACAACAAATTTGAAGAACTACAAACTGCAAGGAAACTACAACAACAAACCGCCCAACAATATTTACAGACCAAACAACCTCCTGAAATTTACTGAGAAACAAACATCACCAACTCACCAAGCAAACATCAAAGAACAGTATCACGAACATCCAGCGAAGAAATGCAAAGTCCTCGATCCATTGGATACTACTGCTCAGGATCAGAGGACAGATACAGACCCGCAACACCTCCAGGTAATAACCCAGATATTTCAACAATAACTCTTGAACAAACACCAATAAGGAAACGATCATCAAAATGGACTTATAAAGACGATCAAACACTACAAACACCAACCATAGAAACAAAAAAATCAAAGATACGTAACACAACAGACGAAACAACACCACTCGACTTAACACCCACGAGAAGAAACACCAACACGGATACGAACACAATACCACAAAGACGGGTCGTAATAACTAATTCACACATACAAACTTCAAACAAACAACCTACAAACGTTATTTTGAATCAACCGACAGAAAGAACAACGGAACAAACAACTCAAGACAACAACAAACAAGAATATCCAAAAAGTACACAAAACCCAACATTACAAAAGAATACACTTCATATACCAAAAGTTTGGGAAATACCCACTGGATCAAACACATTAACCCAATCATTTTTCATCAAGACACCAAAATATAAATTACCCCATATTACGAACAGATACCACAAATAAACAGTGACAACACAAACCTCGAAATAGATCATGAAGAAATAATCAACAATACACCTCAATCACAATACACACAATCAAACAACGAAGAAATGATAGATCACGAAGAGATAATTACAATCCCAGATCCTACAAATACACACATGTCCACAACATATATATATGGAAACAATTTAACACCATTCAATTTAGATATTACTAAATTCTCCTCACTACAAAAACTAATTAAAACCTTCCAAATTTTTATTAAAGCAGAACAAAAGAAATATTGTAAACTCATCTTTCAACAATTACAACAAGCAAACCCACCCCCATATGCAATATTAAAGAAATTCCATATAAAACTAGATAACAATGATATGCTCAGATTACATAATTACCTACCACCACATACATTACACACACAAACCTATTCCCCATAACTCTTACCCCCAGACTCATACTTAACTAAATTAATTATACTATATATACACGAAAAAGGTTACTATAGTGGAACCAGATATACAGTCGCAAAATTTAGAAAGAACTTTTTCACTACGACCATTAACAAACTAGTCATATCTACAATTCGAAAAAATTTTTATAAATGTAAAATACATGCAAAAAAACCCTACAAACAACCACCATTTTCGACCATACCAGACTTCAGACTCAATGAGAATAATCACCCATTTACACACACGGGTGTAGATATATTCGGCCCATTCTATACATACAATAAGATAACAACAAGCAAACAACCACAACAGATCTCACCATCAACAACACCATCAAAAAGATGGATCCTCATATTCACATGCCTCACCATACGAGCAATATATCTAATACCCATTGCGTCATTACAAACAGAAGAAATATGGTGCGCATTCCATTCATTTTTCACAGACAGAGGAACACCAAAACTAATACTATCAGACAATGCAGCACAATTTAGAGTCATCAACACAAATATAACAAAATTCTGGAACAACATAACAATATAACAACATAGTACAAAATTACCTATACAAAAATAACATACAATGGAAATTTATACCAGCTAAAGCCCCATGGTATGGAGGCACTTACAAACGCCTAATAGGCATTATCAAACAATCTTACTATAAGACAGTAGGACATCACCCCATATACATACACACATTTCACATTACTATCAAACAACTACAAATAATGATCAACGAGAGACCCTTATGCCCAGAATCAGAAACATCAACATACTCATACCTTACACCAGCCAACTTTCTTCACGCAAACTTTCAACACACAATACTACAATCAGACAAACCAGACGTCAACCATACATCAACAGAAAAACATTTACAACACATATGGAAAATGGACCAAATATACCTAAAAAACCTATGGATACAATGGAAACAAATCTACCTCACATATCTTAGAGACAAACAACCACAACCGATACCAAATAAATACCACACAAATGATGATATACCAAAAATCGGAGACTTAGTACACGTCATAGACGTCGCATCCACACCCAACAAACCACAACTAGCAGTAATTAAAGAATTACATAAATCTCCAGACCAGATTATAAGATCAGCCTCAATTATGTTTCCAAACGGAACACTCACGACCAGACCCCTTAAACATTTAGCACCATTAGAATTAAATTCCCCAGACACCTTACGACATACACACATAAAAGTAGTGACCCAAAAAACATAACATCTACGAATTATCATAAATAATTCGTAGCCCAGACCATCTTTAGGAGAATCTACTCTGGGTAAACTTACAAACGAAACAAATCAAGTTTGCAACCAGAGGACCCATTGTGGAACCAATATAAAGATTGGAGAAGCAGGTGACACGTAACAAACCAACAAACATAAACTTTAGCCAACCATCTTTTATCCTCACAGAAGGAAAAACGATGCAGTTGACGTGTTTATTAACAAACAATAATTATATAAAAATAATACATTTTATTCTTTTCACAGAATCACAAATATACCTGAAAGAAAGAGACAAACCAGAATAGAATAACAGCAGAAGCATAACACCGAACATAAATCGCCATACAAGAAACTAACTCAAACTGGAAACCAACTGTGATAATAGACCTTCAAACAACAGGAAAAGAAGGCAGATCTCAACATTTACCAATATATTAAATAAATTTAACAAATAAACGTTCCTTAAAGTCAAATTAAACCTTCGCTCAAAATATGTGATAGCAAACGTTCCTAAACCATGTACATGTATTATTGTTTCTATAATTATTAAGTATTGTTATTTTCGTACATATAATAAATGATTTTATAATTTGTATATCTTGTTATTTATTTATTACAACATCGATGAACAATTCACAAACAACAAACATATTAACCATCACACAGCAAACGTACTAATACAAAAAAAAAGAAGAAGAAAAAACAAACCAAAATAAATAATAAACAATTCCCCAACGACTTCTACACGGAAGGGTTACTGGGAAAGACTGAGACTTCCTCCCCCCCACGAGTATCGTGAACGACGGTGTCGTACACGATTCGATAACGATAATGTGAGACAATATCGTTATCTCACTGACGTCATTGATTAACTCTATGACGTCAGTAGAACAGACCTATCAAAACGTTGACAACTTACACAAACACAGACAAGTTCGTTACAAGAAATAACGAACGTCATTCGGCTAATGGCGACGAACGGGAAACACCACGTTCTTTTATATTTGTCTCACTATAGGTTGGACTGAGCATACTGATAAAATGTTGAAGGTAAACAAATGTAACGTACATTCCATTGAAAAATTGTTTCCCTTAACAAACTGTACTTTTCACCTTGACTATATACATAATGGACTGCGCATACTGATAAAATTAACATTGGCTTATATTGAGACACCATGAAGGCATACATTTCATTCAAAAGTTCCCTTTTTTCAGGATTTATCAAATATCATAGTCAGTTGAATAAATAATTTAGAGGGATTTGCATTGTCATTTTACAAAATGAAAGCGTTTTTAAAATTAAATAGCGTCATTTATTCCATTTTAACTTTGACTATACAGAATTAACATGGACTGCTATTTGTTTGAAAAATACGTACAAAATTTCGTTATCAATTGCCAAGACATAGGAGGAAAAAGTTAGTCGGGTTGAGTTGATAATGATTTCAATGTTCTTTACGCGGTAATTTTGTTTAGAAAAGAAATTATGAAAATTTAATTTAATACCATTGAAAATGCTTAAATATAATTAATTCAGTTCAACCTCAAATTTCAGCAATATTTTACTGTTTTACAAATCCTTATCATACCCGACCCGACTAACTTTATCTTACATCTTCTAACGTCATTCTTATCACAAATAGCAGTCCATGTTAATTCTGTACAGTCAAAGCTTTTTAATAAGTACAGTTTGATAAGGGAAGCAACTTTTGAATAGAATGTATGTTTCATTTATTTACCTTCAACATTTTATCAGTATGCGCAGTCCATTATGTATATCGTTGCGGCTTTTCACAATATTAAAAAATCAGAATTCTCAAATTGAACATATTTTTAACTAGGTTTTCTTGTTTGAAATATATTTAGTTATGGCTAAAATACTTCGAAGATCAAGTCATAAATTCAGGTTTATATATTACAAGTTTGTGAATATAAATTGTTACAAAAATCATGAAATTAACTTACAAAGATATTCATTATTTTACTCCACCAAAAACCAAAACAAAAATATCAAAAAGGAATAAATGATGCTATTTAATTTTAAAAACACTTTCATTCTGTAGAATGACAATAAAAATACCTCCAAATTATTTAATCAATTGACATATGATATTTGATAAATCCTGAAAAAAGGGAACTTTTGAATGAAATGTATGCCTTCATGGTGTCTCCATATAAGCCAATGTTAATTTTATCAACATGCGCAGTCCATTATGTATATGGTCGAAGGAGATGACACATGGGCAGTTTTGGTGTCCGTGTCCAGAAAGGGCTTCCAAAACACGTGTACTTCCAACTAAAATACCTGATTAGAGGAAAATCTTGCAACGTGCATTTGTTTATAAACACTGGCATACAATTTGATTCTAATTGGTTGGCGTATTCAGTTTGGGGTACTTTGTATGCCAGTAAGCTGCATCTATAGTCTGGATACTCAACTGTTAAAACTGTTCCGTGTCCTCTCCAACATATATATATATCCTCGAAGATAAAAGGTTTGTTTTTTTTTGCCACAAAAGCATTTTTTTTTTTTTTTGTAACAATGATGAATGATTTTTCCCATGTGGCCAAGTGGATAAATATATTTTTGATATATGTTGGGTTATTGATTCCCGCACTTCTTCACACACACATAATTATATAATTATAGTTTTACACATGTTTTCACATTGGCCAACTGGCAACATTAATTGATCTGTAATTAATATTTGTACCTTCATCAACTGAAATGGTTCTCATTTCAGTTAGTCGCTTTTGCGATGTCAATGAATTAATAAAGTTTGAGTTTATTATATTGTTTTACTTGAATTTGTTTAAAAGATCCATCATCTCCTCAACATGGTAACTGGAGGCTAATGGTAAACGTTTAGTAAAATAATTAATTTGAAATGTCTTAATCTTTTTAACAGTGTTTAAATAAAATCTTACTAGAAATTCAAGATGACCAACAGTAAACCAATTTCTACATCCATGGAGACTGGATTAAAAATAAACAAACCTATAGATGGCATTGATAACATTGAATTTAGGTTTATGATTGGGAATTTGTTATGTGTAGCACAACTTACCTGCCCAGACATTGCATTTACCATAAATTATTTCTCTCAGTTTCAGACTGCATCAAAAAAATAACAAAATTAAGAATTACATTCGTCACATCATTAGATATTTAAAGACATATTGTGATTTTGAGTTGGTTTTCTATTCTGACCAATCATATATTAAGGCATTTGTCGATGCATCATATAAACCTGATGTACACGATTCACCCATTAATATTAATAACCTGGAGAAAGGGTGCTCTATATCAGGGCACAAGATTGTTGTAAACAGAGACTCACTAAATTGGGCCATTCACTGGCAAAATACAGTTGCAACTTTGTCAACTGTAGCCTAATTAATTTCACTTAATAATACACTAGATGACATAACTGTGGTCTGGAGATTAATGGAAAGCATTTTTTCTATAACCAACCCAGTGCAAGTGTTTGAAGACAACATATCAGCATCTTACATTGCATCTAGAGGAGACTAGAAATGATCCAGGTCTCTCACAATCAAATGTTATGCCACTGCTGGAGGCATTCCATCAAAAAATAATTGTCTTTAACAGTGAGAATGTGACAATCATGTTCCACATTTTGTCTGTGTTTGTGCAGTCTGTGGAATTCTGTAAACTGTGATTTTGTATTCTTGATAATATGTATATGACTTGATATTTTTCATTCCATCATCAACTACTGTGTTGATCTAATATACTCTCAAATTAAGTGACTCTGAATCAATTATGGTGTTCAATTTTTTTATGTTTTAATACTTTTTCAATCATCAATTGTTTGCTCATTCATTTGCCTTGCAATTTAATGGTGGTCAGCACATTTTCTAGTGGTTTATTGGAGATATAACATCATAAATCTCACATTAACGACATTAGATCTTCTGATCAACTTACCGATGTTTTAACTAAGGCTCTTGATTGGAAAATGTACCAAGACTTGGTTATGAGAATATTCTAAGTCAATTTTTTGGCTAATTGTCTTAATTGACACAACCCTTAAAATTTCTGATGTTATTGGTCTTGGACTGCGGATGGACGTCAGTCTTTTAGTGTCTGTTGTAAACTGTGTGGTCCATAAATTTGTTTCACCACCTCACTTCATCATACATCTCACTAGGTTCCCCATCACTGCTCTGTCTCTCTTATTAACATCAGTATCCCTCATATATACTCCACTGATTCCCACAATAGTAAACTTTATCCCATAATACACGAATATTTTTTTAATATATATATATATGTTTCAGCTGACGATGATGAGAAATTTATCTCTTCAACTATTTCATAAATTAATTTTATTTACATTAAACATAGAAACAAATGGCTCCATATGCCTGACATAATTATTTACACAACTCACAAATATTTGTTAACCAATTTATGTACTCATTTGGATATTTTATATTTTTTATATTTTAAACCTTATTGTTTACTGTGAGGATAATATTTAACCGAGAATCGTATTTTCAAGTAAAAAGAGAAACTAATTTAATTCAACAACATTTAATGGACGATTAAACAACAGACAAAAGTACAGTTGGCATTGTGGGTGAAGAAACGACGAGTTCCCCATTACGACGTAACAGTGTGTGTAGGAATAAGAATACAAATGTTACATATTGAGAGTTCAGTGTTGCCAGGTAGTGTACGAGATATGTGAGAGTTACATGGACTCCATCCAACATTTACCATATATGCTTTCCTAATATTTCAAACTCATACTAGTCATACATTTATGTTAATCATTATTTGTTTTAATTGTGACTGCTTTTTCTTATTATTGATATTTGTTGACGAAATCCGTGTAACTCTTACATATCTCGTTCACTACTTGGCAACACTGAACTCCTAACATGTAACATTCGTATTCATATTCTTACACACATTGTTACATCGCAGTGGGGAACTCGTTATTTCTCTACTCACAATTTCAAAAGTATTTTGTCCATTTTTTAATCGTCCATTAAATGTTGTTGAGTTGAATCCGTTTCTATTATTACTTGAAAATACGATTCTCAGTTAAATATTATCCTCACAATATGGAAATTCCATCTCACTCACTCATCATCATCATTACTACCAATATATATATATATATATATATATATCATATGTTCCACTTCTTTCGATCTCATGTCTCTAGTTACAATCTATACTAGCACCGTAACTTGGAGTAATAAGGAACAATATTTACAGTTTTTAATGGCTACACATGTCGTTTTATGTTTAAAAAATCTTGTGAGAATGATAGCAAATTATATTATACGTTGGCTTATTATTCTCACATATCATTTGTTGTGGTAACACTGTTTTTAGTATTATTTGTAATCTGTGATTTTATGTTTGAAACCCAACTGTGATAATATATTTTGTGTGCCTCTTGTCGCTCATCAAACGTTGATGAATTAACATCTTCACCATCTTGTGTGAAAATAAAAGTTTGTGAAAGTGAATATTTGGTGTATTATTTATGTGTTTGTAATATGTGTGTCTAATCTTCTTTCGATGTCATCGTTCAACTAAAGTCTTTCGTCGTCATTTTTGCCTAGTTCGACCAGTTGATAATTCCTATTTCTTCACAAATCTGAAAAAAATACTAAAGTTGGATGCATCCTTCCTGCACCAGATAGTGTTGGTATCAAATCTGTTCAGTAATTTCTGAATTTTATAATGCATATTTGTTTTGTTCCATAATACCCCAACCATCAGGGGTAATAAGGAACAGTTCTACATTTCTTACAATAACTCTACGAATAATGGATTTCTGAAAAAAATTAACGAATACTATTTTGTAGAAAATTAATCAATACATAACTTTTGTTTCAATTTTTGTTTGATTAGAGCTTTATTTACCGAGTTATAAAGTGGTAAATGTGATTTTTTTAAAATTAAAATTTCATACGAAAGTTATAATATTTTACTGTCAAAAAAAAAGAGGTTTTTATTCTAAAAAATAGTAAATTAACATTTTAACAATAACTTTGACACCTAAATAAAAAAATCACAATCAAATTACTCAAGATTAGATGCGTCAAACTCAGGAAATGTGATCCTTCCTCTTCTATCTTCTTGAAAAGTGCCAGATGGGACAATTTTTAGCAAAACTCCACAATTTTCTCCTGAAATAGTTTGAATGTCTGAAATATTGGGAAAAACAAAATATACCAATCCATCTACAGAATTGATTTTTTTCCTCAAAACTGAAATTTCAGTCTCATTAGGAAGAACTTTACTAACAAAAAAACTTGGATTTTTATTTGTTAAAAGTTTATAACTAAACAATCTCCCATTTTGAATTCATTATTCTCAGTAGTTGAAGAAACTGAGTCATGGGAAAAGTTTGTGATGACTCAGGTATCTTCTACTTCTTCAACAGTCTCTGAAACATCAACAATTGTATCGTCATCTGAACTAGGATCATCAACTATATCTTCTTCAGATTCAGTACCAGTAGTTTCTCTTAAATCTTCAGGCACAATTCCTTTTCCAGGCATAAGAGTTAATCTATTACTTGGTTTTGGTCTAGAACTTGGGCCAGAACCAACACTACATCCAACACAGGTTCAGGTCCACATGTTTTTGGACTTCCTTTTATCTCTCTATTATGAATGGTTCAATGTGGAACACCAAACTGAGCTTCAGCTTCCCACAATGACATTTGATCAGCTTTCACTGCTACAACTGCTGCTTTCAAATATTTTTTATCATAATTCATGCGCCCATGAGGGCCTTTCAATTTTTTTTAAACCCTAGGCATACTTATTAAACGTGTAATCTGCAATGAAAATGAAATAAATCTATCAATATTGCTGTTCCTTAAATACCCGATGAAAGGTCATATTTTAGAATTTGCGACGCATCTCCTTAATGAATTGAAATTTTCCATTGCAAAAAATACAATATTGTTTGGGAGGCTTATGACTAAGTATTTATATTGTCAACTTACCAATATTCTGTTCTATGTAATCCACAGATACAATTTTTATTGCAGTTTAGTTTTGTTCCTTATTACCCTAAGTTACGGCATTGAGCTTCACCATTGCATACTTTATTCAAATATTGTATTTTAGTTGATCATTAATATAATTCAGCAAATGTTCGAATTGAGTTCTTTTTTAATTTCTTCAACGATCCTCGCAGTTCCTCACATCACTTTTTTTTCCTGCATATCGCCTTTATTTTACAAGGTTTATTTACTTTTGAATAATTTAAATTTTACGTTTGTCCATTAAGAATCGCAGGACGTGTTGGGATATCAATTCCCACACTTCCTCACACGCACATTTAATTATAGCTTTACGCTTTACCTAACCTGTGTAATAAACATAGGACGTTTTCATGTGCCAACTGGCAACACTGATTGATAGGTAATCTAATATTTGTACCTTCATCAACCGGCTTTTGAGATGTCAATGGATTAATAAAGTTTGAGTTTATTATGTTGCTTTACTTGAATTCTATTGAGGTGAGTTATGATCTTTTGATGCGAAAAAGATAAAAACGGATTATCAAATTTTAAAAAGATTTGTTCACAACGTTAGTACAACGACTGACGACTGGAGAACATTCACCGTCAAGCAGTGGTGGAAAAAGATTATGCTGGTGATCAGTGTCGCCACATGTGAAAAGATTAAATGTAATAAACATGTTACATACAGTGTTAGTCAGAGATCAGGGTATGTGTTTGTGAGGGAGTGAGGGAATCGTATCCCAACACCCCCCTGCGATTCAAAACGGACGAACGAACATATAAGTTAAAAAAAATTCACACGTGTAAGTATTAAGATAAAAATATAAATAAGCAATAGCGGTCAAAATTATTAAATACAAATATCATATAAAAGAAATTTAAAATGTTGCTAAAATGGTAAAATATTAAATATGTCGTTGACTAGCATTCTAACGTAAAATTAAAAATGTGTATAAATCTATAAATCTATAAATCAAGTGTTTTTGTCTTATATATTGTGTAATTATTAACATGAGGTATGCATTTAACCTTCTGTTATAGTGTCACGTCTTATAAATATACTGTGTGATTTTAAGTTATTATATATATAAAAAGGTTGGAGAGATCAATATCTCCTCATCGTTAGCTGTAGAAGAAAGACATTATTATCTATATCCTTATAATTAATTGTGTGGGGTTTAAAAAAGTATGCTATTGTTGGAATCAATTGAGATTATTAGGGGATGCTGATGTCAGTAAGAGAGGCAAAGCAGCGACGGGGAACTTGTTGTAAAATATATGATGTGAGATTGTGAAACGAAATATGGACCAGTCAGTTTACAATAGACGCTAAAAGACCAACGCCCATCCGCAGTCCAAAACCAAATATCAAAAATTTTAAAAGTTTATGTCAATGAAGACTATTGGCCGAAAAGTTGACTTGCTCGAGGATTCTCATAAAGATATTCTGAAAGGTTTTCCGATCAAGTGCTTTAGTTAATATGTCAGCAACTTGATCAGGTGACCTAATATTATTGAAATTTATCAATTTTTGCTGGAAGGCCTCCAACAAAGCGTAGCATTTGATTGCGAGAGACTTGGATTGTTTCTGCCTCCCCCAGATGCAATGTGGGACGCAGATATATTGTCCTCATACACCTGCACTGGGTCAGTTACAGAGAAAATGCTTTCCATGAGTCTCCAGATCACATAAATGTTGTCAAGTGCATCATTCAATGCAATTAACTTGGCTGCAGTTGACAAAGTTGCAACTGTGTGTTGCTGATGAACGGCCCAATTTAGCAAGTCTCCGTTTACAAAGATCATGAAGCCAGTTGTGGAGCACCTTTTCTTCAAGTTATTTATGTCTATGGGTGAGTCATCTACGTCGGATGCATACGACGCATCGACAAATGCTTTAATATGAGTTTGGTCGGAGTGAAAGACCAGAGAGAAATCTCGTGTAGTTTTCAGATATCTAATGATACGACGAACATAGTTTTTAATTTCACTGTTGGAGGATGTCTGAAAACGGGATAAGTAGTTGATGGCAAAAGTAATATCCGGGCGAGTCAGTCTTGCCACATATAGCAAATTCCCAATCATAGCCCTATATTTGGTATAGTCAATTCCATTTGCCGGTTTATTAAGTTTAAGCCCAGTCTCTATGGGTGTGGAAGATGAATTACATTTGGTCATTCCAAACTTCTGGAGAATCTTATAGATATATCTATTTTGTGTAAGTATAATTTGTTTTCGTGGTATATCACCATTTATTTCAAATCCAACGAAAAAAGTGGGATCATATTCTATTTTTAGTGTGAAACTTTTATTGAAAGTATTTATTAAGTCTTGTGTCCACTCGTTGTGGTTACTTGCCAACAACATGTCATCCACATAGACTATTAAAAGTGCCATTGCACCGGTATTATCCTGTTTGATGTATAAACTTATGTCAATTTTTGACTGGGTGAAGCCAGCTTGAACTATCGTTGAATTCAACAAATCTTACCAACTTTTAGATGATGTTTTAAGTCCATATATAGACTTTATAAGTTTCAGGCATTTATTTTCGCCTAATTGGCATCCCTTAGGGGTAGATATGAATATTGGGTATTTTATTTGTGAATTTAAAAAAGCTGTTTTTATATCAAATTGTGTGATGTTTAAACCGTATTTATTGGTAATTGACAGTATCCATCTGATTAACCAGTATTGGACTACTGGGGCATATGTTTCGGTCAAGGAATAGTGAGTGAGATCTTTAAAACCCCTCACAACCAATCTGGCTTTCGGTATGTGAATGCCTAGGTTGTTGGGTTTTGTGGTGAAACACCACTTTGTATTTACCAACCTTACATTCCTTTCCTTTGGGACGACTTCCCAAACGCCCATATCAGATAGTGAATTCAACTCGTCTGTGATGGCTTGAAGCCATTCTTCCTTAAAGGGGTTATTTTCAACATCCTCACATTTCTGAGGGATATGGTCCTCAATGTAATTTTTATATCGTGATTTGAATAAATTTAGAATTACAGGATTATCTATAATATTATTGTTATTTTGTGTATTTTCTTTATTTTTATTGTTTATATTATTTATTTATTTTATATTCCTTGTTTCATCAAATCTGACATCGCAAGTGACGTGCGATTTCTCCATTAATGGGTCCCTTATACAGTACCCACTATTGGTATACCCTACAAAAATTCCTTTGTTGGATCTTTGGGTTAGTTTTGGATGTTCTATATTGGCATTTTTTCTTTTATTTTTAGTGGCTTGTTGCTGACGGATCTCTATGGGCATGTGCCTGTGAGTGAGAGATCCAAAAACTTTCATGTTAGATAAGTCCGGCTTTGTGCCATAAAACATCTCAAAGGTGGTTTTGTTGTCTTTATTAGCCCTAGTTGGGCTCCGGTTTATTATATAAACAGCTGTCACAACAGCCAATGACCAAATACTGAAATCCAAATCAGAGTCAAACAGCATAGCCCTCGTTCTTGCCATAATTGTCTGGTTCTGCCTTTTGGCCATCGCATTCAACTCCGGTGAATACGGAAGGATTGGCTCAAGGTTTACGCCGTTGTTCTCACAAAATGATTTCATATTTGAGTCAAGATATTCCCTAGCATTGTCACATCTTAACGTAGCTATAGAGTGATCCGGGAATTTCGATTTTAATTTCATATATAATTTTTTGAATTCTTCGAAAACCATTGATTTTTTTCAATAGTGGAAATAAAAGTATATTTTGTGGCATGATCCACAAAAATCAAAACATTTTTCACCATATATACCTGGTGAGAAGGGGCTCATTGTATCTGATGAAACAAGCTCGAGTTTCTTTTCAGGTGGTGTGCGAGTTCCATTGTGCCCTAATCTTCTAGAGTTGACTTTTACACATACCTCACAAAGACTGAACTCGTCATCACGAAACGTAATTCTATTTGGAATACCTCTTGATACCTTTGTCAAGAACTTTAAGTTTTTTTCCCAACAGGTGTCCTAATCTCCTATGCCATATCATTTTTTTGTCTAGTTTTGCAGTTTCTGTACTCTCTTTAGACTCCTGCGTATCACTTATTATATTATTATTTGTATTTGTCCCTATATCCTCATTCATTTCATTACAATCATCATTCACTTCATTTTGTTGTGGATTATTATTATCATTTATATCATTAGGGTTTATTATATTATTATGTTCTTTATTATTATTAATTGCGTTATTTTGTGTTTTATTATTAATATTCTCTCCATTCTCTTCAATCTCCTCCTGACTTTCCTCTATTACTTCTTCTTTTATTTCATATTCCATCCATTCATCTTGGGAATTTATATTGGGCATACATGCCAATTTATTAGATTCATTATTATAAGGACATATTTTATTTAATTCGTTTTCATCTTCTACAATATTAACGGCGGACTCTGGTACAATTTTGTACTTAACCATGTACACGCCTCTTATTTTTGGGGCTGAAAAGATGACTTCGTCAGTGCCTCGGACGTATATGTGCGCTGCAGAGAAATTTTGATCTATGCCAAGCACTCTATTTTCTGTTATTTTAATCCTTGACATTAGATCTACATTTAAAGATGGTACATAATGTACATTTTTTAGTCTTATGACTGTTTGGTTTCTCTCTGAGTTTTCCACTCTGATGAACATGGTGCCTATATGTGTGGCAATTAGTAGTG
The DNA here is from genome assembly GCA_011428145.1 of Ericerus pela. Taxonomy (NCBI): domain Eukaryota; kingdom Metazoa; phylum Arthropoda; class Insecta; order Hemiptera; family Coccidae; genus Ericerus; species Ericerus pela. The sequence goes on from WOFM01000553.1 coordinate 1,206,544, forward strand.
TGTCCTGGATAGCACACTCCAGCTTGATAGGCTTTTCTAACATTATAGGGTTAGATAATTTTGATAAATCCGAGATTACGTGAGCAACAGCTCCACCATCTAACATAATTCTTTTAGTAAGAGGGACATAATTTTAATTATTAATTTATTATCGTTTGTGTTTATTCTCGGATCATGATTCTTATATCTCAGCATCATGGACCATTGAACGTCATTTTCTTTTTTATTTTTATTATTATTATTGTGGTTGTTGTTTCGTCCGTATCTTGTGTTTTGTGCAGGACCATCCAATTTATCTTGGGGTTTTATACCCTCTTTATTTGACAGACATACTTTTGCTATGTGTCCTTTGCCATGACACTTAAAACGTACTAGAATATTCGAACTTGGCAAAGTATTTTGATTTTGAGTATTATTATTATATTTTTTATTTTCATATGCATTATTATTATTCTGAGACATCTCTAGTTGTTGGTTATTATTATATGTCATTTTCCCCTGATCTACATTCTGACTGTGGTTCTGATTTCTGTTTGTATTATGATACCTATTGTAATTTCCTCCATATTGAAACCTTTGACTCTTATTATTTTGGTTGAAATTACGAAATTTATTATTATTATATTTTGACTTTTTCTCGTCATATAACCTATTAGACCTTTCATTAACATGGCATGGAGTGTTTCAATTGTTTTCTGGTCCTGACTTAGTGTATTAAACTCCAGCCTTGTCATGTCATAGTCCATGTTTAATGATATTAAGAGTTGTTCTATCTCTTCCTGTTTGTCTAAAGGTTTTCCACAGTCCCTTATTTTTGAGCAGATCTCGAGAAAACATCTAGATAACTTCGCATATTACCTTCACTGTTAAATTTTAGTCTTTGAAAGGCTAGTTTCGCATTGATATATGTCACCTGAGTGCAGCTCTTATACCTTTTGTCTAAAACTTTTAATATTTGATTTATTGTTTTTAAGTCCGTCCTTTATTTATTCAATGAGTTTGTTATTAAGTCCCTGATAGATTAACGCTTTTCCCTTTTCTTGATAGCAAAAATATGCCATACGATTAGCTGGACTAGCATTTCCAGGGTCAGGGTTTAAAAAATTATTTAATTTGAGTCCCAAAAATAGTACTTCGGTCTCAACATCATGCATAATTGGATACAATCCTTCTGCATAGAGTGTCGAGACCATCGTGGTCCTCCAGGCATCATAATTCCTCCCATCAAAGAATTTTTTGGTATCAAATCGTGACATTTTATTAATTTTGATAGTTTGAGGAATTTGAATCCTACCTCAGAAACACGAGAACTTAGATCTAGAGGGTAACACGGTCTCAACCGCATGATAATGCACAACACGGTCTCAACTGCTCGATAGGGAATGCAAATGAAATATATTAAAGTACAATATCTATTAATTATTCAATATTCTAAAATTATTCTTACTAATTGTATTCTGCTGACAATGAGGTGATCTCTCCGCCGTTGTTTCAGATGTATGATTGTTCGCTTTACTTGGACTTTATCGCTGAAAATATTCAAATTCAATTTAATTAATGCTTGGGTTTTTGTTCCAGAATGAAAAGATTCTGTTAAAAAAGTTAAAACATAAATTAATTGTCAAGTCAAAATTGTTCATCGAAATTATGAAAGAGATTAATGCTGAAAAGAAAATAATCTATTAACCTTCAACTATTGAAAATATATTTTATTGTTTGTGATCATGAAAAAGTTTGTCACCAAGGTTAATGTTCATATATTCAGGTTTTCTTTTGTTGGATTCGATGAAGCTCATCCAACAAAGATTTCCTGTTTCTGCAATTCTCAACCTACAAGATAAAGTTTGAAAGGATAATTGAATCCAACTTTCAAGTTTCAACTTTACTTAAATTTTGGTCGAGAATATACACGAAAATATATCAAATTTTAATTTTAAGTTACTAAAATTTTAATTTTTTTAATCAATTTTTGAGCAAAATTACACAAAATAATAATTAATTAGTCTAAAATTTTTTACTTATCTTATATTTCTCCATTCACTTTCGTAGTTTTCTTCGATGTTTTTCTGCTACTTTCATGCCCAGTTGACACCAAACTCCGATGATTCTTCTCAGGAATTTCTTAAATTTTGATTTCTCTAACTCAGCTTTTTCTCTCCAGAACACAGCATGAGCAGTTACCAACTATTTTTACCTTTGTTGATGGATTTGTTGAACCACAGGATCCTTTTGATCTGCTTTCCCAACTTTTTACCTTTGAATTTTTCAACTGATGCCCAAAGATTTACCGTCATTTTTCGTTGATTTCAAATTTTGTTGGGATACGATTCCCTCACTACCTCACGAACACATAACATTACATTGACTAACACTGTATGTAACATGTTAGTACATTTATTTGTTTTACATGTGGCGACACTGATCACCAACATAATATTCTTACCGCCACTGCTCAATGGAGAATGTTCTCCGTTCGTCAGTCGTTGTACTAACGTCGATAATAAATCTTTTCTAAGATGGAAGTCCGTGCTTATCTTTTCTGTCTAAAGTGATCAGAACTCACCTCAATAAATTTTACTTTTCAATTCACTCAATTTAGAACTTTTAATTTTTCAGGATATTTACTTTGTATCACTGAAACAAACTTTGCGTTCACAAATTTTACACTTTTCCTTCCACTTTGCTTGGAGGTATCACACGGCACTAAGCCTTTTCACTTTGTGTGAAACACAAAAAATTAACTTTTAATTAATTACACGATCAACACATTTTAATTACTTGCACTTCTTTTCCTATCTATTGCTCTGCCTACCATATTGAGGTGAGTTATGATCTTTTGATGCGGAAAAGATAAAAACGGATTATCATCTTTGAAAAAGATTTATTCACAACGTTAGTACAATGACTGACGAGCAGAGAACATTCTTCGTCGAGCAGTGGCGGGAATAGATTATGCTGGAGATCAGTGTCGCCACATGTGAAAAGATTAAATATAATAAACATGTTACATACAGTGTTAGTCAGAGATCAGGTTATGTGTTTGTGAGGGAGTGAGGGAATCTATCCCAACAAATTCGTTTAAAAAATCCATCATCACCATTATGCGATAATTGCCGGAAATTCCTTACCTAAAAAAACGTTCCCTCGGACTCGCCCATCACTGCCTTTTGCCTCGTCACAGGCGCTTTGATCAGCTGATATCATATCACATTCACGTATCACGTATTAAATGATGAATAAAATAAAAGAAAATTTTGGGAACTTCGTAGAAAATATAACAGGCTCGTGTACAAATTAATTTCTGGAGTTTTCAAATTGTGCATATTCGCAAAAAGTGGTTGGAAAAATTGGTTGTATGGTTCTTTTACTTCTCTTCTTTTCTTTAGAAAGTTCAAAGTTGATTGATACTTATCAACAATTCAACTTTAGCTGCTTATTTAAATTTCAAAAGTTATTTTATTTGGCTTTATTTCTGACGAATTAGATGGGTTTCAGGTATTTTTTTGAAATAGTGCACTGTTGGTGACTGAAACTAGCAGATTTTTCTCAACTTGTCTTTTTGTGATTTAATTTCAATCTTATTAAACGACCATGACGATAATAACCTGACTTTTCAAATGGTAATTGATTTATTTATTTAATTTAACTTGTTCGAGGGCGTTTGAAAGATTGCTCTCAACGAAAACTTGAGCTGTCCAAGTTTCTCTTGATGATCTTGTGGGGTTCAGCATTTTTCTTCATTACAAAGTAAAACTTAGTTTTAGTTGATTACAATTTTCCGAAATATGCGGAAATCTGTCGAGTTCCGATTTCCGAATGTATCCCTCGAAGATGATTGAAATGGCCTAATTTGGCATAAAGGGATGTAATAACTTATAAAAACTTAATTACTGCATGAAAATCCCACCGAAAACTTAAATTTTACGAATATGAAATTCGAGAGTGTTTATGACGACCAATGATATTCCTTGTGCTTAGACTCAGGTGCCTAAGATAAATCAGTGCAGTAAGTTTGACCTCTTTCTATCTTACAGTTTTTATGTTTTCACTGAACTTTATTCTGATATACGAAACATTGTTTTGAAATTCTGTTTCGAACAACTTTACCTTATTAAATCCAGTAACCTATATGTTTTTCTTGAATTTATTCCACAGAAAGTAATCACGCATCCATACAATATGACATCTAAATCAGAGGAATGTGCTATTGACATGCCATTTACGTGCCAAGTAGGTGTTCATAATTTCTTCTATCTGGCTGAGGAGTAATTTTGTTACTTCATAATTTTATATGTTTGTTGTAGGATGATATATCTGATTATCGAATTTCAAGATGCTTAAAAGACAGTAATCGATACCCATCACAATCTTCGAGTTTAAATTCGAATACAGGCGATATTTGCAGGTCTGTGTCTCATTAGACCTCACCCCTTGTTTTCAGTTTTATCAAGAAAAATATTTAAAATATATCCCGTGTTAACGTCTTCTTTCAGAATATGCCATTGTGAAGGTGCTCCGGATCTACCCCTAATTACCCCATGCTTCTGTGCCGGCTCTCTTCGTTATGTCCATCAAACTTGTCTTCAACAATGGATTAAGTCATCAAACATTAAATGTTGTGAACTTTGTAAATTTCAGTTTATTATGCAGACAAAAGTTAAACCATTTAGTGAAGTATGTGACGACGTCTGTAAAATAATTCTAACTTTTTTTTTTTTTGTTTATCACCACGGTTTTCTTCTTACAGTGGGAGTATTTAGAAATGTCTGGATTAGAACGGAAAAAATTAGCATGCGCTATGTTATTTCATATTATCGCGATGACATGTGTTTGCTGGTCTCTTTATGTTCTCATTGATAGAACCATGGATGAGGTCTATAAAGGTCATTTGGAATGGCCATTTTGGACTAAATTGATCGTTGTTGGTATCGGATTTATGGGCGGCATCGTATTCATGTATATTCAGTGTCGAGCATATTTTGTGTTGTGCAAACGATGGAAAGCTTATAATCGGTAAGTAATTCTTCATATAAGACGTCGAATTTTGACTCAATTTATTGGCTGTGTAACAATATTACAGAGTTAAACTAATTGGGAAAATATTTTCGAGTAAATCCCTCTTAACTAGTGCTTTTATGTGAAAAGTAAGAGCCTAGACATAATTTTCTTGGTTCACTTATAATTATCAGTGAATTATCAAAGATGTTTTCGACAGCATATTGAAATGAAAGTACCCTGGAGGCAAACTTCAAGTAGATGAGATTCTATACTCTTCGCCAAATAAGTTGAGCTCCGATGTTCAAAACGCATTAATGCAACGGTTTTTCTCATAGGCTATTCAACGTTTAACGTCGTTATCATTGTCCATTAAACTTTTGTATCTCCTATTGTCCATTTTCTTCAGAGCTTAACTTATTTTTCGTCGAGTGTAGGTGGATCAAATCAAAAATGTTCTGAAAAATTTTTTGTTGGAAACTGAAGCCAGTGTTTATTTTCCCGTAGATAGTTCCTCCTACAAAGAAAAAACACTTCCTATTTTAATTTACTTCATATCCCAGAGATATTTGTATTTTACAAATGGAAATTGATGTAATAGTGTCTGAAGTCTGCAGGAAATTTTTCTAATTTTATTTTACTGTAGATATTAAAATCCATGTCTGTTAATGTTTTGACCTCAACACCTGTGGACATTATCATTTCCATCTTATAATCTAATTTCAGGAAAAAAAAAACTTGTCCATCAGATGCTACCTTAGTATCATCTCTGCGATACGGTCTCTTCAATAGCTGTTTGAAATTCTGATTATTACTCCCTATAATTCATCACTCAGATTAGTTACCTGCTTAATATAAATCAAAAATTTACTTCTTACTTTTCGATTCTGTCTCGAACATTACTCTCATCGAAGTGTAATTTTGTATAATTCTTTGAAGCCAAATAGAAAATACAATTTCTAAAAGCTGAAATGAGGTTTTTTAGATTTTATTGGGTATGAAAATACTAGATGTAGAAATAAATTTTTTTATTCGTTTGAGATGGTGGTATTTAAAACTGTAACGGAATATGATGTGTCTTCTTCATCTCTCTCTTTTTCATATGGTTGTCTGCTTTTGATTAATATTCTTAATTTAGGCTTTTACTTGGTCAATAGTGGTGAAAATTTTTGTTGGTAATTGTTTATAGCCTAATACTTGAAGCTGGCTCTACATCCCAATATTTTACGGCCAAGTTTGGAAACGTTAGTTTTTCGTTTTATTTGCTAATTATAAGATCATCGTTATCGGTGTATGACGTTATACTGAACGAAAAACTGATTCGGCAGAATTACACCGTTAGTTAGTTGTAACCTGTAACAATCGTTTAGTAAGCTGTTCTAATTGAAAACTTTTTCGGAATTGACGCTTGAAATATTTGTTGTATTTTTTGTATTCTTCATTTGAGATTATTGATTTTTATTCTTTGTTCTGAGGTGGCAACGTTAAAAAACTATTTCTTGAAAAAAATCTCCTAAATACAAATTGAATTTTTATTTATCAGTAACGAATTAGTGGTTCGCTTCCGCACCACTTGTCATAATGAAGCCGGAAATTGTTTGTGCTGTCGAGTGTTATCTATATGTCATTTGTTTCGGGCTTTTTATCATTTTTGTGGCACAATTCTTTTTTTAGTGTTATTGTTATACTTTATTTTAATTTTATTTTTTGGCAAAAAATTGTAGCATATAAATGATTCAACTTGTATTTACATCAACTATTCGATTTGATGACGAATTGACTTGAAACTCTCTGTACACCGTAACTTGACGATGTAATGTTTTCAAAATAGACGACTCGGTAGAAACCAGCCTAAATTTTTCTCGTTCATAAATAACATGCACCCTAACGAGCAGTTATATAATTAACAACGAAATTATATTCAGAAAAAAAAAAATTTGCTTGTGGCGTACGTATTTCAGCATTAACGAAATTTCCTTATTTTTCCCACATCGTTATACTGGGTTTTGCATTGACAGATGCGTTTATTATGCTTCAGTGAAAATTATATCATTTGTTCGCGATGTTCTCGTTAACAGCGTATCGGAAGCATTTTTATTTGACCTGCGTTACCCTTACGTGTACGTGCTGCATTCTGAAAAAGAGTACTACGTTATAATACCTACTTAAATGTAGAATTTAAAATGAAGGCCAAGTATTGTATCTGAAGTTTTAGCGTTGGTTGTACGTTACTGCGAAGTATGTATCCCTTGATATGCCGTCATTCGAATTTTTTTTTTGTATTTTTTCTTGAATTTTTCATTTGAATAAAGTCACTGGTCGTGCGTAGTTACTGATGTTTGAAAGCGTCATAATTATGTACATTCAAAATGTTTCAACCACCGGCTCTGTAAATTTGGGATTTGGGCGACCTTGGTATTATTTTACGTATGCAGATGTTTCGAGTTGAATTAATCATAGTTTACCAGTTGTTGTTCCGTTGTTTGTTTCCGCTGAAATTTACGCACCTCTTCATGTGAGAACGCATTTTTTTTGTCGTGCTGTGGCATTGAGCGTAGTCGTTTTTCCCAACATCTGTGAAAGATTTTCAGCATGAATTTTCCTTTTGCATGTCACATGTAGGAATATCAATTGAACCAATCCAAATATACCGCCATTTTGGGTCGGGAATACGACAGTGTGGCTAGTCTCGAACCTACAACCTTTCGATTTTAATGCTGAGCACCAAACTAATTACACTACACGGACTACAATGCATGGTCTAAAGTTGACCTGTTTGAAATGTTGTGAGTTACATAATGAGAAACATAAAAATAAGGGCCAGCTTCGAAATCCGTAAATTACGTGTTTCGTAATGCTGTTTCGATGTAATCAATTAGCCGAGTATCCTTTCGCTTATCTGTGGTTTTTAATCCGTTCCAATCGTTTTAGTGAAGCTAATCCTCTCCAGTTATTCTTCAGCGGAATCTGAAAATTTTAGGGTTTAAATTTTCGTGGCTAGTTAAATGTATAAATGTGCATATCGTAATACCATAGGGTATTAAACATAATTGAGGACGCACGCTTATCCAAACACTTACGAAAAACAGCACCACTTTTGAAGTAGTCGTCCTCACTCCTACGGTACCAATTTGAATTTGCTTACCCCTCATTCGGCCTTCAGGCCCATTGGCAATAATCATAATTTTTTTTTTATATAATTAAATATCGTGAAAGTGTTTAACGTACGTCCTCTATTATATTTAATACTCTGTGAGTTGTACAGTCTAGCGAAATATTTATAAATTTTCACAACCGAATGGTAAACAAGATTTCACTTGTTTTGAAAAATTTATTTTAGCTCTCTGTGAAGTGATGTAAATAAGACTGAATCGGATTGTTGTGGACAAATAACCCCCTTCCAAAAAAAAGTACATTATATTTATTAGGCTCAATGAGCAAAATCAGAAGCAGCTAAAACACAAAATTTTGCGTTCTGGCAATTTACAAAATCAAGAACACGTTTTGCGCTATTTTTTCTCTGTGAGCGATTTTGCTCATTGAGCCTAACGCATATGTTGCAGTCAACTACATGAATCAGATTCTCGCAAAAATTCTTAAGTAAAATGGAAAAAGCTGGAAAAAATACTTGATGTCCATCATTGACACAAATTTTATGAAAATGCCTAGGCAATATATTTCAGAAATGCAAATTTTTTTAAGAGTTAAGGAATTATAGAATTACAATTTTTGACTGGTTTTTGTTCATTTATTTACGTGAATAACTCGAGCAAAAACGTGAATTAGTCAGTATTTAAAATCACTGAATTTAGAAAAATAACCAAGGTAAAACGAAAATACCTAAAAAAAAGCGTTTATTTTAGAATTTTATTCATTTTAAAGGAAATTTTGTGGATAACAAAAAAATTTCAGTCAATTTCCGATGTATCGAGGGAAAAATTAAAATACGTGAGAAATAAACCTTAGGTAATTTTATAAAAGCTTAGTCGAAAACATATACGATGTAAAATTGTAAACGTACTACTATGCCTAAGAGGCATAATATAAATTCCTTTTCAAACAAAAAAAATTATCCATCTTACCTCATCAGCAGCTATATCTATAGGCTAAGGCAGTCAATTTCAGTTCAATAAGATAATTTGGTGAATTAATTGCATTTGCCAGATTTTACGTATTTACCAAGGAATTAATGTAAATTTTAGGTATTATAGATATTACCTTTTTATTGATTTTGACTGGGTTAATTTCAGGGAACTACACTGAATTGACAAATAAATAACCAGAAATGAAAAAAATTTTCATTTCTGACTGAAAATGGGCAAATATACGGAATGGGGACATTGCGTCTTTTTGCCAGTTTTTCCCTTGGGACTGAAAATTGAATTTTTCTAATTTTCGATTTTGACTGCACGAGTCAAGCCTGGTTTTAAAAATCTATTTTATCTAATTTTATTATTATTTTATTTTATCCTATGAGAGAGATGTGAATTCTAGAAAAAACTCAATGTTTGATTTTTCTGATTTTATATTAGTGGCTCCTCTTTTTCCACTTCTCCCGCCTCACAAAAAAAGTGTGTTCTGTTCACCATTTACATTCGATTTGAAGTATTTCATTTATATCATGTTAAAATAATCAATAACTCGAATTCGATCAAAGACTCATAAAATTAATGAAAAGTATCGCATATATTTTTTATTCAATCCTGTATTTTAGAATTTTTCGTGTGTTGCTGAAAGTGCTAATAGAGCGATAACGTTTTTTTTGTGTAGGTTTTTTAAAAATCTACAAATTAATTTTGATTTCATGAAACCACTCGAACAGGAGGGTTGGTAAATTTTTCATTTTCAGATTCAAGGAAACTTATTTTGGCACCAAAAACTCAAATTCGTATCTTGTTCCTTCGGTACAGGTCGCAATTGTCCAATTGTCACGAATTTTGGAATAAACATTAGTAAGCCTGGGACCTGACCTATTCATTTTGGTGCAAATCGGCTGGATGGTACTTCCGGTGACATTATTTTTGTTTTTGTTTAAGCAATAAAATGCTTAATATTGGAATGAGCTGCAAATTTTGCAGAATGGCGCTTAAATGGAAGAAATTATCGTGTACGAATTTCTTATTATTTCACGCTCTGACTAACTGTTGACAGACAATGTATGAGATGCCTATACCATTAGTATAATTTTCCACTGTTTCCACCCGAATTACACACTTTGCTTGTAACATTATAGTTATCAGGATTTGAGCTTGGTTTCCTTGGGTCACGCCTCATAAAACGAAAAATGTGCTCACACCCTCTCTTAAGTCGTTTCAAGAAATCAATTTCAATAAGTAAATTTTCATGAATGAAAACCCACTTGAAAATACGAAAATGGTGACGATTCGGTTTTCATAGTATCGCTATCAGTTTTAAAATGAATGGAAGAAGAAGATGTAGTGGCCCTATGCTGCTACTCTAACGCCTATCTAGATTCGAAGAAAAGGAGGTTGCCTGTGCTCTTGACCTTGAGCGTTGTCCACTCCCGAGATAGGCACATCATGTTCACTCGGTATATATTCGTCAACGTTCGGTTTGAACTTCGTATTTTTCTCTGTTTTCAGTGTCATATACGTTCAAAATGCTCCGGAAAAGTTGACATGTAGGTACGCAACAACGGCGGGGGCGGCGGCGACGACAACGACGACGACGTCGACAACGATGACGACGATGACGTCCCCCGATTCCAGCGGTGGACCTAGTTGCTCGTTCAAAACGTCGTTTTCGGATTCGCATAAGCGTGGCAGCGTACACGAGACCAACTGCATCGACATCAAAGGTGTGCGCAATCTGCACATATTCTTCGGCGGCGAGAATCAAATTCGCGTCCACCGAAACGACAGGACGGGCGATGAGACGCGTGCCCTCACGCACGAGCAGCAGAGCCACGAACACGGCCGCGTCAGCTCCTGCAAAGGCGAAAAATACGGCAATACCTCGTTGCACATACAGATCGGTGGCAACGCCAGCGATCGTAACGGCAACAGCAATAACATATGTCGAAGTGGCGGCAGCGGCTGCGGTGGAACTTTGTCGACGAGCGTCCTCGTCTCCGATTCCACTATAGGCGGTGGAGGTGGTGCCTCTTTACATTCGGCCGAGTGTCAGCCAGTTGCGGAGTCGGTTTCAGGCGCGGGAAGCGTCGCGGCTAACGAAAAATGCGTCTCCGACGGGTTCAAAAGCGACCAGTCGGTGGTGAAGTTACAAATAAAAAAGGCGGAAATCGTCATCGAATTCGGTAAACATCACAACGGAGGTGGTGGCGGTGGCGAGTTGATGAAATCGTATACCACGGGACGTGCTTCTCGCAAATCGATGTCACAGCAACAGCAGCAGCCGCCGCAGCAGCAAGTCAACACTGTCGATAGCGTCGACTCTTTGAGTTCGCCGAAACGTAAATTCAGCTCCGAAGAGTATTTGGACGCGGAAACGAAATATTGCGGCGAGAAGGTCGCAAACGAGGCGCATGAGTCGCCCACCAGTAAACTGCTGGTCAATTATCGAAATGGTAAAGTTCCTTATAATAATTTTTTCAAAGAGCGTACCTCGTTAAAGGACTGGAAAAGTAGCGAAGATCTGCTGGATGTGAAGTCGAGCGTTTCCAAGTTTTAAATTCGACCTCTGCTTCCTCGCTATTCTATCGAGTTTGTTGTTTTTTTTTTGTGTTTTTTTTTTCTGTCCTAAAATGTCGACGCGGTATGTTCGCACCCAGGAGTGGCAATTTTACCAACCCTTTTTTAAGTCGATCACGCTCTTCGAAAGTCAACTTTAACTTGACGCTTAATCACGTGAAAGTAGAATATCCCTCGTCTGATGTTATTCAGTCTCGACATTTCATGGCAAAAAAAAAAAACAACAAAAAAACAAACTAATCCGTTTTATTGTATTATTTCTTTTTTCAATGGAAGTATACGACTGTTTTACGTAACAGCTGTACTTAAAGAATTGTTTGTGATATTTTATTTTGTAGTTACGTATACTTTTTGACAGTTCCGGTAATAATTAAGTTGTACGAGGTGCGGTAAAACTTTAGTATCTCAATAATCTCGATTTATTGGTTTGAGTTAATGAATAATTTTCTCGATTTTATTAACGCGCGAAACATACAAGTCGCCTTTCGCGTGGAACGTATGTATCCAACATCCGAACCGAACCTTGTAAGATAAAAATTGGATTGTTTTGCATGTAGTTTCCGAAAATACGATTCTTGACGAGTTCACTTTCAATTTTGTTGTCTAAATTTAAAGGAAGAACGGATGAACGAGGTTCTACCGTACTCTACTAATGCTCTTTCTTTTGTTTTCGAGTATAATGTACGTTTTATTTGTATAAGCTTTTTGTAACACATTTGTACCTTTAAAGTTTTAATATCGACGTCGTTGTAATTTCTTCGGAGCTTCGTAGTTTATCGCTGTTGGAAGCATTGATATATCTGTATTTTTCTTTTCGTGTGGACTTCGAGCTCAAAGTTAACTCTAAATTTAATTCTGATAAGTACTCTCAGGCAATATATTTGAGAATTAAAGCGATATGAACTGTGTTGTTTTTTCCTTCTACTTATTATTTCTGGACTGGGTTCGATAGAGAGAAGCCTTAGCTTCTCGATAAATTCTAAAATTAGTGAGTTCTCATCAGTTCAACCTTAAATTTTTAGTTCCATGCAAGTCCTTCGAAGTAAGAGAAATTCAAGAAAATTAGCGCAGCAAGCCACGCTGGAAAATGTTTGTTTTCTTTAATAAAATAAATAAGTACAAAAAAATTTAAATATAAGAAGTATTTGGCGGAATTCCGGCTAAAAATTAGGCGAGTATGTTTAAAATGAAGTATGAGAATTTAAAATTAATTTACTGGTAAAACTCATCTCTTAAAACACATATAGATTTCTTTGTTTTCATTAGAAATCTAGGTATAGTAGCATATATACCTAATACCATTCTGATAAACCTGCAGATTTTGACGCAAAAATTAATGCTTGACGAATAAACCCACAGCTGATGCTTACAATGAGTCTTAACTTTAATATTTCAAGTATAATAATACTTTAATACTAAAATAGAACTAAAAACAAAAAAAAAATTTTCTGATTGACTTTTATAATTACTGATGCACCCCATCACGAAAATTCATAAATCAAAATTTTTTGAGACTTTTTCTCTATAATAGTAATAATATTAATACTATTTTTATATAAAAACTAAATTCTTTTTTTTTTCTCTTCTTTAAAATAGAAATAACTGTACAAATTTGTAGCCCAGGTACTTGACAAAACTTGTCTTTTTATTTCTAATGGACTATTCCTTTTTCTCTCCTTCTCTTTTAAATTATTCCCAGGTTTATTATATTTCTTCACTCTTTCTTCATTTCATGTTTTCACATAATTCTGTTCATCTTCTTATCTTTACATGCTCTCTCTTTCTTACACACATCTCTTCTCTTCACGACATCTCTACACTGGGTATAATTTATTCTTTTTTCCTCTACTTTTTCCCTTCCCTTACATTACCTCCAATCAGCTACCCTAGTTCTACTTTTTTTTTTTTATATTATATACAACTCTGTACTCTGTATTTTTTTTCTCCCACTATTTTTTTCTCATCTTTTATTGCAGTTGTCAATCAATTAACCTGAACATTTTTTTCTTACACTCACTGTCATTTTTGCTCTCGATTACCCAAGACATATTTTTATATTGTGATTCTTTTTGTTTAATACATGGCTCTTTTTAGTAATATGTGTTGAGTTTTTTCACTTGGCATGGGCCATTTTTGGTGGTGTTAGCCCTGGTATGCAGATATAATCTGTACAGCAATGTGTGAGCCCTGGAATAGGAATAGCCTAGGCTTATGGGTATTTTATTTCACCCAGGTATGATCTAAAATTCGAGTTCACAAGGATCCTGGCAGGCTACTCAGGTTGGACAGTGGTATTCCTTAATGCTGCTGTCCATTGTGGGTGATTTTGCCATGATTTGTAGATATATGCTAAGTGTTTGACTTAGAATACAATAGGTATTGCCATAAGAAATGGGTTTTACTGCCCCCAGTTGCATACCACATTACTATACATATATTCTGTGGTTAGTAATACTTATGTAATCAAATATTACTGTCTATATGAGACTAATATTTATTTCTCGTATCATTTCCAGAAATAATTAGTTTTCCAAATTTTGATGCCTCAATAGGTACTGAATAAAATTTTTATTTACCTACATGTTTCTGCAAGTTTGACTGACATACTTTTCTACTTAGTATTTGTTTTAATTTTTTTCTCTATCTTTTTATGTACCTATATGAAGGAATAGTTATAAAATGGATAGCCTATTAAGATCAAATGGCCAACATCAAAAATTAAAAAAAATTTTCACATTAAACTTATACCATCGTCCATTTGTCAGTCCTGAACAAATAAGAATTTATTTATTTATTTATTTATTTTTCATTTCAGACTATACTTCCACTTAAATACAAAGTGAATGAATTCTATAGACTTATTCATTAAAAAGATAAATCTTTTTATTTCATTTTAATATCATATTTTGCCTTGTCTTGTATATTTCTTCATCTAGTATTATATTTAATTAAAGGACAAGGATGAATTTACCAAAATAATTTTTGTGACTTCAGCATGATCTAATTATTTTTTGCTCAAGTCAAAATAAGTATCTAATAACTACTCTGATAAAAATATCTTAATTTTACAAAAGTTCTTACATTATATAAATATTTTTTTTAGTTTTTACAGAATATACAGTTTGTGAATCATATCTAATTTTTCTTTTGTCATAAATTATACTAGGTATGCAAATTACCAAAAAAATAATATATTCATTTCATCAAGAACTAAATAATTTATTCAGACCAGACAACTTGATATGACAAGAAGAAGAAATAAAATTAAGGTTCATTCTAATTTTTTTTTATTATTATAATAAAAAACTCCAACGCAACACAGCTTTGCTAGAAAACCCAGTTTGCAAATGGAGATAGTGATAGACAGAGATATATAGATATATAGACAGACAAATAGATAGATAGATATATAATATACATTATAGAGAGCAAGAAAAAGAGGTTACTTGAAAAAATTGCAAAATGATATCAATAATAATCTATGTTTATATCAATATTTATCATCATTTGATGCATGTTCTGTGTGTAAGTTTTGTATGTTTTCATTATTATATATTTCTATATTGTCATTATTATTTTCACCCCACTGAAGTAAATTGGTGTTTTCAAGTATAAAGGGTTCATATTCATTTTCTTGTTCTTCTATTTCTAATTCAACTGAGAAATTATCCCATTCATCTTCATCTTCTTTGATTACAGGCATGCAAATTTTTTTTTTTTAAGATCATTTTCAATATTATAATGGAATATGCATTCTTCTTTCATAGCAGTTATTAAAATTGCACCATTTTCTATTAATTAGACATTTCTCCTATCTATTTGTTCGTCTATGTTCTTTAGGCCTGTATTTGTTATTTTTATTGCTGAAATTATGTCTATATTCAGGTCTGGTACATAGTGGACATCAATTAATTCAATTAATGATTGTTGTTTGAATGATTTTTCAATTTTTATTTTCATTTTTCCTGAATGAGTGTCATATAGAAATGCATCTTTTCCAGCACATTTTAATTTTATTGGAGTGACAAACTTTAGAATATCAGTTAATTTTTCTTAATCTGAAGTCAAATGTACTTCAACTGCTCCATTTGAATTGCTTTATTTTTTAACTCAATATAATTTTCATCATGTTTATTTTTTTCAATTAATTGATTTAAGAACCATTCATTCGATTTTGGTATATAATTTTTTACCATGCAAGACATTTTAACTGGCTGTTCAGGGATTTCATTTTTATTTGTATTTGAATTATTATTATTAGGCTTTGGTGGGTAACTACTTTGATTTTTGTTTCGATTTTCATTATTTTCATTATTATTGCTATTATTGCAATTTTGTGCCATGTGCCCATTTTGATTACATTTATAACATCTTATATTATTAATATCATAATTATTATTCCTATTATTTTCTCTATAAATGCTTCTATAATTATTACCTCTATAATTAGTATTATTATTGTAATTACTGCAATTATTGTAATTATATTATACAATGTCTGGTGGCTGTGGGATCTACCACAATAAATACTTCAGCAAATTTGGATTTTCTTATCAAGAATGCAGATAATGCACTAAAATACACAAGGTTAAAACCTTCTGTGAGTACAGTATATGCAGAGACTGGGGAAATTGCTCAGTATTGAGCTCAAATAGCTCAGCTGACAACAGAAGTCCAGAAAAGAAACAAAAGCCAAAACTTAAATAAACAAAATGGCAACTGGTGTCAATGAACAAAAAGTAGAAACAGCAATGACAATAATAGACAATCAAGGTTCAAAGACCATAAACAGAATAACCAAAAAAGGGGTCAGAATTCCACTCCTTCAAGAACATCATCTCCCAGAACCCAATCTTGGGAATGGGATGAAAAGAGATGTTTCTTTCACAACAGGTTTGGTGCAGAAGCCACTGAATGCAACAACTGTTGTAAATGGAGGGGCAAATTTTATGAAAAATCAGATGCATCAAATTGGAAAAAGGGGCCATCTATGCAGCCAAAGACCCCTTGGAAAAATACTCATGCCACTTGTTCTTAAAGGACAGGACAAACAGGAGATGGTATTTAATAGACTTTGGTGCAGACCTGGCATATTGTCAGTAAATAAAAATCAAAAAGTAGATCCTCCTAAATACTACCCCCATACTGAACCTTCCAGCCTATAGACTTGAGACTAGCAAACTAGTCATTGGACTTGGAAGAGACATGATGTGGTCCTTCACAGTTACAGATGTTGTTCCAAATCCGATCCTAGGTACAGATTTTCTCACAAATTTTGGCCTATCATTGACCTAAAAAATGGTAAATTAATCGATAGCAAAACAAAACTGTGTGGATGACAAAAAGCTAGCTTAGAAACTGGATACAAATATATCCAGCTGTACTAAAGTTGACAAACAATTCTTGCAGATTCTGTCTGACTATCCTGGAGTCACTCAACCATCAATCCACAGGAATCCAACCTATAAATATGACACAGTCCATTACACAAAGACAAAAGGACCAGCTTGACACGCTAGAGACAAATTTTTCACCTATTACTGCCTTGCAGATCAAAAATGCCATCACACTGGATCCTATCCTATCCAAACTTCTTGACAAACTTAAATGTGGTAAAAAGCAAGACGCAGATTATTCACTCAACAACGGGTTGATTTTTTGTAAACATTGTATCCTGATCCAAGAGTCTCTACAAGAGCAGATTCTTTTTGAATACATCACAAACACACTGAAGCTGTAAAAATGAAAGCGTTAGCACAAAACTATGTTTATTGGCCAAAAATTGACAAATCAATTGAGTCAAAGGTTAAAAGTTGTCAAAACTGAGCTGACTTTAAGAAAACACCTGCTAAAGCACCATTACTCAAATGGGAAATGCCATTAGAAAATTTTCAACGTATTCACATAGACTATGCTGGATCATTCCAGTCTCATTATTTATTTCCAATTGTCGATGCCAGTTCAAAATGGTTAGAAATCTACATTACAAAAAAAGCTCCCACAACTCTGTAGACAGTTTGGTATCTTCAAGAATTTTTCAAGTTTGGCTTACCTGAAGAATTGAAGAATTGGTTAAAGACAATTCCAGTATGTTTACTTCTCAAGAATTTCAACTCTTCACAGTATTCAACTGAATTAATCAATGTCTAATAGCACTTTGGCATCCTTCTATAAGTGGGCAGGCTGAACAAGTTGTTCAATTCATGAAATAAAAACCGAAGAAAATGGCAGAAGAGCCAGAATCACTGAAAGAAAAAATCAACGCAATCTTGCATACCTACTAAATCACCCCGATTTCCAAAGGAAAAACTCTGTCAGAAATAGTATTTGGGAAAAATATTTGAAATCATATCAACCTACTATAGCCATCAAGAAAAAAGAAACCAAAAATTCAGTCTTACGTCCTTGTTCTTTTAATCTAGGTGAATGTGTACAAAGTTGCAATCACACTTCATCCAAATTATGAAAATTTGGCAATATTGCTGAAAAGTTGGGCAACCTGCATTATTTAGTGGAACTTCAAGATGGCTACATCATTAAACGTCATGTCAATTAATTTATGTCTACCGAAGTTCTCCCTCATGCGCCAAAGAAGTTGCAAGTATCATCTCAGCCTCAGTACTCACTAGAGAAAACCACACAACACTTCTCTACTCAGTCAACTGTAACAAAATCTTCCCCAGCAGATAAATCACAAGAAGTTAACAAACCAAAGCCTTCTTCATCAGAAGTTGGGAAGAAAAATGAGTCTCCAGTTCAACAAGAACCAGATTCGGCGTCCTCAGTGAATTAAGAAATCACCTAATCGTTTAAACTACCTAATAAACTTCTTGATCCAAATTTTTTTTTCTATTATTTTTTTTTTAAATTCAGCTTTTCTTATTCTAATTTTTAAGGCAATTTTTCAGCCAAAAATGATTTTCTTTACATAGGTATTTTTTTTAATTTCCAGTTTTTGATTTTTTTTTTTCAAGGGAGAAAGTACTGTAGTGTCTATAATACTATAAAGATCGCCCCACTTCCTATTATTCTCATAATTCTATTTTACAGATGAGAAGAGGATAACTTTTTGTTGTTGTTATCAGTTCTAGTCAATATTCAATATACGATATATTCAATTTCATCACATTAAATTAGTATTTTATGCAAATATACTACTCTCTCCCCAATAAAAAAAGACGTTTCTGAACAGTTTACTCGGGAAAAAAATTACCCTCCTAGGTAACATTTCTGAACTTACCCCAGTTCGTCATCCAACGTTGGTTAAATCATATGTGCAATAAACCAGAATTCATTTTTACAATGCGTTAATTCTTTCTAGTCATATTCATATTTTAATGGTGATTCGTTATTCAGCGATCTTGAGTTGTGTGTTTATTATTAGACTCTGCGTTTTATCGTTTCTGGAAGTTAGGTTCTTCATAAGTCTAAATGGCTACGTGCGATTTCGACTACTTGATCATTCAAATAGAACAAGTTCTCGGTTTTTAATATGCAGATGCTCTTAAATTCCTCACACGTCGTAAATTAGTGAATAATTCAAGAAAGTTAACGAAACTCAAACAACTTTTTTTGACACAAACAGTTTTCGATTAATCGCACATCACTAAACACTGTTCATTTAAGTTGGTATGTACTTGGCAAAGTAATGGAATATGTCTTTAAAGTTGAGAGTTGTTTTCTTTTTTTTTCAAATTTTTCTACGTTCCCTACGAGAAGCTTGATGTTAGTGGCATAGTGAAAGAGGTTGAGGGTGAAAGCCTGTCCCTTTTTTTTTTTTTTTTGCGATGCTGTTGAGATGATGTGACGGTGAGGTGGATTGTAGTAAGGTTCATGTGTGAAAACTATTTAATCCCGAGCTACCAGATACTTTTTCTTGCTTCGAAACTGTCTCATACGTATTGTCAATTTAACATGATGTATCATGTAGCAAAATTCCACGCCATCAGTTTTTAAGTGATGCAACCTACCGAAAAAATTTGCTATAGAAACGATTTTTAGGGCAAAGTTCTACCAGTCAGGTAACTGAGTCATTACTCATTACGATCGCATGAGAATATACATTGACACCGAAAGCATGAAATAAAAATTCGACGCTTTACAACCAATTCGCAGGTGGATTCAACCCCTTACCTTTTGACTATGGTTATTTACATCCACTGAGTTGAATTAAAAACGTGAAACACGTTCTTGGCTATATTTGTCAATTCATTCAGACTCCTGTCACGACATTTCACACTTCGCCTCCAGGCCACTTGCCACCTCGGATTAGAACTCGGTGCTTCGCACATGCCAGAATTCATTAGTATTTTTGGGAGGATTTTTATGAGGTGAGGTGAAACTAATAAAAAGTTCAGAGTTAAAGTGTTTATCCGGATGGGCTGAATTTTTTTCCTCAATTATTACGAATTTATTTTCGAAACTTTCAGTTTGTACTGAAAAATTGACGAGGCTATTCTAATAAAAGTCACACTTGTAACAATTATACATTTTAAATAATGCGTATAGTAAATAAATAAATAAATAAAGAATACACGCAAGTTTTCGAATAACATTAACCAAATTTACAAACACACTCAAAATCTTTTTGAAATATATGAATTTAAAAAAAAAAAAAAAAGAAAAATATTCCGGAAACGAAATTATTATATTATGGGAAAACTTAGGTCTCTTTAGGCATCCAATGTATATATATGCTGCGAAAGTTTTGTAAGGATTTGATTCGTTTTCTTATGCCAAACGGAATATTTTCAGCACGGCCCTTCTAGTAACCAATCAAATACGATTAACAAAATAAATAAAAACAATTTATAAACATCAAAACTTGTCATTTTTTATTTTCTCTAGATTCTCTTTTGGTTTTCTTTATGAACACCTTTTTTCTTCTTTCTTTGTCCTTCTGATTTTTGATCTGCTCAACAGCCTTCATTTGACGTTTGTGCGCTAACACACGTAGCTTCATTTCGCGTCTCTCTCTTCCTTGTTTATCTTTGAAGGTGGTACGTAACATACTCATCATAGAAGCAACCTTCAAATAAATGCGTAAATTAGACGGGCGAAAACATACCTTAAAAAATCATACGAGAAAACGCATCGAATACGACGCATGTACCTTTTGTTCGTGGCGATCTCGTATCACAGCAACCTTTCGTTTACGGAGCTTGTTACCAGGTCCCATTTTCTCCACTTTCGGTTTATCTTTGAATGGTAACTGGCCTTGAAGACGTTTGGGTATTCGGATAGGTTTCTTCACTTTTCTTGGACGTATAACCGGCTAAGACAGCGTAACAAAATTGAATTATGAAACGCTTGGTTTGAGAATTACGAGTCTGCATAATGAAGTGGTGGCGTACTAGGCCTATTGCCTCCCCAAAAATGCGACTAAACTCCATCACACTCAAACTCAATCCTAGGTTAACGGGATGAAATGGTATCGGTTGCCGATACCAAATGATATAATTTCATTAACATCAAATTTTTTAGAAATTATACTCATTTTTCTGAAACCAAAATTAAGTAATATATTTGTTTGAATTTGGGTGTTTATAATAGGCATTATGCGACCCAGTATTCAAATTTCATAGAAAGATTAACAGGTCAGGCGACCTGTCGATTGCGATGTTCCTCAAACTGAATTTCAAATGGGCTTAGCCGAGAATTTGACAACTAAGGCAGTATCAATTAGAGGTTGCTACTCACCTTATACAAAGAATCCACTTGCGGCT
The DNA here is from genome assembly GCA_011428145.1 of Ericerus pela. Classification (NCBI taxonomy): domain Eukaryota; kingdom Metazoa; phylum Arthropoda; class Insecta; order Hemiptera; family Coccidae; genus Ericerus; species Ericerus pela. The sequence goes on from WOFM01000553.1 coordinate 1,227,935, forward strand.
CGTATTTGATCCCTTTTTCACGTTTTAGCTGGCCAGTAGTCTTCATACCACGCCAAGCGTTTTTTTCTTCCAAAGGCAACATCAACGAAACAACGGGATTATAGAACTTTGGCACATCCACGTGACACCACGTGCGACAAAAAACAATATCTAAAAAGAACGAATTGACCATTAAAAGTATGACGTATACTACATACAGCCCTGTTCACATACGCCGTTTTTAAATTACTAGCCAGCTACTAGGGCAACTATTTCGCTAACAATTCAAGCCAATATGCCATTTAAACCGTTTATAAAGTCAACTTTAACTTGGCAAATAGTCAAAAAGAATCATAAATGAATTTCAGATGGGATTAACGATGAAATTGAAAGACTCAAACGGCGTATTGACGTAAACTGTTGGCGAAATAGTACCCTAAATAACTGCGGTTAGTAGCTTGAAAACTACCCAGGCGAGGACAAGGCTTATGTACATAATGATGGCACGATAACCAGATACCAACCACTTAATTTAATTTGATCCTCGAATGTAGCACGAAACGCTCCATCCGGTTGACTGCACGCTCTTTTAATTTGCCCGCGTACGCCAGAAACAGTTTTAATTTTCGCGCCTTCAAATTTAGCAACTTCAATGACCGAGGAGAACATATTCTTGATGAACGCAGTTTTTTTGAAAATTTTCAGAGGTTCGCCAATAAGTTTCAGCTTCTTGGTAATTTGCGTGTTATGATTTCCTTCTACGACAGTTCCTGTGGCGATTATGCGAAATCCTTCCTACGAGCAATAAATGACGATAAGAATAAGAACGTCGGAGAACAACTCTTTTAAATCGCCTGAGTTACGTACTTTTCTAGTTGATAAATCCTGAATCGCTAAAAAGCCAGTGCCTGGTTTCGTTAACGGACCCCAAAACGCGGCCATGCAAGTGACATGTTCGGGAGTGTATTTCAACATTCTATTAAGGAGAAGAGCAGTAAAAATCACGCATTCCAGTACTGTTAGGATTAAAAATATTTTTCCATAAACCAGAGTAAGATTTGAAAAAAATATTCATAACATTACCTCCGTCTAAAATCATCTTCAAGTTTATAATAAATCGGTAAAGTTTGGAATTTACGCCATCCTAACGAAATGATGATAGGATCTTTTGTTTTTAAGATTTTATTATACCATCGATGTTTCTTAATGCGGACCTAAAGAATTATACTAATATGAATAACAAAAAAACAATAGTAACCAAACTTCTTACGTGAACCAACTATGATCAGAGGTCTACTAATTTCATCACTACAAAACATTCAATATTGTCATAAAAATAATAATAATGACAAAAAAAAAGGTTTTCCTGTGAAAACAACAATAAAGTCCCTTAGCCAAAGTATCCAGACTGTAGTTACATTGACAAAACCAATATTTTCTTCTCCAGGTTGTAAGCCACCAACAACGATCGGATACGTAGGATCGAAATTATTCACCAATTCACAGGGCATTTTCGTTAATTCAATTCTCACATACATTCCAGGACGATAACCTTCCAACTTTACACGAATATCGTCATCAAGTGCTTCAAATTGCTTCCGGTTTAACTGAAAAAAAAAAGAAACAGGTAGATTTTAATGACCAATTTCAAATGTATACTGCCGAACAATTACGACTAACGATAAGTAAAACTAAGTGAAGGGAGTAAAACCGTGTAGCCATGGTTTTATACCAGTACCAAAAGACATTGAAACCAATCAAGTTATCGATCAATACATACACAATTTCATAATTTTGCATCGCAAGATGTATCGTTAATAGTACCAACTGCTATAGTTTTTACAA
>WOFM01000553.1:1233719-1323562 GCA_011428145.1 Ericerus pela
TGACAACCATGAAGCAGTTTATCCTGGTGTTGCTGAGATCGCTGCCCGCCAAGTTGTTCTGAAGGATGCAGAAGTCGTCACCTGGGATGGTGTGTTCATGAGGCCGAACAACTTCCAGCGTGAACTATCTTTGGGTAACAAGTCGACAGCTACAGGTAATTCTCAAAGTTCTGTGTCTCTAAAACCTTCATCAGTACCTGTTGCTGGTGAAGAGAATCTGTTTTTTGGCAATCATAACAATATCAATGTCGGTCGTAATTCCGGTAATTTTAATAATCGTTTTAATCGTGGCCGGTCGCAAAATCGAAATAATAATCATGGTTTTAGTCGAGGAAGATCTCACAGCAATAATAATAATAATTTTCACAATTCGTCTTCTGATATTGAAGGTTGAAATTTTAATAATAATAATCACAATCTAGGTTCACAAAATAGTAATAATTTTAATGGAAATGTTTGTAATTGTAGTAATGATAGTGGTCAGTCAAAGATCAAATGTCATTTCTGCAACAAAATTGGTCATATAGCCCGTAATTATTTTGTCAAAAACAGGAATAATAATCAAGAAAATCATAATCACAATAATTTTAATACATCTGATGATCATAGAAATAATAATAATAGGAATTCTGCACAAATGTGCAATGATAATAATAATGTTAATGACGAATGCTCTGAAGTGGGCTTTAATTTCACAGTTAATAATAATAATAAAATTAATGATTTTGATAATGATAAAGATGATAATTTAATCCCTCAAACCACATTTGTTGTCGATAGTGGATGCACAATTCATATTATAAATGATATTAACCTGTTCAGTGAATACGTTGAATTAATTAAACCTCATAATATTTGTGTTGCGAAAAAGGGAGTCTGGCTTTCCGTCATGTCTGTGGGTACGGTGAAATTAAAACTTTTAAATGGAATTGTAATTGAATTAAAGAATGTAAGGTATGCTCGGGAGCTGCCACAAAATCTGCTTTCTGTAAAACGAATGAGCAAGTACAGGTTTGATACTCTTTTCAGAGAGGAATCGGTTGAGATCATCCAACGTAGTAGTGGTAATATCGTGACTACTGGAATCAGTGTGGATTCAGATTTATACACGATTGATTTTTTAAAAATGCCCAGTCAATCGTGCAATCTAACGTTGGAGGATGACTCAAGTCCACTGACTGTGTGGCACAGACGTCTTGCTCATTTGAATGGTAATGATATCAAATTGTTGTCAAACAGAGGTTTAATACCGAAAGTTGATATTAATCGCAGATTGTTGTGTGAACCATGTGTTATGGGGAAACAGACAAAAACCGTTCCTGAGACATGAAAGAAAAACTAATAGGCCTCTTGAATTGGTGCATACTGACCTCTGTGGTCCTATAAACCCTCCTTCATATAAAGGAGCAAAATATTTTATGACATTTATAGATGATTATTCCAATTATTGTTGTGTGTACCTCCTGACGAGTAAAACAGAATCGTTTAAAAAATTTAGGGAATATCATGAGATGGTTTTGAATAAATTTGGATATAATGTAAAAAGACTCCGCTGTGATTATGGCACAGAATACACAAACACAACCTTTCAGTCACATTGTGCTGAGAAGGGAATAATTTTTGAACCTACAGTTGGTTGCTGTCCCCAGCAGAATGGGAAGGCTGAGAGGATGAACAGGACACTTTGTGAGAGGGCGAGAACAATGTTATTCGAGAGTTTTCTTGACAAGATCTATTGGTCAGAAGCCATATTGTGCTCTGCCTACATAGTGAATATATGTCTGACAAATAAAGGCTTTGTACCCTTTGAGAGGTGGTTTGATGAAAAATATGATTATAAAAAATTAAAGACTTTTGGATGCGACGCATATATGTTGTCATTCAAACATGATTCTAATAAATTTAAAAATAAAAGTGAGAAATTGGTTATGGTAGGGTACTCTCCTTGTGGATATAAATTATTAGACACAAATGCAAAGGAAGTACGTCTATCAAGGGATGTTGAATTTTTTGAAAATAAAATAGGAAATAACAATAATAAATACACGAAGGATGATGATATTTTTAAAGAAGTCACAGAATCTAACTTAGAGAATATAGAAGTAGATGGGGATTTAAATTTGGATTGTTTACCACAGGAGGCGACTGATCGTGATGGTACTGCAAATTATATATATGTTGCTGAGGATGGCTTCCCTTTGACGTTTGAGGAGGCGATAGCTGCACCTGACATTATGATGTGGAAAGAAGCTATTTCAGATGAAATTAAAGCTCTGGATTACAATCAGACTTGGCAGGTGACCAAACATCAAAAGGGCGCCCCAACCATCACATGTCGCTGGATATTTAATAAAAAATATGATAATGATAATAAAGTCCTGTATAAGGCCAGACTAGTTGCCAGAGGGTGTCAACAGAAGAAAGGCTTCAACTTTGATGAAGTTTATGCGCTGGTGGCAAAACTTTCAACTGATAGGACATTGTTGGCGGTTAGCAATAAATTAAAATTTTATATTGAACAGATAGACATATGTAGTGCCTTTCTGAATGGTATTCTGTTGGAAGATGTATATCTTCAGATACCAGAAGGTATAGAAACACAAATAAATAAACACAATAATGTACTAAAATTGAATAGGTCAATTTATGGTCTGAAGCAGTCGCCTAAGGTGTGGAACAGATTGTTCAATGAATTCCTTGTCTCTCTTGGTTTCGTGCAAAGTAAGGCTGATGAATGCTTATACACATTCACAAATAAAAATAATAATTCTATAGTATATTTACTTACATATATTGATGGTGTCATAATCAGTTCTAATAATGAAACACTAATCACATTTTTTAAAAAGGAAATTAATAAAAGATTTAAATGTAAAGACCTGGGAAAAATTAATAGATATCTAGGATTAAACATTAATCACAATCGTGATGAAAGCGTTCTGGAAATTGAGCAGAGAGGTCTCATTGAGACTGTTGCGAAGTGTTTTGGTGTTGAAAATTGTGCCCCTACCTACACACCTATTGACCCTAAACTCCAATTGGACAGGGATCTCAATGCGTGTGATAGTGTATTGAATAATGACTACCAACAGCTCGTGGGATGTCTGATGTACCTAATGCTAGGATCACAGCCCGATATTTGCTTTGCAATATCGTATTTTAGCCAATTTTCCAGTTATGCTACTAATGAACATTTTAGGTATTTACTCCGGGTTCTTAAATATTTAGTAACCACAAAAGACAAGAAACTAACATTTAAAAACAAACATAATAATAATAATAATAATATTTTAGAAACATATTCTGATACCGCTTGGGGCAACTGTGTAACTACAAGACGGTCGATCTCTGGATATTGTGTCTTTGTCTATGGCTCGCTGGTGTCCTGGTCCAGCAAAAAGCAGCCAACTGTAGCGTTATCTAGCACTGAGAGTGAGCTTATCGCCATATGCGATGCCACTACTGAATCTATTTGGTTTAAATATTTGTTAACTGATTTTTGCATTCAAATTAAAGACAAGGCCACAATTTATGAAGATAATCAGTGTTGTTTGGCACTCCTGCATTCGGGTAAATGGAATACTCGCAGGTCCAAGCACATTGACGTAAAATACCATTTTGTATGTGATCATGTAAATTTAGACTTTAAATATTCGTACGTACCAACTTCGCGACAGTTGGGTAACGTTTTCACAAAGGGCTGACCAAGGCCCAAATTTGTTATGTTTTGTGAAATGCTAAAATTGTTGTAACTTTTTGTACACGTTTACCATATATGTTAATATTCTTTCACGTTGTAATTTTTTATTGTTGTTGACTTTTGTCATTTTCATATAATGACCAATTTATTGTTTTATGTCGTTAATTTAGTAATTTGTTTTATATTGACAAATCATATAATTATAATTTGAGGAGGCATGTGAGAATGATAGCAAATAATATTATACGCTAGCCTATTATTCTCACATATCATTTGTTGTGGTAACACTGTTTTTATTATTATTTGTAATCTGTGATTTTATGTTTGTGTGAGAATGATAGCAAATTATATTATACGTTAGCTTATTATTCTCACATATCATTTGTTGTGGTAAAACTGTTTTTAGTATTATTTGTAATCTGTGATTTTATGTTTGAAACCCAACTGTGATCATATATTTTGTGTGCCTCTTGTCGCTCATCAAACGTTGATGAATTAAAATCTTCACCATCTTGTGTGAAAATAAAAGTTCGTGAAAAGTGAATATTTGGTGTTTTATTTATGTGTTTGTAATATGTGTGTCTGATCTTCTTTCGATGTTATCGTTCAATTAGTCTTTCGTCGTCATTTTCGTCTGGCCGGACCAGTTGATAATTCCTATTTCTTCACAGTTTGAAACCCAACTGTGATAATATATTTTGTGTGCTTCTTGTCGCTCATCAAACGTTGATGAATTAACATCTCCACCATTTTTATTTGGAAATAAAAGTTCATGAAAGTGAATATTTTCTGTTTTATTTATGTGTTCGTAATATGTGTGTCTGATCTTCATTCGATGTCTACGGTCAATTAAAGTCTTTTGTCGGTATTTTTGTTCAGTTTGATCCGTTGATAATTCCTATTTCTTCTTAATATGGTAAACAAGTCAGAAATATGAAAAACTTGTACTTGTGGCAGCACTATATCTTTAATTCAGATTCCAAATACGCAGGGACATTCGATTTTGGTATTCTCAGTAATTGGAAATCCTACTGACTGTTAAATTTGCTGAAATTTTTCAACAAAATTGTAAGAAATCGTTTGTCAAGGCTGAAAAATCATTATGGAAAATCATCTACTTTGTTCTGATTCAAACAAAATGACTTGGAAAAATTATCAGAAATATATTTCAAAACACAGAAATTTGTGATATTTCAACAGACACCATCAATTTCTAATCACTTCAAACCTTTATAGGACAAATAATGTACCTACTTGAATCTTTTACAATAACTACTTATTTCAGACATTTTAAAAATGAAAAATGGCAAAATAAAAGCGACATTTTCATAAATGTCATCCAATTGTCTATTTTCATTAATGTTCATATCATCAGAAATTTATTCTAAATTTGAAAAACATTTTCTCTGGTCAAATAAAATAAAATAAATTTTCACTCAAAAAACGTATTTTAGCTCATTTAGGACTTGCTCAAGTTCTTACAGTAGTTCAAGAAGTTTTTTTTGGATAACAAATCAGCGAACGATGAAACTATTTACCTAACAGCCGAATTTTTCAGTTTAAGAAAACCTTACTTCAAACTTTTCAAGAAAAAAGGAACTCTATCCAAAATTTACATTTTCACATTCTGAAGAGTTCGTCGATTAATTTAAATCATTATTTGAACGTTTCACACATTAATTTCAGACAATAAATTGGTATAGCGTTCTAATATTTCACTAGTATCTGCGTATATTGTTAGGAGTCATAATATAACTCAATACAAATTCAGTTTTCACACAAAGTACCTTTTTTGAAAAGTAACGCCTGCATTGTTTGGCTTCAAGATTTTATCAGTTCTAGCAGTCCATTAAGCTATATAGTCAAAGGTCTTAACCAGAGTATTCTTTGAGGATATATCTATGATGAAGACAACACATGGGCAGTTTTGGTGTCCTACCTAAAGATAGGGCTTCTACAAACACGTGTACCTCAAGTAAATATCTGGTTGGAGGAAAATTTCGCAACGTGCATTTGATTATAAACACTGGCATACAAAGTACCGCACTTTTCCAACGATTTTTGATTCTGATTGGTTGGGGTGTTCAGTCTGGGGTACTTTGTACGCTAGCAGGTGGTATCTATAGTCTAGACACTCAACCCCATGTCAGAACTGTTTGTGTCGTCTCCATCATATATGTTAGGAGGTTGTTAAACCTTGGATCGTATTTTCTTATAAAAAAATTGAACAAGTTTACTGTAACCAGTTTTAATAGATGATTAAACATGTATTTAAACATAGAGAATGACGCGGGTCAAAAAGCTTTAAAGTCCCCACTTAGTCGCAACAGTGTATACAAGAATGAAATAAATAAATGTTATACAGTGTATGTTCAGTATTACCAAAAGGTGTGCAAGATGTTTAAGAGTTAAGTGGACTGTGTCCAACACCACCTTGAACTCTTAATAAATTAAGTATAATAAAATTAATAATAATAAAAAAAAATTTAAACATAATATGGAAAAGTTTCATATAATAACATTGGTTTATAATATGCACAATTTATAGTTTCGGTAATATAAAACAAACAAGTCTAAAAAATGATCAATAACAAAATATGTTTGAATTTTGTGATGTTATTTAAATATATGTATATAAAAAGAAATAACTAATAATTATACAATAATTGTCATACAATGAAGGTTGAAAGGTAAATATAAATTTAAGTTATTTTGTTGCGATCAATTTAAAATAATAAAATTAGTATATGTTTTTATTTGTTCCAGGTTTAAGGTTCATTAAAATTTAAAAAAAAAAAAAAAAAATTTAGGTAATTTGATTTATAGAGGTAACAATTTTCTTAATGTTCATTTCATTTGTTAATTTTAATTTAAATTTTTATTTTATGTCCTAGGGTACTTATGAATCATTGTGGATATGTTCAGAAAATGATGTTTTCGAATATAAATAATATGAAGATTGCAAAAATGTTCGAAGTTTCAATTTTCAAGAATTTGTTCGACTAGGTATTGATATTTTGATTTTTCTAATGCTTTTGTTAATAGATCTGCTAGTTGGCTTTGTGAACTAACTGTTTTAAATTCTGTTATTTTTTCTTCAAATTCTTCTAAAATTTTGTAACATTTCATCATCAAGGCTCTAGCTCGTTTTTGAGTTCCGCCTGAACAAATTGTTTGTGTTGAAATATTATCTTCATTTATTTGTATAGGTTTTATTTGTTGGTAAATTTCTTTCATGAGTAGCAAAATTATTTTTAAATCGTCTAATGTGTCACAAATTTTTATGATTTCAACTGCTATTGATGGACTTGACATCATTGATTGTCTACGGACAAACCAATTTATGAGATCATTATTGCAAAATATTAAATAACAGATATAGATTTACCTCGAGAAAGATTATTGGGGTCTATAATTTCATCATCCACATCTGGTGTGTATGATGCATCAACAAATGCTTCTATATGTTGTCCTAAAGATTTATATTTTAGAATATAATGTTTTGTATTATTAATATATCTGAAAATTCCCTTGACATAATTTTTTGTTTGTTCGATGGGATTTTATTGGAATTTTGATAGGTAATTGACTGCAAAGGCTATATCAGGACACATTAATCTTAAAAGATGTAACAGAGCTCCAATCATTACTCTATATTCAGTAATATCTGTAGTAATTTCATGATTATTATTGATTTTAATTCTCAGATTTGTTTCCATTGGCATTGTTGCATGTTTGGCTTCATTAAGATCAAATTTATTAAGTATTTTTTTGATCTACATGGGTTGAGAGAGTTTAATTATTTTGTTTGGTATATCTTTTGAAATTTCAAATCCTATAAAAAAAGGTTGGTTCATTTATTATTTTTATTGTGAAAAATTGTTCAAATTTTTGGTTAATTTCTTTAATTATATTTTGACTTTTTGTGATGAGAAGTATGTCGTCTACATATGTTAATAAGAAAGTTTTATCATTATTTTCATCTTCACAAATGTATAAGCAAGGGTCAACTTTAGATCTATTAAATCCAATTTGTAAGATTTTATTATCTAATAATTTATACTAGGATTTTGAGGATATTTTAAGTCCGTACACTGCCTTTTTAAATTTTAAAATTTTGTTTGAAGCTATATTCATTCCCAATGGTGGTTTTAAAAATAATGGGAAATTTATTTAATAATTTAATTAGGCTGTTTTAACGTCATATTGTATGATATGGAGATCAAATTTATTTGCTATTGGAAGAATGCATCTAATAATCCAAGCTGAAGCCACTGCCAATTGGTGCAAAAGTTTCTCCTAATTGATATTCAGTTTGGTCTTTACACCCACGAGCCTCTAATCTTGCCTTTAGTTTCTGATGACCTCTTTCATCAGGTTTAGTCACAAATAACCATCTTGTATCTATTAAGTATGGTTGTTTTTCATAAGTCACTTCCTCCCAAACATCCATTTCTTTTAGTGACTTTATTCTTCTTAGATAGCAATTTTCCATTAATTTTTAAAAGGATTTTTCTCTATGTCATAAATAGTTTTTGGTATGCAGTCTTCTATGTATTTTGTATCGTACTGTCTTGTGACATTTCAGACTTTTGATGGTACAATATTTAAGTCTCTTATATAATCAGATGGTTTTATTATCAAATTTTTGAAATTTTTAAAGTTTGAAATATATTTGTTTTCATCAAATTTTACATCACATGCTACATAATATTTAGTTGAAAAGGGATCTCTTAAACAATATCCTGTGTTAGTATAGCTCATAAGAATATTTTTCTCTGATTTGTTTGAAAATTTGGGGTTTATTTTTTTTTGTTTCTTTTTTGTTTGACTAGTTGCATTTCTTTGTTTGATTTCAATTGGTATATGTTTAAATGCTAATGATCCCAATATTTTAATATAATTTAAATTTGATTTACGATTAAAAAATATTTCAAATGGTATTTTAAAATCTGGGTTCGATTTTGTTGGGGATCTATTAATTAAATAAGGAGCTGTAGTTGCTGAATATGCCCAGAATTTAAGATCTAAATTACTGTCAAAAATCATTGCTCTTACTCTTTTCATTATTCTTTGATTTTGGCGTTCTGCAATTCCATTAAGTTCTGGTGAATATGGAACTGTAGTTTCTAAAGTAATTCTTTGTTCTTGGCAAAAATTCAACATTTTGATATCTGTATACTCTTTAGCATTGTCTGATCTTAAGGTGCCTATTGGAAAATCTGGAAATTTATTTTTCATTGAATTTACAATTATTTTAAAATTATTAAATACATCGTTACGAGAAGTTATTGGTATTACGAATGTATATTTTGAAAAATGGTCTATGAATTTTAATAGATATTTTTAGTCCTGAATTGATGGTGAAAATGGTCCCATAATATCAGATGAAATTAACAGTAATTTTTTATTTGGTTTTGTTCTAAAGATATTATGTCTCAATTAATAATGTTGGAATTCCAATTGATAGCTTTTGCAGTAATTTAAGGTATTTTCTATTAATATGTCCCATCCTCCTATGCCATAAGAATTTCTGTTTTTCTGCTGTACTATTAGTAAAAGGTATTATTTGATTTTCACTATTATTATTATGTGTTCGTGGATTTTCAGTATGATTATTTTCATTTTGGGTATTTTCTAATAAAATTTTGTTTTGATTATTTAAATTATTTTTATCATTATTAATTTCATTAGTTTCAATGTTTTATTGTGGTGTTATTAAATTTTCATTTTCAGTTGATTGATTATTATTTTCATTATTTTGTGGTAATTCATTATTTAAAATAAAATTATTATCTTCATTTATTTCATAAATCTTTAGTGTATCACCGCCTGGAGGTAAATAATATTCTTCCTCAGTGTCCAATGATATTTCATAATCATTCCAATCTGTATCTTCAGATTTTTCATCTTATTCAATATTTTCTTTTATTTCATAACTATCCCATTCAGTGTCTTGAGTATTTTTATTTACATCATTCTTAATTTCTATTTCTACATCATAATGTGTCCATTTGTCATCTCGAGTGACTGGCAAACAAATCTTTTCTGTTTTTTCTTCTACTAATTCATAATTTATTACAAAAACTTCATCATTTTTGATTGCTGACATTAAGATTTTATTTGTTTCAATGAAATAAATAATTGTTATGTTTTTTCCTTGATCTATATTTAAAATTCCTGTTTCTGTTACTCTTATTCCTGATAACATATCATAATTTAATTCAGTGACAAAATGTATATCTAATAAGTCAATAATTTTCTGTTGCTTATGTGTGTTTTCAATTAAGATTGACATTGTTCCCTTATGTGTTATATATAAAAATGTTCCTTTCAAAGCACACAATAGTTTAATTAGTTGGACAAATTTTTAATTTTTTTATATCTTATGTTAAGTGAACCTCTGTTACTCCATCCAATAACATATTTATACTTAATCTAACTTTTTTTTTTTTTTTTTTTTTTAAAGGGTTAACTTATCTATTAACCATCTATAATCATTTTGAAATCTTTTAACCATGAAACTCATTCTTATTCGTGGTTCTTGCTGTTTCTATGATTTTTTATTATTTGCATTTTGGCTTTGATTACTGTTGTTCGAATTATCATTATTATTCTCATTATTATTTTTGTAATTATTATTATTATTATTAGTATTATAATTTGTATTTTGATTATTTTCAGGGCAGTTTGATTTTACATGACCAAATCTATTGCAGAGAAAACATTTAATGTTGGGATTTTTATTTTCATTTTGCATATTTGGTTGCTGACTTGGAAAATTTTGATTTTGATTTTGTTGATAAGTATTTTGGTAATTATTGTTATAATTATTATGGGGGTATGGTTTCCAATTTCTATTTTGATAAGATCTATAATTTGAAAAAGATTGTTGAAACTAAGTTAGGCTAACAAAAGAAAATGTTCATGAAAAATCAATGAACGATTCTACAATATTCAGGTTAGGCTAACAAAGAAAAATGAGCATGAATATTCAATGAAATATTTTCTTTGTTTAGGTTGTTCAAAGTTTAACAAGTTTTAGCAATGATTTTAGTTACATGTTTCAATTTATTTTTATAAGAGAAAAAAGTACTTTTTAGCTGAAAATTACGTTTATATATGGGATTTTTATTATGTATTTTTGAGATTTTAGGTTTGAGAAAATTGTTTTTTAATCTTTTCCAAGTTTTTAGATGAGGAAATAGCTCATCTTGAAAAATAATTTTGGGAGATTTCTATAAATTTGGTTACTATTTTCTCTTTTTCAACGCTAATAAGTCTGAAAATTGTAATTTCAAACTACTCTAAAGAAATAGTACCATAAAATGATTGAAAAAAAGGAAAGTTTTTTACATCTATCAAAATATCTTGAATCTTTTCACCCTCGAAATGGTTAAGCAACATTTAAAAATTGTTTTTAGATATTATCATGGAACCTAAAATGTTCGTACTACAATTAACCTCGAATCTCATTGAGAACAGTTTGAAAAAACAATGTTAATGATTAAAAAAAAAAATGATTTGATGAGTTTCAGTTTTGATTGATTTCCAAGTTACTGAACATAAAATATCGTTAAAATTTTGATTTTGCCCCCCAAAAATTTACATACAAATAAACAAAATGCAAATAACGTCTGAAATATGAATAAATTAATGTGATGAATATGTTGATACCAAATGTTTCATAGTTTTACTTATGATTTTGTTGTAGATTTCTACGTTAAATCTCAAAGTTCTCAGCAGTACCAATTACAATTGTTGAAGTTCTCCACTAAATTTACTACAAATTTGAGCCCAATGTACAAATTCTAATGAAGTTGAATTTTTTCTTTATGTTTCAGCATACACCAATATACAGAATCTCTGGAGCTGGTCACTGGATTTTTCATCTTCAAATGGATTAACAGCCTAAGTCGAAGTTGTTTGTAAAAAGAAATTTGAAATTTCGATGACTTTATCAACTTTTTATGATATTATTTTGTTTAAAATTTTAAATACGACTTATTTTTCGATATCCGTTAATATACACTTTGAAAAATTATTAATATTCAATCCTTCGAAGTACGTTTAGATTTGAAAAAAAATTTATGAGAAAAAACTGTGTTCTGCTATCATGTGAGGATGTTCTTAAATCTTGGATCATATTTTCTTTGTAAAAGAATTGAATAAGTTTACTGTAATAAGTTTTAATAGACGATTAAACATGTATTTGAACATAGAGAATGGTGTGGGTCAAAAAGTGTTAAAGTCCCCACTTAGTCGCAACAGTGTATGTGAGAATAAAATAAATAAATATTATACAATGTATGTTCAGTGTTACCAAAAGATGTGGGAGATGTTTAAGAGTTAAGTGGATTGTGTCCAACAATATATATATATATCCTGGAAGATCTACACAGAGCACATGTATGCTGGCATACAAATTGATGTGAGGAAGTGCGAGGATCATTGAAGAAATTAAAGAAAAACTCAATACAAACAGTTGCAGAATTATATTAACGAACAACTGAAATACAATATTTGAATAAAGTATGAAATGGCAAAGCACAGCGCTAGCATAGCATAGATTATAACTAGAGATATGAGATCGAAAGAAGTGGAATATATGACATATATGTGATGTGAGGCGTACAGAACGAGGATCGAAAGAACTTGAGACTTTTTACTTTAATGACATTTTATTGTGGACTGAAATATATTTTACAAACGAAATATGAAATGGCAAAGCAACAGCATTATCGGTTTGAGAACAGTAGGGGAAGCAATTTGTGTATGAGGTGATCGTATGACATATATATATATATAGTTATGATGATGATGATGATGATGATGAAGAAAGAGATGAGGTGGGATTTCCGTTAAAACACCCCCTGAAATTTTACCGTTCGAGTTCTTTATCATCTTGTTCCCTGAAAGTAAACGAATTATTATTATTAAAAAAATTTGAAGTACAAAAATAAAGGATGTAGAATTAAAAAATAAAAAAAAAAAAATTATTGAGATCGTATTATTTCAACATTATTGTGGTAACTTTTGAAGTGAGGTTGAAATCCAAGGAAAGGAACAAGTTAGTTAGAGATACTTTAATGCAATGATCGAAGATACAAATTATAAGTTTGAGGAAGATGAACGATCTCCCTTCATTACGAGATTACAGTTTGAGTGGGAAACGAGTTTCAGCGTTCTCGGGTGAACGGACGAAAAAAGTCGTGTTTGTTCGCACAACCTGAAAGTGTTAGTTTACGTTGTCGAAAATAGTAGCGCTAATGGTTAGTGAGCGAGTGTAGGTGGAGTGTAGAACAACACCCCCCCACAGTCTAACGAAACGAGCAAACATGATTTATTGTGAGAACAAAAGTTTTGAATTACAAAATTATTATACTTTTATATTTATTTCCCAAACAAAAATAAATAAAACAAATTACATAAAATTAAATTAACAATGAACAATGACTAGATTATAACATATATTTCGATGTATCTTCGAAATTATTTATCGATATATTATATTACATTAACGTATTCTGATCCGGATATTTTTTCGATCTTTCATATTGTTTGAGAAAAATTTTGTTCAATTTTGTTTAGTACTTGTTGAATAAGGGTGTTCCGAAATGTGATAAACTAATATCAACTAAACGTGTGAAATCATGTCTATGATTTGTATTCAAATCTCTGTTTGTTCAAAAACTGAATTTGCAGAGATGACAATGAATACTTACACGAAAATAAATTTTGTTTCAACAAGTATTATTTGGCCTAAAGAATATATTATATTATTAATTTTGTTTGAACATGTGATTTTTCTTTTTCTCGAACATTATATTTTTCATGTACTATATTACAAAAGGCGAGATTATTGTATTCAGTGATTCTTGACTTGACATATTATTAACTTGGAGTTTTTATATTTCTTCCAATTTTAAAATAAACGATTTTTCCATATGATTATTGTGAATTTAATGAATTTTATTGTGAGAGGTTCGATGTTGTTAATATTTTATCGACTAGATTTCTAAATTTTTGTTTTTCGAGACTTTTTGTTAGCATATCTGCTAATTGCGAATTTGTACCCACAGTTTTGAATTCAATTTCTTTATCTTCTACCGATTGTGTAATGGCATAACATTTTATCATTAAGGCCCTTGCTCATTTTTGAGCTCCTCCCAACATTATTCTGAGGGCTGAAATATTATCTTCAAAAATTCTTACTGGGTCATTTTCTTGGAATATTTCTTTTTGTAGAAGGAATGTGACTTGTATATCGTCCAAAGCATCAAATACCGCAATAATTTCAGCAGAAGTTGAGCTTGTAGCTACGATTGTCTGTCTTCTTACATTCCAATTAATTAGATCCCCATTTAAATATATTAAAAATCCTGATATCGATTTTCCTAAATTTAAATTTGATATTTTTATTTCATGATCTTTTACATCTGGGGCATAAGATGCATCAACGAAAGAGTGTATGCTTTTACTATCCGATGTGAATTTAATTGAGAATTCTTTTGTGGTGTTTACATATTTAAATATTCTTCTCACATGATTTTTTAATTTAGAATTTGATTTCGTTTGGAACCTTGAGAAAAAGTTCACTGCAAACAAAATATTTGGTCTTGTTATTCTAGCCAGATATAATAGGGCTCCAATCATTGAGCGATATTCTGTATCATCTGTACAATTTTCATCTTCTTCAATTTTTAAGGATGTTTCTATGGGTGTATTTATGAAATTTGATTCATTTTGATTATATTTTTTTTAATTTTTTCTATATATCGTGATTGTATTAGAGTTATGGTATTTTCTTTTCTATCTCTAATAATCTCAAATCCTAAATAAAATCTTGGATTATCAATAGTTTTCATGGTAAATCTTTTTTTAAAGGAATCGTTTACATTTTTAATCCATTCGGGGGTATTTGACGCTATTAATATGTAGTCAACGTATGTGATCATAAAAATTATTTTTTCATTTGATTTTTTGAAATATAAACATTTGTCCGTTTTGGATCTTTCAAAGTTCATTTTCAAAATGTATTCATTTATTAAGTTGTACCATGATTTAGACGATGTTTTTAGGCTATAAATATATTTTTTTAGTCTTAATAATTTATTGCTTTCCATTAATAGACTTTCTGGGGGTTTTAAATATATGGGGACAATTGCAGGAGAATTTAGATACGCCGTTTTTACATCATATTGAACCATTTCTAGGTCAAATTTATTGACTATCGATAGGAACCATCTTACTAACCAAATTGGGATTACAGGGGTGAATACCTGTCCCAACTCATATTCAATTCTATCCTTGAAACCCCTCGCAACTAATCTTGCTTTCGGTTGATGATATCCTTCAACATTCGGTTTTGTCACAAATACCCATCTTGTGTCTATTGTTTTTAAGGATTTATCGTAGTCTACTTCTTCCCACACGTCCATTTCCCCCAATGAAATAAATTCATCTTCAATAGCTTTCATCCATTCCTTTCTAAATGGATTATTTTCAACATCCTTATAGCATGTTGGTACACAATCTTCGATCCATCTATTATCTATAGTTTTTGTAATATTAAAAGTATTTATATTGACTAGGTTTTTTACAAAATTTGCTGGTTTAAGTACCAGTTCTTGTTCACAATTTTTTAAATTTGATATATTTTTGTTTTCGTCAAATTTGGCATCACAAGATATATTGAATTTATTTGAAAAAGGGTCTCTAATGCAATATCCCGTAGTGGTATATCCCATGAGTATACCTTTTTCTCCCCTTGGTGCAAATTTTGGGTCAAATTTTGTTCATTTCTATTTTTTGATTTAGTTGCATTTTGTTGTCGAACTTCTAATGGAATATGCCTATAAACTAATGATCCAAAAATTTTTAAATTATCTAAATTGGGTTTTTCACCAAAAAAAATTTCATATGGAGATTTGTACTCTGAATTTACTCTTGTTGGTGATCTGTTTATCAAATATGCGGCTGTAGCTATTGCATGTGCCCAATATTTAATATCCAGATAACCATCAATTAGTAAACTTCTTACTCTTTTCATTAAAGTTTGATTTTGTCATTCAGCTATTCCATTTAGTTCTGGTGAGTAAGGAACTACATTTTCTATTTGTACTCCATTTTCTTCACAAAATTTTACTAATTTTTGATCTGTATATTCCTTTGCATTGTCGCACCTTATTTGACTTATTGGTGTTTCAGGGAAATTGTTTTTCATTGAGAGAAAAATATTTTTAAATTCAGTAAATACTTGACTTTTATTCGATATTGGTATTACGAAGGTGTATTTGCTATAATTATCAATGAATGTTAATATGTATTTTTGGTTAGCTATTGTGGGTGTGAATGGTCCCATAATATCGGAAGATATAATTTCCAGTCTTCTTTGAGGTTTATTTCTAACATTATTATGACCTAGACGTTGACTATTTGCTATTTTGCAAATTTCACAGTTTATGAAATCATCATCTTTAAAAATAATTGTTTTTGGAATTCCTATTGTGACTTTATGTAAGTATTTCATATATTTTCCATTTAAGTGACCTAAATGTCTATGCCAAATCATTTTTTTATGATTATTTGTATTATTTTGTATTATTTCTAACAAATTATCTGAAATATTATTATTATTATTTTTTTTATTATTATTACTATTATCCTCATTATTATTATTTTCAGTTGTAATATTATTATTTTCATTATTTTCTTCTAAATTATTATTATTATTATTATTAGGTTCTTCTTCCTCTTCTTCTATTTCTAATTCGACAGAAAAGGAATCCCATTCGTCGTCATCTTGATTTTGAGTGACGGGCATACATTTTTTTGGTATATTTATGTAATCATAATTTACTTGAAAGACACCATCGATTTTATAAGATGTAAATAAAATGTCTCCTGTTTCTATGAAATACGTTTGTATTAATTAACTTTTCCATATTTGATGTGAGATGGACTTCCGCCCCCCCCCCCATCAAGTAACTTTTTTTTTAAGTGTATATAATTTTCATTTTTTGTATTGTCTTTATTTAATTTTTTTAAGAGCCAATCTTCATTATTATTGTATTTTTTTACCATGTATGACAATTTAATTGGTCTCTCCTCCTTTTTATCTTTATTTTTTTGTTTTTCCTTATTCTGTTCCTTATTTTCTGGCTTATAATCAGGGCATTTATTTTTATAATGTCCCGTTTGGTTACATATAAAACATATTTCTTCTTTATTATTTTTTCTAGGTGATTGATCATTATTTCTATTATTATTTTGATTTTTATTATAATTATTTTGATTGTTATGATTATTATTTTCATTTCTTGAGTTATTGTTTCTATAATTATTATTATTGTTATTTCCATTATTATTACCATTTGTATTATTATTTCGTCTATAATTACTATTTCTATTCCATCTATTGTCCCTATTATTATTATAATTCGTATTATTATTTTTAAATTTATTTCCATTATTATCAAATTTTTTGTTAAACGATTGATATTGTAATTTGATTTGTTTATCTCTCATTTTTTGATCACCGTCTTCTTTTAATATTTGTTTAAATACTTCTAGATTTTTTCTATTTTCAGGGAGGTTATCAAATTGCATTTTTGCTATGGTCTGTTCGTATCCTAATGCTAATTGAAGGTTTTCCAATTCCTCTTCTTCAGATACTTCCTTCCCTGCATCACGAACTTCTTGTACTAGTATGTCCAATTTATTTAAGAAACCTCTTATATTTCCACCTGGTGTAAATCTAAAAGCAGTCCATTTTGATTTTGCCATATTTGCGACTATTTTTGTTTTAGAACCGTAAGTTATATCTAATTTTTCAAAAATTTGATCCACTGTTTTACATTCCCTAATTTGTTTCGATACATTATATGTCATCCGTTCCATAATGAACGGTTTTGCACATTCTTGTTTTTTAAAATATGCTTTAGCAGAATTCGAAGATGGTCTGTATTGTAAATTATCCATATTTTTAATATAAATTTTTAGTTCAGGGTGTGGGCCAAAAACATCCCAATATCCTGAACCCCTTATTAAAGCTATTATCATCCGTTTCCAGTCCAAGTAATATTGGCCATCAAATATTTTCCCACTTGGACCTTGTATCGGACGTATAGTTTCATCAGCTGGCATGACATAATGTACTTGAGGGTGTGTACTCCCAGAGCTTGATCCTCCTTGAGGGGATGGGGTAGTGGTTCTTTCGATGGCCGTATTCATGCTTTCTGTATACTTGGTAATGTACTTAGTTACGACAACTCAATTTTGAAAAAACATAATAAAAATTTATTTTCAAAAAAAAATTAATTGCAAAAAAAATTTATTTTATTTTTTAAAAGAGAAAAAAAATATTTTATTTTTATTTAAATTATTAATTTTTTGTAATATTATTCGTATGTATGTTTGCGTTTTAAAATATGAAAAAGAAAAAGAAAAGAAAAAAATATTCCAATTGAGAATGTATTTCAAAAATAAACTTGAATAAATCTTGTTTAAATTTGAATCCTTGTGATTGTTTATGACAAAAGATCTATTGAAAATTGTCCTTGAATACTATCTGTAATATTTTATTGTAATAAGTTTTCAAGTTTATGCATTAGTATTTTACAAAAGAATTTTGTGACATGAAATTTTACAAGTAAACTTGTCCAATATGACAAAGGATTTTTTCTTTTGTGACAATAAATTGTTGAAACATGAAATTTGTTCAACTATGAAAGTATTTTACTTGTTAATATTATATTATATTTTTTAATTTTCGTAATTTTACGTATTTTTAAAGAGGATTTTCTCTCAAAATTTTCAAGAAAAATTCTGAAAGATTCTATCGAGTCCAAAGCTGGAATACTGAAAATATTTTTTGAAATTTCTATGAATTTTGCGACTTCGATACCTCTTTTATAATGAATTATTCCACTAACATTTACTAAGAAAGTTTCCAAGATTATTTCTCCCGAAAATGTTTTCCAAAATGGGAATTTAATTAAATTTATTCTTACTTCTGTTATTTTTTCGTTTTCAAAAATATTTAATAATTTTTTATAATCTTTTTCTTTGATTTTTATTGTTCCTTCACAGTTTGATGTGCAGTTAGCAATTTGTTTCCAAAACCTTATCATTTGTAACCTGCTTTATTCGAACTTATTTTTAAGCTTAATCATCCTGTGAAATTTCACTTGATTTTTACCAAACTAAAGGGGGTTCTTGAAATTAAGCGTTTTAGAAATTAAAGGAAAGAAGGAAAAAAAAATTTCAAAGAGAAAAAAATAATTTTTTATATAACTAAATTCGCTCAATATCCCACAAAATCACTGAATATATCCCATCGTTTTCTGCAATAGTAAATGAAATATATAACTTGAAAGTATCGAAAATTACATTACCCGTAACCTGCGGAATTCCGTTGAATATCACCCAGCTGAGTTTGTGAGTAATCGGTGTTTTCCCGTGGGTCAGCACTTGGATCAATTTCAGGTCGTCCTCAGAAAATTTCAATCTTGGCAGCATACGAAATAGTTGAATCAGCAGCACTCAATCGACAAAATTTTGATGATGATGATGTTTGAAAATCACGATGATTGCGTTCGATGTAAAAACGGTCTCTGATTTTTGAACTTTATTATGTTTCACCTTGTTGTAACAGACGATCCAGGTCCGAAGTAATCTGCAATCCCACGATGAAAAAACTTTGGTTTCACCTTACCGCAAAAAGACGATCCAGTATTTTTTGGAAGATGATCAAAATGGTGTTAAATTAATTTGGCGCCAATATGATTTAAATAAACTTTGAATAATTTTCGATGAACTTTTCGAAAATTAACGAAAAAAATTCACTTGAGTTAACAACTCTTGAATTAAAATATATTTCGTAAAGAAAACAACTTTTAATGAAAATAAAAGCTTATAGTTCCTTAAACTTTTGGATACTATAGCAAAAAAAAATTAAATTGAAAGATTAAGAGTCGCTCTGTACTAACTATTCAGGAATCGCAGCTCTGCCTACCATGAAGTGAGGTTGAAATCCAAGGAAAGGAACAAGTTAGTTAGGGATACTTTAATGTAATGATCGAAGATACAAATTATAAGTTTGAGGAAGATGAACGATCTCCCCCCATTACGAGATTACAGTTTGAGTGGGAAACGAGTTTCAGTGTTCTCGGGTGAACGGACGAAAAAAGTCGTGCTTGTTCGCACAACCTGAAAGTGTTAGTGTCGAAAATAGTGGCGCTAATGGTTAGTGAGCGAGTGTAGGTGGAGTGTAGAAAAACAACTTTTATTGAGGTGAGTTCTGATCACTTTACATGGAAAAGATAAGCACGGACTTCCATCTTAGAAAAACGATTTATTAGCGACGTTAGTACAACGACTGATGACAGGAGAACATTCTCCGTCGAGCAGTGGCGGTAAGAATATTGTGTTGGCGATCAGTGTCGCCACATGTAAAACAAATAAATGTAATATACATGTTACATACAGTGTTAGTCAATGTAAGGTTATGTGTTTGTGAGGAAATGAGGATATCGTATCCCAACACCCCCCTGCGATTCAAAACGGACGAACGAACATATAAGTAAAAAATATGTCACACAATGTATGTATTAAAAAAATAAATAAGCAATAGCAGTCAAAATTTACTACATATAAATATCATATAAAAAATTGCTATAAAAATGGTGAAAATATTAGGTATGTTGTTGACTAGTATCATGATGTACAATTAAAATGTGTATAAATTTATAAATCAATTGTTTTATCTTATAAATCGTGTAATTATTAACATGAGGTATACATTTAACCTTCTGTTATAGTGTCACGTCTTATAAATATTGTGTGATTTTAATTTAAAAATATATATAAAAGGGAGGTCGGAGAGATCAACATCTCCTCATTGTCAGCTGTGGAGAGAAAGTATCATTATGTATATGTCCTTATAATTAGTTGTGTGGGGATTAGATAAATATACTATTGTTGGAATCAATTGTATTTGTTAGGGAATGCTGATGCCAGTGAGAGAGGCAGAGCAGCAATGTGAATTGTGAAACGAAATAAGGACCGCTTGGTTTACGATAGGTGCTAAAAGACCGACGCCCATCCGCAGTCCAAAACCAAATATCAAAAATTTTGAGGGTTATGTCAATTAAGACTATTGGCCAGAAAGTTGACTTGTTCGGAGGATTCTCGTAACAATATTTTGGAAGGTTTTCCGATCAAGTGCCTTAGTCAATATATCAGCAACTTGATCAGGTGACCTAATATCATTAAAACTTATTAATTTTTGTTGGAAAGCTTCCAGCAGTGCGTAGCATTTGATCGCAAGGGACCTGGAGCGTTTCTGGCCTCCCCCAGATGCAATACGGGACGCAGATATATTGTCCTCGTACACTTGCACTGGGTCGGTTATAGAGAAAACGCTTTCCGTAAATCTCCAGATCACATATATGTCGTCTAGTGCATCATTCAATGCAATTAACTCAGCTGCAGTTGACAAAGTTGCAACCGTGTTTTGCCAGTGAACGGCCCAATTTAACAAGTCTCTGTTTACAAATATCATAAAGCCAGTTGTGGACAACCCTTTCTCCAAGTTATTTATATTGATGGGTGAATCGTCTACGTCGGGTGCATACGACGCATCGACAAAAGCCTTAATGTGTGTTTGGTCGGAGTGGAAGACCAGAGAAAAGTCCCTTGTAGTTTTAAGGTACCTAATAATACGACAAACGTAGTTTTTTATTTCATTATTGGAGGATGCCTGAAAACTTGATAAATAATTGACGGCGAAGGCATTATCCGGGCAGGTCAGTCTTACCACATATAGCAGATTCCCAATCATAGCCCTATATTCGGTGTCATCCATTCCATTTGTTGGCTTATTTATCTTAAGTCCAGTCTCCATGGGTGTGGAAGATGGATTACATTCCATCATTCCAAACTTCTGGAGAATCTTATCAATATATCTATTTTGTGTGAGTATTATTTGTTTTCTAGGGATATCTCGACTTATTGGATTATATTCTATTTTTAATGTGAAATTTTTATTGAAAATATTTACTAAGTCTTGTGTCCACTCGTCGTGGTTACTAGCCAACAACATGTCATCCACGTAGCCTATCAGGAGTGCCATTGCACCAATATTATCCTGTTTGATATATAAGCATCTATCTATCTTTGATTGGATGAATCAAGCTTGAATTATTGTTGAATTCAACAAATCGTACCAACTCTTGGAAGATGTTTTTATCATTATTGTTTTCATTATTTTCAATTATTATTTCCTCATTTTCACCCCCCTGAGGTGATTTGATATTGGTATCATCATCTTGAATTTCTAATTCTACAGTGAATTCATCCCATTCATCATCTATATTTTGAGTGACTGGGGCACATATTATATTTTGTTTGTCCCTATTAATATTCTCTATTTGTGTTTTACTATTATTTTCGATATTATAATATACATAAAAAATTCCTTCCTCCTTTTTTGCAGTCATAATTATTTCTGCATTTTCAATAAAATAAATATTTGCAATATCTTTCTGTTGATCGATATTTATTATTCCAGTATTTGTGATTTTTATTGCTGAAATAATATCTAGATTTAAATCTGGCACATAATGAACATCGTTCAATTCTATCAATGACTGAATTTTGTTGAGATTTTCGACTTTGATCACCATCCTACCTGTATGAGTGGCATATAAAAATGTATTTTTCCCTGCACATTGCAACTTGATTGGTGTCACAAATTTTTTAACATCTACTAATTTATTAAAATCAGACGTTAGATGTATCTCTGCTGCCCCATCCAAAATTGCTCTATTATTCAATATTGTGTAATTAAGTTCATTATCATTATTTATTTATTTTTTTTAATTAATTCATTTAATAACCATTCATTATTATCGTGATTGAATTTCTTAATCATGCAAGACATTTTTACTTGCTGTTCTATATTTTCTTTTTTATTAGTATTGGGTTGACTTATAATTGTTTTTAGGGGATAATTTCCCTGATTATTATTCGTATTATCATTATTTGTATTTGATTGTGCATTACCATTACCACAATTTTGCGCTATGTGCCCAAATTGCCCACATTTATAACATTTCGTGTTATTCTGATTATAATTCCTAACATTTCCTCTATAATTATTACCTCTATAGTTTGAATTACCTTGATAATTATTCCCTCTATAATTTCCATCACTATTATTCCCATTATTATTCATATTATGATTTTGGTTTTGGTTTATTTCATTACTATTACCATTATTGTTTCCACCATTATTAATATTATTATTACGATTCCCATTTCTATAACCATTATGACCATTGCCATTACCTCTATAATTATTCCTACCTCTATAACTATTATTTCTACCCCTATAATTATATCTATTATTATTTCCATTATATCTAAAATTATTATTTGATTTATTATTATTATTATTATTCTGCTTTTTCAAGGTCTGATCCCTAAATTTTTGATCAGAGTCCTCTCTCAATATTCTCTTAAAATTATATATGTTTTTTTTATTTGGAGGTAAATTTTCAAACTGAATTTTTGCTATTGCCTGTTCGTAACATAAGGCTAATTGCAAATTTTCCAACTCTTCCATTTCAGTAACTTCCTTACCACTATCTCGTACATCAGTGACCAGTTCATCCCAGTTTTTTAAAAAACCTTTCATATTTCCTCCTGGTTGGAATCTAAACTCCATCCATTTGGCCTTTGCCATGTTAGCAGTGACTGAAGTTTTAGGCCCATATTCACAAATGTCACTTTAACCTCCCTTCACTTAAACTTCACTTTAAAAAAGTTTTTTGCACAGTTTAGAACTTAAAAATATGGGAACATTGTATCTCTTATGAGAGTTCCAATGTAAAAATAAAATATTACCATATTCTTAAATACAAAATTGTGTCAAAAGTCATTTTTAAGTGAAGTTTAAGTGAAGGGAAACTAAAGTGATGTTTGTGAATATGGGCCTTTGTACCATAAATATTATCCAATTTTTTTAACATTAAAATGGCGGTATTGCAATCTCTTATTTGCTTTGTGATTTCACTTGACACTCTCTCAAGTACAAATGCCTTTGCATTGTCTTGCATTTTGCAATAATTCATCATTTCTTTATTGGGTCTGAAATTCAAATCGTCTATATGATTGATGTATGATTCCAGAAATTCATGCTCCCCAAAAATATCATAATATCCAGCTCCCCTTATGGCTGAGATAATCATTCTTCGCCAGTCTAAATAATATTTTCCGTTAAAAACTTTTCCTAAAGGTGCCTGTATGGGTTTTATTTCATTGAGGGATGCCATATTTTCTTCGATTTTTCGAAAACCTAACACACTATTTTCAATATCAACTATAGCTATATATTTTTTATTTTCTATTGACCCTTTTTCAATTTCCTTTATTAAATTTTCTTTTTTTTTGTTCTTTTTTCTAGTTCTTTTTCTCTATTCTCTTTTTTATTTATTTCGTTACTATCCAGTTTTTATTATTTAATTAATTAAAAAATCTGTTCATAAATTTATCTTTCGATTTATCAGAACTATAAATTCTGCCCGAAAAATAATTTATTGACGATTCTAAAATTTTTATATATTTTAAACTGCTAATTTCCTCGATCCTTCCAGATATGTCTACTACAAACGATACCAATATTATTTCGCCTGTGAAGTATTTAACATATGGTAAATTATAGGTTTCAATTTTTATATCTATCACTTTTTCACCTTCAAACTTTTTTATCAATTCTTTCAGTTCCTCCTTCTCAATATTATATTCTCCAATTTTTCCTTCAAACAAATTTATCGTAGGGGACATAAATAATTATTGGGTTTTATTCTATTCTTGCCTCAGTTCAAATACAATAATTTCAAACACACGAAAAAAATAATTAACTTCAACAAATATTACCTTCACATAAATATTTTACCTTAGTATTTCTGTTGTGTCGACAAATAATTTCTGTTTTCTCCGCTTCGCTGGCTACCGCTGTACTTCCCGCTTAAATTTTGATTGGAGTTGGCCGAAAAATGGGGTCTTCGATGTATGGATTACCGGTGAATCCTCGATGATGGGAGCAGGTTTCCTTTGGCTGTTCTCACGATCTCTTTGGTGGTCCGATGACTTCCAGGATTGGCCATTATTAAGTGTGGAACTTCAGCTTCAAATTTTCGATTCAATTTTGAATTTTTCAAAGATTGAAAATAAATTAAAATTTGAGTTTAAACTTCTCGAAAAAACACGGCAACTACTTTGTGTATTACTCGACAGAAAACATGAAAAAATTTTCGCACAACTATAAATCAATTCAAAAAAAAAATTATTTTTCCATCAATTCAAGATTTTTCAAGTCTCTCCTCAAAGTTCTACCGCATCGATGGCTACCATGATGTCAGGCATATAGAATGAGGATCGAAAGAACTTGAGACTTTTTACTTTAACGACATTTTATTGCGGACTGAAATATATTTTACAAACGAAATATGAAATGGCAAAGCAACAGCATTATCGGTTTGAGAAGAGTAGGGGAAGTGATTCGTGTATGAGGTGATTTTATGACATATATATATATATAAGGTCTACGTCTACCCGAAGTCGACCGGGCGTCATGCTAAAACATGGATTAGCTATCACGATTAAGATAAGCCTGCCTACGTACCTATGAGAATTAATCGACACATCGACAGTATGATGTTATAACCCTTAACACTATAACGTGCGGTATTATACTCTAATAATTTTTGTAATTTTCGTATCACTATCAACTGTGTGTCGAACGATCTTATTTTTCGATTCAGGTACGTAATATTATATTGTACGTCTTGGTTTTTCTAGAAATATGTAATAATGTAATGATATTCCTTTAAATACAGTTGTTACATAGCTGCATCGATTGGATTATTTGGCACAAGACATCCACCATCTTATAAATCGAAAAATTTTTGTTCCATCATGCCACTGAAATGTAGAATTTTCATCGTATACGACAAAGTTGACTCCCAGACATCCAAGCACCGTATCAAATCAATAACGCCGCTTCTCGATGGCGAACGACAGATAACGTATTTTTTCCCTCCAGATCTACAGGCGATCACGTCTCATCCTGAACTAAGAGAATTAGCACCGATCCAAGCAGCAATACGGGTATTGAAATCACGCAATTCGTATCGTAATGTCCTCGTCGCTCTGCCAGATGATATCAGTGAATTATACTTCGACGACGTTGGAAACGCAATCTATAAAGATCATATGCTTGAAGAATTGGTCGAGGACGATTCGTCGTTTTCACATACCCCCTCTACTGTAGAATCATCGCCGGTAAACACGAAAACACTTCATACAATTGCGAAAGATATTGTAATCGATAAATTCTCAGGTAAGGGTAAAAATACTAATATTAATGCGTGGCTGGCCATTTTCGAACGCAAATGCCTAAGGGTAGGAGTCAATAAAAATAAATTTGCAGAAGCGCTTAGGTTATTTATAGAAGGGAGTGCACTCGATTGGTTCTCGTTACAGTTAAAATTAATAGATCTGTCCGATCCCTGGCAAACGTGGAGAGACTCTATGATTGAAACATTTGGAGACAAAGGGTGGATAGACATAAAATATGCCATAAACTATAAATATTTAGATGGATCACTGAGCGAATATGCGCTAAAAAAATTGAATTTATTATTAGACGTAGAACCGAGTATGACAGTGCAGTCCCGAATCTTTTTGGTAGTGACGGAGTTACCCGATTTTATCACTGATAGGCTTCCACGAAGCAACATTAAAACACAAGCTGATCTTGTGAAAGAACTAAACCAACTAGAATCTCTGGTACAAAAAAATAATAAGATCAATGCTCCGGTCACTACCACACCGAACCAAGTACCCGCGAGCAATACAATTCCCAGAGGGAAGAATGCTCGAACCCAAGTAGTGTGTTCAGGATGCTTAAAAGCAACTGGGGTTCGACGAGCGCACTCGTACAATTCTTGCTGGTGGAACCCGGCAAATAAAGACAAACCCGATAACCCCCTTAAAAATAGGTCTCGACCCCCCGCGCCTGTCAAAAATGTTAAAGTAGCAAACAATGCAGAACTCGAAAACGAATTAAATAAAAACGCAGACACAAAAAACTAGAACTGCCCCCCTTGATAACCTTGAATGTGCAGATAGAACAAAAGGATGCCGTGGGATTGTACGATCCCGGAGCCAACATAACGATGATTAAAAAGAGTTATCTAACATCTTTAAACAGAGAAATAAATCAAAAAGAAAAATGCACATTTAAGATCATCAAGGGTAGGGGCGAATCTGAAGGTTCAGTCCTTCTAAATCTAACCTGCCTCGGCGCCACACAAAATATACGGTTCTTCGTACTCGATGACAAACGCTTCAACTATAACGTGCTCATTGGTCTTGACACAATCAAAGCTTTCAAACTTTGGCAAGATCACGAGCTCAAAATACATCGCTATGAAGAGCCCAAAAACGAAAATCATAAAAAAATTTATGATGAAACAAAATGTCACAAAACTATAAATACCGATCTTTCAAAATCCGTAGAAGCTCAAGTGAACTTCAACGAACATGTACCGATTGAACAATTTGAGGCAAAAATTGGACATTTAAACGAAGATCAACAGAAAAAAATAACTAAACTTATTGACGATTACGATTGCATTTTTGCTAAAAATAGATACGATATAGGTGAAGTCAAAGATTTTGAGGCGCAAATAAAATTAAATGAAAACAAATACGTTTCAAAGAAACCTTATAAATGCTCATATAAAGATCAAATCGAAATCGAGAAACAAATTAAAGCGCTCCTTGAACACGATATGATCGAAGAGTCTACGTCTCCTTTTGCCACACCAGTCATGTTAGCATTTAAAAAAGAAGGTGAAGATGGTAAAAAAGAAAAAACTCGTCTATGTTGCGACTTTAGAGATCTAAACAAGCTAGTAGTACCTGAACCTTTTCCGTTTCCACATATCGACGATCTTATCGCTAAGACTAGAGATAGCTCATGGTTTTCGGTATTTGATATTAACATGGCCTTTTGGTCTATCCCACTCAGAGTAAAAGATAGACAAAAAGTAGCATTCATAACACAAACAGGTCACTACCAATGGAAAAATATGCCTTTTGGCCTTAAAACATGTCCTTCAATTTTTCAGCGTATACTATCAGGAATAATACGAAAGTATGGTGTCAATGACTTCTGTTTTAACTATCTAGATGACATACTAGTCTTTTCTAAAAGTTTTGAGGATCACTTAAACCATATACGGCTACTTCTGGATGCGATCAAAGCATCAGGGTTCCGTCTAAAATTACTTAAATGTTCATTCGCTCAAGACTCAGTAAGATATTTAGGCCATGAGATTACAAAAAACACGGTCAAACCTATGACAGATAATCTAAAAGCGATCCAGGAATTTCCAACTCCCAAAACTCAGAAAAATGTACGACAGTTTCTAGGAAAAATTAATTTTTACCATAAATACATTGAAGGTTCTGCAAAACTATTAGATCCTCTACATAACTTATTACGAAAAAACCAACCCTTCTTGTGGTCAGAACAGTGTGAAACAGCTTTTCAAAAAGCCAAAAAAATCTTAACAGAACAACCAATACTGGCTATATTTAACCGTAAAGCAACCACAAATATATACACCGATGCTTCTATTGAAGGCATGGGCGCCGTCCTAAAACAGATCCAAGATGATGGCACTGAAAAACCAGTAGCTTTCTTCTCAAAAAAATTTAGTGATGCGCAAAGAAAAAAAAAAGCAATTTATTTGGAATGCATTGCAGTAAGAGAAGCCATTAAATTCTGGCAGTATTGGTTGTTAGGTATACCCTTCACAATCTACACTGACCACAAGCCACTAGAAAACCTTAACCTCAGGGCTCGCACAGACGAGGAACTAGGCGACCTCACACATTATCTCTCTCAGTTCGATTTTAAGATTAAATATAACCCTGGGAAAACGAACATAGAGGCGGATTGCCTCTCGAGAAACCCTGTGGACAATAAAATCGAGCTGGAGGATATCCTGAGTGTCGTGAATACTTTGACTCTGGAGGAAATAAAAAACGACCAACAGAATATAAACTCCGAACACGTAACGACACGAAACAACATAAAATACAAAAAGAATACAGATCGAATCATGATCACAGAAAAATTAGGGAAAAAACTCATTCAAGAGACTCACACCTCATTTGGCCATATAGGATCACAACACTTAACAAACTTAATAAACAAATATTACTATTTTAGGAATGCTAAACAAAAAATCATAAGTCAATGCAGATCGTGTGCAATTTGCATGAAAAACAAGACTCGCCCACCGATAAATATTGGCGCACTCGGCCATCTTGGCCCCGCAACCAAGGCATTCGAGATAATGTCATTAGACACTATCGGTGGATTTGGGGGCAGACGATCAACAAAGAAATATATTCATCTATTAATAGATCATTTCACCCGTCATGCTTTCATTTCCACATCAAAAACCCAAAAAGCATCTGACCTTATCAAACTTTTACAAAAAACTATGAATGACAATGACGAACATATACAGATCCTTCTGGCTGACCAACACCCTAGTATAACATCTAACGAGTTCCAAGAGTTTATGAAAAATAACAATATCGAGTCGATCTTCACATCGGTAGACTGTGCTTTCTCCAATGGATTGAATGAGAGGCTCAATCAAACATTGGTGAATAAAATAAGATGCCGAATTAACGAGAAACGAAACAAAGTAGCGTGGACAACCACTGCCCACGAATGCGTAAAAGACTATAACGATACACCACACTCCTCCACTGGCTTCGCGCCAAGATACTTACTAACTGGCGAGTCCCGCAACATAACTCCAATGGAACTAACTAAACAAGGGGATTGGTATGGGGACAAGCAAAAAGCTTTTGAAAACAGTTTACGATCCCACAAACATAACGAAGAGCGATATAACCGAACACATGTAGATTGGAAATTCAATACTGGAGATCTGGTCTACGTGGAGATGGGAAACAAGCTCAACAGATCGAAACTAGATGAAATTAGAACAGGACCTTTTGAAATAAAAAAAATAATTTCAAAACATATTGTCGAAATAAAAGTCAACAACAGTCTAAGAAAATATCACATCAATAAGCTTGTCCCCTACATCGACGATTCCGCGGGGTAGTGCAGTTTAGAGTCGTACAACGGATGAATACGACCTCATTACCATGTCAAGCGGAAGCGCTGGGGTACGTACGTGTGGGGGTTTTCTCTGCGTACACCGGCAAAGGTTACAATGGCCTAAATGAATCATGGGATTCTTGGCGGCATCGAATGGAGTTGCCCCCCCTAGGGGTACGGCCGTAACCATCTTGTAATCCCCGGTCTTTGTTCTCGGGGTGGGCATATAAGGTCTACGTCTACCCGAAGTCAACCGGGCGTCATGCTAAAACATGGATTAGCTATCACGATTAAGATAAGCCTGCCTACGTACCTATGAGAATTAATCGACACATCGACAGTATGATGTTATAACCCTTAACACTATAACGTGCGGCATTATACTCTAATAATTTTTGTAATTTTCGTATCGCTATCAACTGTGTGTCGAACGATCTTATTTTTCGATTCAGGTACGTAATATTATATTGTACGTCTTGGTTTTTCTAGAAATATGTAATAATGTAATGATATTCCTTTAAATACAGTTGTTACATAGCTGCATCGATTGGATTATTTGGCACAAGACATCCACCATCTTATATATATATATAGTTATGATGATGATGATGATGATGATGATGATGAGTGAATGAGGTGGAATTTCCGTACCAACCCAAATTATCCCATATCAATCTACATCAACTAATCAGAATAATCAGATTCTCCGTAATGGGGTAATTTGTAAGCCATATTTATAAACAAATGAACGTGGCGATTTTTTCTTCCAATCAGATTTTTAGAAAGTAAAACACTTATATATAGATGCGACACCAAAACCCAGTGTTGTCAGATGTACGTCTTCAGCCATAAACATATGGCTATTTTATTGTGAAATGGCTGTACAGCCAAAGGTTGGGCCGTACAGCAAAATATACGGCTTTCAAACCTTGATAAGAAAAAAAAACTGTTTTAAGGGAGATTTAGAAGTAGCCTCATAGCTCTATGGTTCTCTAAACAGCTGATGAAAATTATTAATTAATTATTGATATGAACTTAGAAATTCTGAGAAGTAATAAGTATGAACTTGGCTTGTTGTCATGATGGCTGCAGTTTTTCTAAATTTTAATGATATTATTAATTTCTTCGCGATTTAATCTTTAAGTACTTTATTTACTGTTTTTAAATGTTTTGCTAATAGAATTTTCGAAGTAAATATTATTCATATCACTTGAACATAGGCCAGAGCAGAGTTTATTTTATTATGAAAAATTTGAAATTTATTCATTCAATTCCATATAATCACAGTTATCGTACGCAATTGTTGGAGAACCATTGACTATAGAAAGCTGAAATTTTTTGGAGTCATGTAAGTATGTTAGCTGAATATTCTGTGAAAATTTAGTTGAATTTGTACGTTTTATTCTCAATATATCGCTGAAATTCTGTTAAAATTATGTGATTCAGGTGATATCAATTCAATCTACACTTAACTGGGAAACTTCATATTTTGAGAATAAAACGTTTAAATTTAGCCAAATTTTCATAAAATCTTCAACTAAAGTCATGTCATACCCCATCTTATCTCCAAAAAAAGGTTAAGAAAAAGTCAACCCTGCAAGATGTATGGCTTTGGGTAGTCATATACGGCTTTTCAAAAGTTCGTGTATGGCTATCGTACTCTCAAAATCTGGCAACACTGCCAAAACCACTAGTATGTCGTCTCCATCGTATATATATATATATATACTCGAAGCGTCTGACTCTAACTGTTAAGTGAATAAACACATGTCTATTGAATTCAATTTCAATACAATTTAACTATAAGGAAATAGAAATTCTTGGGTGTACGTTTATTTATTTTTCATTAGTGTCATTATGGGTAAAGTCAAACGTTTAAGAAAGAAATATCGTGCTCTTTGTTCCAATGCAAAGAAAACCTCCGACAATCAAGCCGAGAATGTGAAAGATGATGATAGTAATCAATTTGAAAATTCTATTTCAAAAGCAGCAAAAATTAGGTTTGAAAAAAATGATAAAAGAAATCAGATCAATGCTCTGTACGACATGATCATCGATTCCAAAGGAAATCGTTGTTCAGATCTTGATGTGAGAAGCAGTTATTCTATATCCAAAAGCATCAAATCTAATATCAGTGGGCAAAGCATCCTTAAGAAAGATAAGCAACGGCTTAAACACGAATTATTTTTGAAAAGTAAACGTTTATCTTTTACTTTCTAATGGTAATTAACGTAGACTAATGCTGCTGTTTTATTTCAGAACTGGAGTCTTCAGCTGAATTGATGAATCAACTGAAGAAAAACAAACGTAAAAACAAGAAAATTTATCTCAAGGATGACTTACCCCTATTATCTGTGAATGAAAGGAAACCTGAGAATTCTAGTGGTTTCATTTCCAAAAATGTGAAGACATCTATGAAAAATCGTAACTCAGGCAAAGGATTTACAAAACGTCGGAATGCTCAGATGTAGGTTGATTATTTTATGTAACTTTTTTTAAATAGTCTGGCTTGGTAAGAAGTTACGTATAAACGAAAAACTGATCAAAGTAACCAAGTTCTCGCAATTTAAAATTGACAATAGCATGTTGTTAATTTTTACGGAGAAGTATTCAAATCACTTCCTAATCGTTTTTATAGAATAATTTTGACCAAACTAAGATGAATGACAAAATAACAACGCATTTTTCTTTCTCTATCATCAATATTTCTCTTGAAATTTATATTCTTTACGTAAAATCAATTATTGCATGTTGATCGTTCAGTGATTTTGTGCAATTTCATAGAGGTAAAAATAAATAAACTTGTAAAATTGACGAAATCTGAAAAAGAAAGATATTCATCCGCCGCCATTCGTTAAATTTACAAAAACTTGTAAAAG
Organism: Ericerus pela; assembly: GCA_011428145.1. Classification (NCBI taxonomy): domain Eukaryota; kingdom Metazoa; phylum Arthropoda; class Insecta; order Hemiptera; family Coccidae; genus Ericerus; species Ericerus pela. The sequence continues at coordinate 1,266,523 of WOFM01000553.1, forward strand.
TTTCTGGCTTTTCTGATACAAGGACCTATTATCGAAATTAGTTAGTTCAATTTGTCTCACCTTTGAGTTGAAAGTGCGCTGAAAAAATCGGTAGAAAGAAAATGTGGGCAACTTTCTATAAATTGGACTTTACTTCTCTCGGAAAATTTTAAACATTTAAGCCACCAAGTTCTTCAAGTGATTTTTCTTATTTATTTGAATAATTTGAAAGAAATCTTAATGTTTCGTCACCAAGGAAAATTTATTTCACACTTATTTCATTGACTTATTACATAACTATTTCATTCATCATCTTAATATTATGTAATTGTTTGCAGGATTAAAGACATAGAACAATTTCAAAAATTGTTAAAAAGGGACTCGACCAGTGAAAATCAGTTTGAGGAAATACAACGTCGTATCGTAGATAGGCTGAGTAAAGAGTCAGTTGAGTCAATGAATATTTCCTAAAAATTGATTTTATAAGTGAAAAAATTTTATTCGTTTTATTTTTTTCAAGTTTTACGTAACCTTTTTTTTTTGTGTAGGATATAAAATGTGTTTATTGTTTGAAAATTTTATCATCATGAAGATAAAATGTATCTCTCGGTTTTCTGGATAAATTCATCATCTGCGTCTTCATTTATTTTTGAGCAGTTCTGTTCCACCTCCTCCTCCGACGAATACTCTGACGAATTCTAATGACTGTTTGATCATAAGAGTAATCATATTAATAGCGAGTAGGTTTCTTCTAATCTAAAAATTATATGTTTATTATATTTTTTACTTTTTCAGAATTGGATAATGCGCAGGTTATCCAATTGAAAGCTAAATCGCAACCTTTACCAGGAGCTGGAAGATTAAATTAAATTGAATAGGCAGAAGAATTTCTATTTTAACGTTTGAAAATTATGATGAGTTATCTTTACTGTCTTTGCATTTTTCAATAATTTCATCAGCTTCTTTTTTCCACATTGAATCTGCTTCAATTGTCTCGGCATAATATTTTAGCTTTTCCGGAACACCATTATCATTTTCATCAATCTGCTTTGAATAAATGGATCAATCATTATTGTGACTGGCATGTGCGAGTTGAGAAAAAGTTTTTAATAATTAACTCACCAATCCTAGTTTTTTACCCGTGCATGCACCAACGCACTGAAAATAAAATGAAAGTGCCCTTACGTTATAAAAAACGCATTTAACATACCACTTTGATAAAATCATATCTGATTTACCTTGCAATCATTATACTTTTCTTGAGTGTTATCATTTTCAGGAGCTATCATTTCTTGACAAGTTTCTGTTAGTTTAAAAAAAAAGGCAATTTGACAGTCGAATAAATTTTTTTCGTTCCGTATAGATATTAATATTTTCCAGGAAAAGGGTGTTATAGTGGTTTCAAGAAAAAAAAATTTGTTTCATTTTCATACAATTACAATTTTTCTTTATAAGTTATTCAGTGAAAATTAGTTGAAATATTTACCCATTGAAAAGTTTTCTGGTGCTTGTGCAACGCAGTCCATGAGATGTTCCACTACTGACGATACCAAATTTTTTTGTGCCTATAATTTGAAAAATTAATTATGCACTAGTTTATTACTTTCAATTTAAGAAAATAATGCGAAAAAAGTAACTACGCACTTGAACTAGAATAAAAATGTGTACTAATGTTGAACAACACACCCAGATTTCTTTCATTTTTGTGGATTTGAAGTGAAAGAATTGAAAGAAAATTTTAAGCGATCGAAATAACGCAACGTTTGAAAATTGACTGAAATTTCCTAGTTCCTGTAGTGAAGATATATGTGAAATTAGCAAGATTTTATCTCGATATACTCATTACGAAGTTCAGGGTAGTGTTAATTTTCATTTCAGGAAAATTTATGTTAGAAAATAAGCTAGTATAACTGACAGTGTTAACGAAAAAAAGAACAACAAAAAAAAACCAATTATTCATTTCCTGAATGAAAACGAAAGATCAATGTCAAAACCTGGACGTATAAGGCTGCAACATTAGCACTTCGCACATGGGCCGAAAAATAATGAGAATTCGTATTATTTTTTTGGTAAACACTCGACACGCTTCTTTTTTAATGATTTTTATTTAACCGTAAATAGCACAGGAAATGTAATTATTTTCTTCCTAATGTATTTTTTCTTTCATTTTTCCCCGAGATGATAAAATTCAGTTAAATTATTATTCAACAATCGTCTGTGTGATTTGGTTTCAACAATTACCTATTGAAATTTTCGTTTTGTTAATTACTTATGAATTTCTCAAACGTATTCAATAACCTTAATTGGTGCAATATGATGAAGATATCTTATAACTGGCATGCTGTGGCTCATCATATTGCGAGGCGAATGTTGAAAATTTTTCAGAATACGGTTAAGTGTGTTTTTACGACTAGAAACGGAAATATAACGATCAACTTGAATTCAAATGTAGTAAATAGGTACCTTGTCGTAAACTTGAAAAGAAAATTTAGACTTATAGGCCGTATAGAGAGAAATAATTTGAAGGGTCTGTGTCTCTCTGTGACATTTCAAAGCCTATGTGGTTCAATTTATTAATAAATCAATACACTGTTAATATCATTTTTTGTTTTTTTATGGTACAACACTTAAAAGAACAGCATTGTTTAAATAACTTTAGTTCCTTGAATCAACCCTCTTTTCGTCTTGAAAAGTGATTCGATTGAATCAAATTCTTTTCAGTGGTTTTTCGTTCAGATCGAACATGAAAATTCATCCACGAATTCAATACAAACATTTATTTTTGCGTTTTGGAGCTGTTCAGAATATTGATTGAAAAAACGTCAAACTAAGGTTTCCATCCATTCGGAAAAATCCGGACATGTCAGATATTTCTTGAAGTTGGAATCGCTGTCAGAACAGAAATTTTTGAAATGCTGAAATGCCAGAAATTTTTCCACTTTCATGAATTTTTAATTTTTTAAATTTTAATTATTGAATAAAATTATTTTTGCCCTACTCTACACCTTCGACCATACACTAGATAAACTGGCCCTGTACAATGCTTCCCATTGAAGCAGTGATAAATACGGAGTGTGACGTCACATTGTGGCAAGAAGTTGTTTTACCCAGGCTTTTATACTGTTGTTATTTCCAGGTTTTTGAAGTTGATTTTAGCCAGGTTGGAGTTTTTTTTTTTTTTTTGAAAAATTGTACATAATCATTTCTTTTTTTTTCTATTGAAAAATTCATTTCAAAGAAAAAATAAACCTTTTTTGATTTTTTTTCTTCAAAAAACCTTATGGGATTTAACATGCATTTGCCACATCGTGATGTAATTTGTGTGCTTCAATTTCCATTGCCATAGCCAGTCTATCTAGTATATGGTCGAAACTCTGCACAGTATCTGTGACAAGCTTTTCTTATTTTAGTGCACAGAGGGCAACACAGTCGTGCATTTTTGTTTTGATTTTTGATATTCTGTTTTGACCCTCCCCACTTCATCATAAACAGGCTTGATGTGAAAGGGGCAAGGGGCAATTCTCCTCAGGTTTGAAATTTTTAGGTGCGAAGAATTTAAAAAAATAAAAAAGTAGATTTTCATGAAAAAAGTACGGTAAAACCTCGGAAAATTTTTTTTGTTTGCTCCACTTACAGAATTGGCTTCTCCAGTATTGTAAAACCCCTTTTACATATAAATTCTGAATACTGCACCTGAACACTGATGCAATTTTTAATTTTTTGAGGGCCCAAAAATATTTTTTCACCCTGCTAAAATTTCCTCTCTACGCCCCTGATTATAGAAACCTCTTTAACTTTCAATTGCATCAGGGATTTTTAATCTGCCCAGATTGTAACCCAACGTCAAATTGTTTTGGTTTTGCCATTTTATCTTATTTTCTCAGTTGCAAAATAATAATGCGTACGTTGAGTGCAGAAATGCATTTTGGTTCTATTGCTAGGCTTACCATAAAGTAGACTATAGTCCAATAAATTTAACTCAAAATGACAAACTGAGAAGAAAAATAGAATGCAGATGTTGAATCTGTTGAGCTTGTCTTTTTGAAGATGTTTTCTCCTTTTCCTACATTATAATATAAGTACCCATCAAATAAACTTTGGGATCACAAATAGAGTGGGGAAACTATTATTTATAAAATAATAATGTAATTTCTATATAATACATGATCAGAAAGGCAATGTTTATGCTGGTATTTTGCAAATGAAAAGTAGCTTCTATCATTGATGAATGTAATCTCGATGTAAATGAATGCGCCTCCATATAATGTAAAAATATGAAGCATCTTTTTACATGGAAGCACTTTCACTTTTCATTGAGGTAGAGGTTACACGTTCTGAATGAAATGTTCAATTGGCCACAGTGAAGAGGTTGATACTTTGTTCAATTTTTTGTAATTTTTGTGAAGGACTCATCATTTTATGATAAAATTGTAACTTTTTATTGCTTTCTGATCAAGGATTATATAAAATATCTTCCACAACAAGGTTCAAAAGTAAGTTTGCATTAATCAGGAATTGCTTATTCGCTATTCTCCTTTTTCAAACTTCCCTTACACGTTAATGTTCACTTTAAAAACTTGGTGTGTAATATACTATTTTATAATTCATGATCAGAAAAGCCATGTTTACAATTGCATTTTTCAGGCAAAAAGCAGGCCGTGCCATTTGTAAATTTATGCTAGCCTCAAAGTAAAGTGATTTCTCCCAATTTATAATTATAATTTTTAGAAAAATTCATCAACAGCCATAGGAGTCGGACCTGTGACCTCCACACTTGAAGTTAGACTTCTTAGCCAGTAAGCTACACAAGTCAGTTGAGACGAAGCAGTCAGTATGACTATATCTGTTTATTTTTATTATTTTTTTCTCTCTAAAATTGTTAATGATTTTGTTGCTTTCTGATCATTAATTATAAAAAATATCTTCAACAAGGTTTGAAAGTGATTTTTCATGACTCGGGAATTGCAAACTCGCCCTCACATGTAATTCCTCACTTTCAAACCTTTGTGTGTAATATATTATTCTAATGTCCGAAAATTTTTTTTTCTCTACCTACGTTTATTCATTTTCCAAAAATAAAAGACTATAAAATCGTATGTGGTAATTACACATTTTGGCTTAACACAGTACATGTCTCAATTTTCATCCGATTATAGTCATGAAATTTGGTACATTCATTTCAGTCTAGACAAGGATAAACCTTACTGTTTTTGGTTCACATTGGTTGGATGGTACATCTAGTACACCCTATTATGTTGCATTTTTTGGGCTTCAGTGGTTCTAAAATGCGTAATTTTTAACCAATTGTGCCGAAGTTTGGTACAGACATTGAATATTAGGCAATCATTTAATAACTAGCTTACAAGAGCGATTACGCCGATAAATTAAGTTGTTTCAATCACTTATGCAGTTACATCCTCAATCACTCTACAGAACCATCCGCTAAGTTAAAAGTTTTCTTAAACGGCATAAGACAATTTTTTGGCGGATTCCCGCCAACTACTAAAATTTTTGTCAAGATCAAATTACTCGTTTTTCTCATTTAACAATCTAGTAAGAGAATTATTTGGGTAAATTTTCAATTTTTGAAGTTAGAGAGAGAATTATTTGATGCCGAATTCTATATCACCAACTAGCACACACAAAAAAAAAAAAAAAAGGTTGAACTATAGTTCATAATATAAAATGATATCCACACAAATTTCTCATTTTTACCAACAGAAAAGCTTTGCATTGAAGTGAAGATTCTGCTGTGAACCAGATTTAAGTATTACATCATCTAAATTGAGTAGAAATCAAAATTCGTAAGTATATCGTTGAGTGGGATGATTTTATTTATTTAAAAAAAAAAATGAAAGATAAGTTGCAACAAATATATATTCATTAAAAATTAACAAAATATTAATATTTGTTGAAATATAAAAAGAACGGGTATCGAAAAATTTTTAAGCCTAATATTATACGGATACATAGAAAATAACAAAAAATAGTGGGAAAAGAAAAAATACAATGGAGGAAGTAGATGGAATAATAATTTTTTTAATGTGGTAGTATATTTACAGCAGAAAGACTTAATAATTTACCACAGTTTTTCTTTTCGATATCAAAATACCCGTACGTAATAAGTCTCACAAACAAGAATAGAAAATAATTTACCATAATTTTTCTTTTAGATAATATCATGATACCCGTAGGTAATGTAAGTATGTCTCATGAATAAGAATAGAATGCAAAAAAAAGTAGTTTGCGACTCGGTAAGAATATTTTCATAACGCGGAAAAACGAAACAAGGAAAACATGGAAAAATTTAACAATCATCCACAACATTGTAGTATGGTATTTGCGTAGTATTCTGTTTAAAATGGTAACAGTAAAAAATTAAAACGAATATACGCTACAAAGTTTTTAAATTATGTGTGAGCTATGAATACAAAATAAATAAAAAAGAAACAACGTAGAAATATATCACATTTTCAAAAACAATAAAATTAATCACACAGGATATGAAAAAAATGAAGAAAAAACAACAAAAATATAAAAAATAAATATATTTAACTTAAATAGTTTCTGCGAAATTGAAAGGCGGAAATGAAAGAAGCCTATTAGGGAGACTATAAATTTTCGAATGAGATTACCTAAAACTTAAAATCAAGGGATAAATGTCGGATTTTGAAAAGGGAACTTATCTCGAACAAAACTTCATTAATTATCTAACACACTTAAGTTTTGAAAATTATTTTCAGGAACTATAAATTTCATCACGTTTTCGGCAGTACCACACTAACTTCCAAGGGAGCAAAACAATATCATACAGACACAATATTATTTACAAGAATTTTAAAATAAAACACTTTTGTATATATTGCGAGGTGACTACAAAATTGATTGTATTAATTAATAAAAAAGGTAAGTTCCTTGGAAAATAATCCTCCCGACAATTTGTTCACTCATCTACCGCTATGAATGAGAAGTAATATATCCTCAACGCACAACGAAAAATAAACTGAATCTAACAAACGTCTCGCACTCAAAAGGTCCACGTGTAGTCTATTCGGACCTATTGTATAACGATTATTCAGACGTCAAACGCTCATTAAAATATTTCACTACGAATTTTTTGGTTTCTTTGAACGTTTATTCGAGTGTTTTTTTTGTGGTTGATCGAACACTGCTTTAGCGCCCATGGCGTGCGATGATTTGATCATCAACATGTCAATAACAAATATTAATTTAACGCACACATACTTAAGACAAGCGTAAAGATTTTGGAAAATTTCTAACACGGTTTCATACTCATTCGGAACCATACCCACAATTGACGCCTCGAAGAAACTGAAAAGCGGAAACCAAATCCGTGTTCTGGTTGAATCACGTTGCATCAGAGCCTGATTATTGGCCAATGTATGATAGTACAGAAAGAGACGCGATGTTATGTAGAAAGCGATAAACACATCAATCGAATAGTGCTCGTGACCAGACAGTATAAAAAATATACCAAACATGTTCAATACCCAGGTGAAAATATGTAACAAGTGGAGATCTCGCGGCGTATCTGCAACAATTTTCAATAAAAAAAAAAAAAAAAAAACTAAAAATGGATAAAGGTCATGTACGTTTACGTAATCTGCAGATTAATAAGCATACCGATGTCCGAATAATTGTAAGATAAAAAAAATTCTACGCAAAAAAATTATCATTTTAGCTCGAATATCAGCATAAATGTACGAATGTACAAAACATTTTTAGCCGTTAAGATAATCTGCCAACTATTTTACTTTTATCAACGAATACACAAAAACATGAGTTCTTACATTCAGTAATGAAGAAGTTCAACATAGTAAGCACTACACTATGGCCACTGAACATGTAGTCGCCGCATGTTCGCACTCCACGAATCGATAACCCAGCATTTCTCCATATGGTATATGCCTGCTTAATTTTACTCAGAACATCTATGAAAAAATCTTCTACAAAACAAATTCAAAATCATTGACAAGTCGGTTCAGAATAAAATAGTAGAACTCCAGTAGTCCATTTACCCGAAACATGAGTAGATATTCTCGGACTACATTTCAAGTGGGATCCAGGAACTGATAAAGATGTGATTAACATAGTAATGCACCTTAACAAGAACACAGTTCCACAGAGAGCAAAGAATCTCCGAAGCAAAATGAACCTGGCATGAAAGAATACATTAAGAAGTTCTAAGTAATCTGGTAAAACATTATTACAATAAAAATACATCACGTCTCGCGAAAAATTAAGTGCATAGTCATGACCAAAACGTACCTGTGCTTGTGAAAAACTAAGACGACAATCCAAATAAGAACCAAAACCGTTGCTGTCCACTCGCACATATGAAAGGCCCATGGAATGTAAGGAACATTATCCAAAAATATATCCGGTAAGGGAGGGTAGCGTTTCATGTCAGGTACACGATCATGAACTATTACCATCACAAATGATGTTATCCAAGTAACAACAATTAGGTAAGCAAGAGCGATCACAGTCTTGGTAAACTGAAATGATTTCTACAATAAAAAACATGTTAGGCACAAAACATTTCATCTAAACATACAACATACTTCGGGTTTAAGAATAACTGAATAACCATCCTCAGACGATCGAGATGATTGATAACTATTTTCACGGGTACCGCTCGAATTAAATGGTAGATAGTCACCTTGAGTCTGTTGAATCGGAGGAGAGTCAGCGACCTGGTTTAAAGGGGCAAGAGTGAACAATCAAATGATTAACTAACTTAAGATACTACTGATGAAGTCGACGATAAACTCTACCTCGGGTTTTGAACTCTGTCGTCGGTAATATTCTTGTTGTTCTCCGTTGCAATATCCGTTACGATAACACAATTTATTCGAAGGTAATTGCAACATACTTATGGGATCGTATCCTCGATCAGATATTGCATCTTTATAATCTACTTTTAATTGCTGTATGTTCAAATGTAATTTTTTCAACCTTCCAAGTCGCTGCAACAGAAATAAAAATGTAAACCCTATCTATTTCAAGAGAATATAAGTACTTGAAAGCCACTTACAACATGTGTGAATTGTACAATTTCCTTCACGTCCTCCTCAGTGAGAAGCAGGAGAGCTTTTCCATCAATATCTTGTCTTTCGAACCATTCATTCAAATAATCAAACCCTTTTGTGCGTAACCAGCGACAAACTTCTTCTTGAGTCCAGTCAATTGGACATGAAAATTTCGGCATATTTTCAGATTGGTTCCGAAAAAGTACAAAGTAATATTTAAAAATGACACATGCTGAATTCACAATAAACTAGTGACTCAGAAGAAAACGATGGAAATCACAGTGACGAATAACCCATAGGTAAAGCAAAATAAAATCCTTTCCAATTCTAAATTTTTTCCCACTTCACTTTGACACTTTGACTTCATTTTCTGATCTGTTATCAAACCGTTTTTGAGTTCACGAATCAGCGAAGTTGTATCCAAAGGTTGTATCTAAAATTTAAATATAAATAAATACAGAGTGTATCGTCTGCAAAGGGAGAAAGGGAAAGATGTCGCGGGGGTTAGCGGGTTCACGTGGTGGGGGGATTACGCTTCGAGGGTATATATATGATAGAGACGACATGCTTTGCTGTTTACAAATGGGATAGACCTTCAAGGATATATAAATATATGATTGGGAAAACCCTTTGACTATATAGCTTATGGACTGCTAGAACTGATAAAATCTTGAAGCCGAACACTGCAGGCGTTACTTTTCGAAAAAGGTACTTTGTGTGAAAATTGAATTTGTATTCAGTTATATTTTCGTGACTCCTAACAATATAAGCAATGAGAGAACGATATTCTTTTAAGTTTCACTAGTGTTTGTACTTTCACTTATCACCAAAGGTCGTTTTTCGAAAAAGAACGCCTGTTAACAGTGGCTTCAGCGGTGTTCCATTTAACTCTATGTATTTCTTATCAGTTCTAGCAGTCCATTAAGCTATATAGTCAAAGGGAAAACCTTCGAGCAAGGAGAAGACGCACGGGGAGTTTCAGTGTCTCACTGTAGAGAGCGCTTCTACAAACACGTGTACTTCCAACCAAATATCTGATTGGAGGAAAATCTGGCAACATGCATTTGTTTATGACGTGAGGAAGTGCGTGGATTGTTGAAAAATTAAAGAACTTAATATGAACAGTTACAGAAATATCTTGGAGATGAACTGATATATAATATTCCAATAAAATATAAAAATGGTGAAGCACAGTGCTAGCAGGTCATAACTAGTGATATGAGATCGAAGGAAGTGGAATGTATGACATATATATATATTTGTGATGATGATGATGATGATGAAGATGATGATAATGAGTGAGAGAGTAAGTGAGAATTTTGTATCAACACCCCCCTGAAATTTTAGCAGTAACGAATTATTGAGGTGAGTTCTGATCACTTCACAGGGAAAAGATAAGGACGAACTTCCATCTTGGAAAAACGATTTATTGACGACGTTAGTACAACGACTGATGGGTGGAGAACATTCTCCATCGAGCAGTAGTGGAAAGAATATTGTGTTGGCAATCAGTGTCGCCACATGTGAAACAAATAAATGTAATAACATATTACATACAGTGAGTCAATATAAGGTTATGTGTTTGTGAGGGAAAGAGGGAATCGTATCCAAACACCCCCCTGCGATTCAAAACGGACGAACGAACATATAAGTAAAAAAATATCACACAGTGTATGTATTAGAAAAAATAAATAAGCAATAGCAGTCAAAATTGTTAAGTTTAAATATCACATAAAAAATTGCTATAAAAAATAGTAAAAAGGAATTAAATAAGTCGTTGACTAGTATCATGATGAACAATTAAAATGTGTATAAATTTATAAATCAATTGTTTTGTCTTATATATTGTGTAATTATTAACATAAGGTATACATTTAACCTTCTGTTATAGTGTCACGTCTTATAAATATTGTGTGATTTTATAATTATTATATATAAAAAATAAAAGGTGGGGGAGAGATCAATATCTCCTCATTGTCAGCTGTGGAAGAAAAAATTATTGTGTATGTCCTTATAATTAATTGTATGGGGTTTAGATAAATATACTATTATTGGAATCAATTGAATTTGTTAGAGGATGCTGATGCCAGTAAGAGAGGCAGAGCAGCGACGGGGAACCTATTGAATGTTGTGATGTGAATTGTGAAACAAAATATGGACTGCTCGGTTTACGATAGGCGCTAAAAGACCGACGCCCATCCGCAGTCCAAAACCAAATATCAAAAATTTTGAGGGTTATGTCAATTAAGACTATTGGCCAAAAAGTTGACTTGCTCGGAGGATTCTCGTAACGATATTTTGGAAGGTTTTCCGAACAAGTGCTTTAGTTAATATATCAGCAACTTGATCAGGTGACCTAATATCATTGAAGCTTATCAATTTTTGTTGGAATGCTTCCAACAGTGTGTAGCATTTGATTGCGAGGGACCTGGATCGTTTCTGGCCTCCTCCAGATGCAATGCGGGACGCAGATATATTGTCCTCATACACCTGCACAGGGTAAGTTACAGAGAAAACGCTATCCGTAAGTCTCCAGATCACATATATGTCGTCGAGTGCATCAATCAATGCAATTAACTCGGCTGCAGTTGACGAAGTTGCAACCGAGTGTTGCCAGTGAATGGCCCAATTCAACAAGTCTCCGTTTACAAAAATCATGAAGCCTGTTGTGGAGCACCCTTTCTCCAAGTTATTTATATCGATGGGTGAATTGTCTATGTCGGGTGCATACGACGCATCAACAAAAGCTTTAATGTGAGTTTGGTCGGAGTGGAAGACCAGAGAGAAGTCTCTTGTAGTCTTGAGTATCTAATAATACGACGAACGTAATTTTTTATTTCATTGTTGGAGGATGCCTGAAAACAGGATAGGTAGTTGACGGAGAAAGCAATATCCGGGTGGGTCAGTCTTGCCACATATAGCAGATTCCCAATCATAGCCCTATATTCGGTATCGTCAATTCCATTTGTTGGTTTATTTATTTTGAGCCCAGTCTCCATAGGTGGGGAAGATGGATTGCTTTTGGTCATTCCGAACTTCCGGAGAATCTTATCGATATATCTATTTTGTGTAAGTATTATTTGTTTTCTTGGGATGTCTCGACTTATTTCAAATCCAATGAAAAAAGTTGGGTTGTGTTCTATTTTTAATGTGAAGTTTTTATTAAAAGTATTTATTAAGTCTTGTGTCCACTCATCGTGGTTGCTGGCCAACAACATGTCATCCACATAGACTATTAGGAGTGCCATTGCACCAATATTATCCTGTTTGACATATAAACATCTATCTATCTTTGATTGGATGAATCCAGCTTGAATTATTGTTGAATTCAACAAGTCGTACCAACTTTTGGAAGATGTTTTAAGTCCATATATTGACTTTATGAGTCTCAGGCAATTATTTTTGCCTAGTTGGCATCCCTTAGGGTTTGATATGAATATAGGATATTTTATTTGTGAGTTAAGAAATGTTGTTTTTATATCGAATTGTGTTATGTTTAAACCATATTTATTGGTAATTGACAGTATCCATCTGATTACCAGTATTGGATTACCGGGGCATATGTTTTGGTTAGAGAATAGTGAGTGAGATCTTTAAAACCCCTCGCAACCAATCTAGCTTTCGGTATGTGAATGCCTTGGTTGTCGGGTTTTGTAATGAAAGACCACTTTGTATCTACCAACCTCACATTTCTCTCCATTGGGACGACTTCCCACACGCCCATATCAGATAATGAATTCAGCTTGTCTGTAATGGCTTGTTGCCACTCTTCCTTAAAGGGGTTGTTTTCAACATCCTCCCATTTTTGAGGGATGTGACCCTCAATATAATTTTTATATCTTGATTTAAATAAATGTAAAATTACAACAGTTTCTATTATATTATTATTATCTTATGTATTTTCATTTTTATTGTTTATATTATTTATTTGTTTTATGTTTCTCGTTTCATCAAATCTGACATCGCAAGTGACATGAAATTTGTCCATTAATGGGTCCTTTATACAGTACCCACTGTTGGTATACCCTACAAAAATTCCTTTGTCGGATCTTTGGGTTAATTTTGGGTGTTCACTGTTGGCTCTTTTTCTTTTATTTCTTGTGGCTTGTTGCTGACGGACCTCTATGGGGATATGCCTGTGAGCGAGAGACCCAAAAACTCTCATATTAGATAAGTCCGGCTTTATGCCGTAAAACATCTCAAAAGGGGTCTTATTGTCTTTATTGGCCTTAGTTGGGCTTCTGTTTATAACATAAACAGCCGTCAGAACAGCCAATGACCAAAAACTGAAGTCCAAATTGGAGTCAAACAACATAGCCCTTGTCTTCGCCATGATCGTTTGATTCTGCCTTTCAGCCATTGCATTCAACTCTGGTGAATACGGAATGACTGGCTCGAGGTTTACGCCACTGTCCTCACAAAATGTCTTCATATTCGAGTCAAGATATTCCATAGCATTGTCACATCTTAAAGTGGCTATAGGGTGATCTGAGAATTTCGACTTTAATTTCATGTATAGTTTTTTAAACTCCTCGAAAACCATTGATTTTTTCTCAATAGTGGAGATAAAAGTGTACTTTGTGGCATGATCCATGAAAATCAAAACATACTTTTCACCATATATGCCTGGTGAGAAGGGGCCCATTGTATCTGATGAAACGAGCTCGAGTTTCCTCTCAGGTCATGTGCGAGTTCCATTGTGCCCTAATCTTCTAGAGTTAGCTTTCACACATATTTCACACAGACTGAACTCGTCTTCGCAAAAAGTAATTCCATTTGGAATACCTCTTGAGACCTTTGTCAAGAAATTTAAATTTTTTCCTGATAAGTGTCCTAATCTTCTATGCCATATCATTTTTTTGTCTATTTTTGATATTTCTATACTCTCATTAGCTTCTCAATTGGCATTTATTATATTATCATTATTCATTATATTATTATTGGTATTTATATCTACATCCTCATTCATTTCACTTCCACCTTCATTCATTTCATTTTCTTGTGGATTATTATTATCATGTTCGTCATTATGGTTTATTATAATATTATCTTCATTATTATTAATTGTGTTTTCTCGTATTTTATTATTAATGTTCTCTCCATTCTTTTCGTTTTCCTCCTGACTTTCCTCTATAATTTCTTATTCTACTTCATATTCCATACACTCATCTTGGGAATTTATATTGGGCATACATGCCAATTTATTGGGGACATATTTTATTTAATTCGTCTTCATCTTCTACAATGTTGATGGCGGACTCTGGTACAATTTCGTACTTCACCATGTACACGCCTCTTGTTTTTGGGGCTGAAAAGATGACTTCATCCATGCCTCGGACGTATATGTGCGCTGCAGAGAAATTTTGGTCTATGCCAAGCGCCCTATTTTCTGTTATTTTAATCCCTGACATTAAATCTACGTTTAGGGATGGTACATAATGTACGTTTTTTAATCTTATTACTGTTTGATTTCTCTCTGAATTTTCCACTCTGATGAACATTGTACCTATGTGTGTGGCAATAAGCAGTGTATCCTGAATGGCACATTCCAGCTCGATAGGCTTTTCTAACCTTATTGGGTTAGACAGTTTTGATAAGTATGATATTACGTGAGCAACAGCTCCACCATCTAACATGATTCTTTTAGTGAGAGGGACATAATTTGAGTCTGGCTCTTTTTTCGTGTCTGTAGATGTGATTAAGTTTATCAATTTATTATTATTTGTGTTTATTCTCGGATCATGATTCCTATATCTGATCATCATGGACCATTGAACGTCATTTTCCTTCTTATTTTTATTATTATTGTTGTGATTGTTTCGCCGTATCTTGTGTTTTGTGCAGGACCATCTAATTTATCTTGGGGTTTAATACCCTCTTTATTTGACGGACATACCTTGGCTATGTGTCCTTTGCCATGACACTTGAAACATACTAAATTATTCAAACTTGGCAAAGTATTTTGATTTTGATTATTATTATATTTTTTGTTTTCATAATTATTATTATTGTTCTGAGACATTTCTGATTGTTGATTATTATTATATGTCATTTTCCCCTGATCTACGTTTTGACTGTAATTTTGATTTCTATTAGTGTTATTGTATCTATTGTAATTTCCTCCATATTGAAATCTTTGATTTTTATTATTGTGGTTGAAATTACGAAAATTATTATTATTATATCTTGACTTTTTCTCGTCATACAACCTATCTGACCTTTCAATCAACATGGCGTGGAGTGTTTCAATTGTTTTCTGATCCTGACTTAAAGTATTAAACTCCAGCCTTGTCATGTCATAGTCCATGTTCAATGATATTAGAAGTTGTTCTATTTCTTCCTGTTTGTCCAAAGGTTTACCACAGTCCCTTATTTTTTGAGCTGATCTTGAGAAAACGTCTAAATAACTCCTCATATTGCCATCACTATTAAATTTTAACCTTTGAAAAGCCTGCTTCACGTTAATATATGTAACTTGCGTGCAGCTTTTGTACCTTTCATCTAAGACTGTTAATATTTGATTTATTGTTTTTAGGTCTTTGACTCTCTCAATTAATTCGTTGTTAAGTCCCTGACTTTTCCTGATTGCGGAAATATGCCATTTGACTAGCTGAACTAGCATTGCCAGGGTCAGGGTTCAAAAAACTATTCAACTCAAGTCCCAAAAATAACACTTCGGTCTCAACATCGTGCATAATTGGATACAATCCTTCTGCATAGAGTGTTGAGACCATCGTGGTCCTCCAGGCATTATAATTCCTTCCATCGAATACCTTTTTTGTATCAAATCGTGACATTTTATTATTAAATTTGGGGTATTTGGGAATTTAAATCCTACCTCAGAAACACGAGAACTTAAATCTAGCGGGTAACATGGTCTTAACCGCACAATAATGCACAACATGGTCTCAACCACTCGATAGGGAATGCAAATTAAATAAACTATAACATAACATTCAATAATTAATTAATATTTTAAAATAAATCTCACTAAATATATGTTGCCGACGATGAGGTGATCTCTCCACCGTTGTTTCTGTTTCTTGAGTGATCGATTTACTCGGACTTTATCGCCAAAAATGTTCAAAATCGAATTTGTTAAAGCTTTAAGTCTTGTTTCAGAACAAAATTGATTCTGCTAAACACGTTAAAACATAAATTAATATTCAATGCAAAAATTATTCAACAAAAATATAAAATAGATTACTGCTGAAAGGAAATAATCTGTTAACCTTCATCAATTGAAAAGATCTTTTATTGTATGTGAACAGGAAAAAATTTGTCACCAATGTTAATGATCATAAATATAGGTTTTCTTTTGTTGGATTCGATGAAGCTCATCCAACAAAGATTTCCTTTTTCTGCAATTCTCGACCAACAAGATAAAGTTTGAAAGGTTATTGAATCCACCTTTCAAGTTTCGACTTTACTTGAAATTTGGTTGAGAATGTACATGAAAATATACCAAAATTTAACTTTGTGTTACCGAAATTTTAATTTTTTTAGTCAATTTTGGGCAAAATCACACGAATTATCAATTAATTAATCTAAAATTTTTACTTATCTTATATTTCTTCGTTTACTTTCGTAGTTTTTTCGATGTTTTCCTTCTGCTTTCACGCCTAGTTGACACCAAACTTCGACAATTTTGCACCACAACTTTCAGATTTTTTATTTTTCTTACTTTGTCTTATTCTCCGGAACACAGCACAAACAATTGCCAACCGTTTTTGATTCTATGAACTGGTTTCCCAAACCACAAGATCCTTTCGTACCTGATCTGCTTTCTCCAAATTCTCGATTTCGATGTTTTAACAGGACCCCAAGAATTTAGCGTTGTTTTTATTAATTTTCACTTTTATTATCGATTTACTCGAATTGAAACTTTTAACTTTTTCAGGATAGTTACTTTAATCACTGAAACGAACTTTCCGTTCACGAATTTTACACTTTTCCTACCACTTTGCATGGAAGTATCACACAGCACTAAACCTTTTCACTTTGCGTGAAACACGAATTTTTAACTTTTAATTAATTACACAATTATCACATTTTAATTACCACACTTATTTTTCCGATCCACAGCTCTGCCTACCATATTGAGGTGAGTTCTGATCACTTCACACGGAAAAGATAAGGACAAACTTCCATTTTTATTTCTGAATATTCATAATAACCCAATTTAGTAATTCTATGGGTTGAAAGTGAATTTTCACCCAATTTATCAGATTATCTTATTTTCTTTATAATTACATTTTGTTTTTCTTAATTTTTGACTATTAAATTTCCTTTATGAGTTATCTGAATGTCTGCTGATTTATCTTTATTAGCACAAGAAATAAATTTGGGTTTGTCTAAAATTTTAATATCAACCAGATCACTTAATCAATTTATAAAGTAATCTGTTAGCCCCAGTATCTGCTATAAATTTCACGTTATGATATCTAGTGACTGAATATAGTTTTGAAAATTTATATCTTTTAAAATTGGATAAATGACTAGATTTATTTGTACCTTTACTTTTAATAGACTGTTTCAATTTCCAAGAACTATGCGATCTATCATCACTGCTTGATGATCCACTTGAGCTTGACGACAAAGTCAACAATCTTCGAGACAAATCACTCGTACTTGGACTCCTATTTTGTTTCCTTCTTGTCAATCTCACTCCTTTCTTGTGATACAAACAACTTGACTTTTTTGATTTATGTTTTTGATCATATTTTTGTTTCTTCGTCGGTCTCTTGTCAATGTCTACATCCGATGACTCATTTTCTGTAACTTTTTGAGTGGTATTAGTTTTGTCATCAGTGGCTTTGACAAAATAAATAAGTTTGGACTTAACTTTTATCTTAGTATAAAAATTACAGTATATGCTACCTTTTTGTGTCTGAGGTCTTTGTTCTGTAGGAAGTGGATTGATGCCTCTTGGTTTCTTACAATGCATTGCAACATGACAGAATCCACTGCAGTTAAAGTATCTGTATGACATTTTTCTGTAAAATTATTAGATGTCTTAAATTTCTTATAATTTCTATTTGTGACATATTTAGCACTTTTTAATTTACAAATTCCTCTACACTCTTTTAATAAAACATCCTCTTCCATAATTATCGCTTTAATTTGCTCATAAGTCATATCCTCTTGATTTCTAGCCAAAAGATTTGGAAAGGCTACTAACATATGTAACTTCATTACCTCTAATTTACAACTTTCATTCCATGCTTTATTTGTCACTCTTATTTTTTATCCATATCCTTAAATTTCTCTAACCAATCATTCAATTCCATACTTTCCTGGGTAATATTTTGTCATATAAATGTCTGTCATTAGTAAATTACTCATGATTGTCTGGGGTTCTCTATAATCTATAGATCGTTTCATACATTTTGTCAGACATGGTTTACCAAAAATTAATTTTGCATGTTCATCATCTAACTATTCAAAAAGAACTGCCTTAGCATCACATCTATTTCTAGTATCATTAGGATGTATAGTTACGGGATTTATTAAATCAAAGGCTTTTGAAAAACTATATCTACTGACGAACATATTAAATGACAAACCAAATTTGAAAATCAATGTTTAAAGTTAATTTCTCAGGAGTTACTTTAATTTTACTTCTATGTTCCTTCTCTCCTTTTGGCAAATTATTTTTCTCTAAATCGGTATCTTTTAAATGTCTAACGTTTAAATTTTGATTATTATTTTCAAGTGTCAAATTTTTACCTCTAACATTCTTTTCACTTGATCTATTTGCTAATACTTCATCAATATCTAAATATTGTCTCAAGAGGTCTTCAAAAATATCAGTACCTTTCAGTTGATTAAATTTTGTACTTTGCTGTTGCATGTCTTCGATCGACTCTAGTTGAGTAGATTTTTCTTTGCCATTTAATGACCTTTTCAGTGACTAATTAAATGTCTTTTTGTGGCTAAATTTGTTTCCGTTGTTGGTCCAATTGATATATTTCTGTCCCAATCTTCCTGCTCAGTTGTCATACATGTCTGATAATCCATGGCTGATGATTGTCCTGGTTCATTCGTAGCTCCAGTTTGCTGAGTATCAATTGCAGCTTCCTTCTTGTACCCTGCTGACTCCTGCTGAAGTAGATGAATTGACTCTTCTTCTAATTCCCATTCTGGAACAGGTTTATCGATCCAATCAAGGTCAAATTTATTCAAATCTTTTAACTTATCGTATGTCTTTTGACAATTGTCATCCCCTATTCCATTGTTCTTTATCTGATCCTCTATCAACAGATTTAACTTTTTAATTAGGCTCAGCTCGAGCCCATGTACCAACTGTATGCACGACACCGGATCCAATTTAAAATATTTGTCGATCCCAATCTTTATTGTTTTGATGGCTCCAGTTCTCGCTACTAAATCCTTCGTTGTTTGATCTAAAAAATCAGATACACCTTCACTAAGTAACTTGTCAGTGTCTGTATCTATTTGTACCACTCTTTACCATCAGGTGCCAAAGTCACGTATGTTTGAGTCTGTTTCGTGTCCTTTACAATTTGCTGTTCAAACATAACAAACATACATACATTAGTGTCTATCTTTATATGGCTGTCAAGAAATTCACATATTTAACATATTATTTATTAGTGACTAGCTAGTAGGTCGTGTTAATTTAGTTCAAAATTAGTTATGTCTTTCCTTGAATTGCACAAATAGGTTTACATGCCTTTATTAAGTGTCTTATTATTTATTTTATTTGTATTAATTTGACTTTAAAGGACTTAGATGCTTTTAACCTGGCCAGGATTTATTACATCTTATATCACCAATGTGCATAAATTTCAACTTTAAATTTCTTACAAACTTCTTGTCGTAACCTACTAAAGTCCTTACAGTAATATTTTATAAATGTCTTGGCACTTCAAATAGCAACTATTTTCAACGATTTAGTATTAATTAAATTTTGTCTCTTGAGAGTTTTACATGATACACGTTTAAATCATGAATTTTACTTACATGTCAAGGATCAGTCATTTTAATGTCTATTCAAAATTACAACTTATATCACAACTGAATCTTCTATTTTTATGTCTATTGTCAAAATCTATAAATGTCACATGTTGGGTAAAGAAAATTAAAAAAGCCTTTAAAACCAAGTTTATAAAAATTGTATTCGAAAACAAACATCAGAGAAAATATACCGGACATTAGGCATCGAAAGATATACGAATACAGAAAAAATAATAGTCAACAAGAACTGATCAAATTGGCTAAAGAAACGGAGAGGCAAGTTAACACATCAACGTAATAATAGATAAGTAAAAACCCAATCACAGATAAGAAAAAATATTCTCGTTGTTGAAAGAATACAGGCTATTCAAAATAATTCTCGAAAAATCGATAAAACTAAAGGAGCCTACGATTCCAAAGAATCGTGAGCTAACATATATTCCCCCCCAAAAAAGGTTCAGAGGGGGTAATCGAATGACAGTGGATATATCGCGAGTTTTTGCGGAACCTTGAGAGAACTTCAACGGTACAAATAGTGTTCTTAGGGTCTGGAAATACATTAGTAATACAACCTAAAGGCCATACTGCAGGTTTGGTATCATGTTCACAAAGAATGACGACATCTCCTACCGCGACAGAGGGAGTTGAAGATTGCCATTTTTCTCGAGATCGAAGTTGAGCCAAGTAATCGCGAGACCACTGGTGCCAAAAGGAGTTGATTCGTTGACGTAGATCTTTGTAATAAGCGGACAAGTTGATTGGCAAAGAGTCAGTTTCTGGTAAAGTTGTCAGACTGTCCCCAATGAGGAAGTGACTTGGACAGAGAACATCGAATTCTCGCTCATTAACATGACCATAAGCGAGTAGGCAAGAGTTAAGGATACCCTCGATTTGTGTTAGAATAGTCGAGAGGCCTTCAAAGGTCATAACTTGGTCTTTGGTTACACGGACTAAGTGCGCCTTCATCGATTTAACTGCAGCTTCCCAAACTCCGCCACGATGAGGTGCATGAGGTGGGTTGAACTGCCATGTAATTTTCTCGCTGAGCTCGTACTCTTGAATAGCATCGGCTTGAAAACTTAGGTAGTTGGACGCGCCTTTGAAGTTGGTACCATTATCGGAATAAATGGTGTGTGGAATGCCACAACGAGCAATGAAACGTTTCAGGGCATTAAGAAAATCTTCGGCAGTTAGCAATGGTACTTCTTCTATGTGGATTGCACGGGATGCAAAACACACAAAAATGGATGCATAGGATTTGAAGCGTACTTTGGACCGCTTGACCATTGGTTTGCATTGAAAAGGTCCAGCAAAATCTATGCTGACCTGAGAAAATGGCCGATTTACGAGTCGATCTTTTGGCAAATCACCCATAATTTGACGACTATAATCAGTTGAGTAGCGCATGCACGTAACACAGGTTCTCAACTCGCCTTTAATTACATTACGCAAACGACCAGTAACATAAAAACGCAACAAAATTTGAGTTTGGATAAAGGATTACGTTGTGTGAAAGTACTTGGTATGAAAATGATTGACTAACAATTTTATGTATTGGCTTTGAGCAGGTAGAATAATTGGACATTTACGATCATAGGAAACATTGGCATTGGCTAAATGACTAGCTGAGCAAAGTAACCCATGTTTGTCGATAAAAGGATTAAGAGAGCGAAGGATGCTCTTTTTTCCAACTGACTGAGCCTGTAACAAACGCGTGCATTCTTTCAGAAAGTAATAAGATTGAGTTAAAGTGATAATAGTATTTTTGGCATCAATTAAATCATTTGCAGTTAATCGGATGGGTTGGACAGTTTCGTTAAGTTTTTTAAGCGGCGAAATTGAATTAGGTTTAAGAACACGAGCTCGTCGAGAGTTTGAAATAAAAAGTTTAACATAGGCAAAAACTCGAATTAAATGTGATAAATTAGAAAAGCGATTTACAAATGAAATAAAAAATAATGAAGAATTAGTACTAAGTTTACAACTTGATTTTACTTTACGTTTTTCTAAATTTAAACTATTATCAACAAATTGATTTAATATTATCGGCTCTATTAAAAACGGTGGACCTTCAGTCCAATAAGTTGACTTTAAAAAGGTTTCAATGGAAAGACCCCGAGTAGGGAGGTCGGCGGCATTTTTAGCAGTAGGGACATAGCCCCAGCGATCGAACGGTACTAACGAAATAATTTTTCAAACACGGTTGGCGACAAATATTTTCCACGTATCTGGTGACTTAGCAAGCCAAGAAAGTACGACTTCAGAATCAGAAAATACGAAAACAGATTCGATCTTTACATTTAATAAATTACGTACACGGTTAATTAATTGAGCTAAAAGGAGCGCGGCGCACAATTCTTATTTTGGTACGGAATTTGCTTTTAACGGGGCTACGCGAGTTTTGGCACAAATTACTCGCGAACATAAAGCTCCAGATTTATCAAATGACTGCATATACACAACTGCACAATATGCTTTATTTGAGGCATCTGCGAAGCCAATTTAATTGACGCACGAAGAATTTACTTAGAAAATGCAGCGTGGGATTGAAAATGAAGAAAGTGCTGCCAATTCACGACAAAAATTGCAAAGTTTCTGTGCAAGTTGATCTGGAACAGGTTGATCCCACTTCAAGCCTTCCTGCCACAATTGCTGGATAAGGAGCTTTTCGCGTATGGTGACTGGCGAAAGAATGCCTAACGGATCAAAAATTTTAGCTACTTCGGATAGTAGGACTCGCTTGGTAACTGGGTTTGTCAAGTTGTCAATTTTTGGGATTTTAATGACGAAAAGATCGTCGTAGGTAACCCAGTGTAAACCAAGTAGAGAAATGCATTCTTTTTCTCCAAGTATACGACTTAATTGAGATTCAATAACCTTCGGATCGTGTTGATTTGATCAAACTTGCCCATCTCTAGGTGTAGAACCTGTTCGTTTTGTATTTGGTTCTTGGTTCTTGGAACCTTGTTATTTACAGCTCTTTTTATGTGATAATCTTTTGATGATAGTTTTGTTCTGTACTTCGAATTTCGTGTCCATCATGGACGGACCTAATAAAGTTTGGTCTGAGTAAACTTCTCGTATTTCTTGTGTTTTACCAGTTTTCATTGCGTTTTAACTCAACATAATCAACAGGTTATGGGCCCAGAGAATGTGTTCTGGTAAAATGTGTTTGTTTTAATATTTATTCATTTTTTTACTAAGTTATGTTCTCCTCTTGGCAAATGCTTCAAAGAGAACTTTTCATGTTTGTACAAAGTCAGTGATCTTTTGTTTGAGCACGCCTTCGATGTTCATGTTCGTTTTATGATTTGGTGTTCCATTGTGAAGCTCTTTTAAATTATGGAAGAGTCCCAGCCTTTCTTTCAGAAGCTGGATGCGCTAGAACGTAGCAGTGGTGTTGGCAGATTTAGTGGACACAATTATGATGGTTGGCGTTTTCGTTTGTTCATGACAATTCGTGGCAAAGGCCTTGCTCAGTTGCTGAAACGTGAAACAGCTCATGAAATCGGAAAGGATTACCGGAGAAAAGCAGATAAGTGTAGTGCAATGATAGTTCGTTTTTTAGCAGATTCACATTTATCATATGCACAGGATGCTGTTGAACCATTTGAAATTATTGAAAAGCTTGATCGTGTGTATTTGAAGTCAGGAACGGCAAGCAGAATCATGCTCAAAAGACAATGGATCGAATTGCGTTTGAAAGAGAATGGAAATATGGAGGAGCATCTTCGCCGTTTTGAGGAATTGGTTGTTAAGTTGAAGGCTGCTGATGTGTCATTGACACAACAAGATATCGTAGAACAACTTCTGATGTCATTGCCGCAAACCAACAATGTCGTAGTATCGATCCTTGAAAACGAATTCGACCCGGATTTAGAACAAGTAAAATTAAAATTATTAAATGAGTTCGCGAAACAAAAAGGTATTTCGTCTACCGCCGCTAAGTTAGAATCCGAATCCGCTTTGGTTGCTGGTCGATTCGATCGCGGAAATATCGATAATAGTAATTCTTTTAAAATAATTAAATGTTTTGGTTGCGGAAAATCCGGTCATATTCGTAAAAATTGTCGCGCTAAAAATGCTAGTAGCTCCGTTACGTCTAGTAATACGTCTAATAATACGCAAAATAACACGTATAATAATACGCAAAATAAAATAAAATGTTTTAATTGTCAAAAGTTCGGACATGTTGCACGATTTTGCAGAAATCCGAAAGCGAATTTCTCGCAAAATACGAACATCGATCGCGGTACTAGTAATAATAAATCGAAGAATGATGAATCAATTTCATTCATCAGTAATGTCGGGAATATTTACGTCGCGGAAACGAGTGGAAACGTCGAATTTAAGCTTGATTCAGGTGCGACGAATCATAATGTTAATGATGATAAATTATTTGCGAAGTATATTACGTTGAAAAGCCCTATTAGAATAAAAGTTTTCAAGCGAGACAGCTATGTGTACGCCACTAAAGTTGGAACGATCATTTGTTGGTCAAGTACAGGTATCAGATGCGTGATAAATAATGTATTTTATTCAGAGGAATTTCCAACCAACCTACTTTCTGGTTGCCAGAAAAGAGGCAGGTGCTGTGCCGTAGGTGACGGTTGCCAGAAAAGAGGCAGGTGCTGTGCCGTAGGTGACGGTATTTAATTCGAATTCTTTGGGCGGTAAGGACGGTTCCTCCCGCCACAAAACAGACTGCATTGGACAATCATCGGGATGTACTAAGACGCAGCGATACATTTTGGTTATATCAGAGGTAAATGCAACCAAATACGATCGAAACTTGATTAGTGTATCAAAAAGTTCAGGTTGGATCAACGGCCCTGTAAGCAGAATGTCATTTAACAATTTACCCGTTGAAGTTTTGGCTGACGCATTAAAAACAACACGCAGCTTGGTTGTAGTGCTTGTAGGACATAAGACGGCTTGCATAGGGATAAAATAACGATGAGTTGGTTTCATAGGTGCGGGACTCATGTGGTTTAAAATGATGAATTCTCGCATGAAGTCCAAATACATCGACTTTTTAGGTTCGGTTAGGCCGGTTTTGAGACAACGTTGATAAGCCAGTGTGCGAACTCGGTTATCACTTAGAGCGGAAATTGGTTCTTTAAACGGTAGGCGAACTTGAAACTGCCCATTTGGTAGGCGAATAAAATTCTTTTCAAATTGCTGATTGCAAGCCTCGTGTTCTTTTGTTTCTTTGGATGCAGGATCGTCTTTGAATTCTTCGGATTCCCAGAACTTTTTAAGGCGATCGTCGATGTCTTGGATGGCCAACAGACAAGAAGAATCAGCAGGTAAAATAGTTATTGGAGTAGGGGTTGAACCTAATACAGTCCAGCCAAACTCGGTGTTTTGGAGAGCAACACTGTCAACTTTTTTAACATCGCTGATCAAAATAGCAGGGATGTGCGCAGCACCGAGTAAGAGATCCACATGTGAGATATTTACTACGGAATTCAAAAACGCGGGATCGGCGGGCTCAAATTGTCGAAGTATTTGTGAAATATGCGAAACATTCACATTTTGGAGCAAGTACGACAAGGCAGTACTCGGGACAACATTTGCGGTTATTTTGAGTGAAAAATTGTCGAACTGTGAACGTAATTCGAGGCTGCATTGTTTGGAGACCAATGCTTTTACACCACCAACTGCTAATGAAGTTGGATTATTGGTTGAAAAGGTTGAAAGTCGATGGCGTTTAACAAAAGCATCAGAAATTAGGGTAACTTGAGAGCAAGTGTCAATCAAGGTATGAAGAGTAACTTCTATTAGATTGCAGCAAAATTTAGTAACTGCGGATGGTAGGATTACGATGTTGGATTCGGATGCGACAACATTCAAACAAGTCAGCTTTTGGGTAGGCTGTGTACAATTTTTCTCGGGTGAAGCAGGTTTTGGTTGTTGGGTAGATGATTCGGTTTTACAGTCGATATTGGATGAGCTTTTGCAATTGCTTGATTCAAGGTGAAGAAGGGTGTGGTGTTTACGATGACAGTTTTTGTACATCTTTCCAGAGCGACATTCGTGAGATGGATGGCTGGAATTAAAACAATTAACGCATAAATTTTTCTTCCAAATAAGGTTGAGACGTTGGCGAGGTGTTTTGCTCAGAAATTGCTCACAGTCGATGAGCAAATGGATTTGGTGACAAATGAAACACAACTTGGTAGAAACTGCAAAGGCCTTCTTGGTTTCAGTTGGTTTATTTTCTTTTCTTGTTTTGCTACTTGCTAACGACGATGGGGTTGCATATTTTAGAGCAGCAGCGGATGTTTTTAGATGCGCGCGTAAAGACTCCCAAGAAGGGTACTTCTTTCAGTTTGTAATAGTCTTTTTCCAATCGAAAAGAGTTTGTTCATCAAGTCGAGTAGTAACAAAATATGTAATTATACCTGGCCATCTATCAGGCATTTCACCATTCAGTTCCAAACTTCGAAGAGCCATATCGACTTGATCGATTAAATCGCGAATATCGTTGCCAGATTTAATTTTGGGTATATCAAAAAATGCATCAAAATGGGCTTCGATAATAGAAACATTATCTTCATATCGATCTAAGAGTGCTTTCCATGCTCTCGCATAATTTTCGTCGGATAACGTCATATCACAAAGAAGTGTTTCAGCCTTGCTAGTGAGCGAACCTTTCAAATACGACATTTTTTCAATAGGCTTGAGGTTGGGATTTTCATCAACAATTTTGATAAAATGATTTTTAAAATCGAGAAATTTACGCTCGTCACCATCGAACGTTGGTAATCGCAGTTTGGGCATTTTGGTTTATGCCAAACTATGATTGTTTTCGGATTGGTACATAGTCGATGAAAATAATGATTGGCAAGAAACATGCTCGGATTGGCTTATGCGAAATTTAGACTGAACGTCTTGTACTTTGCCAACTAATCTTACAATATTTAACGTGGTGGTGGATGACTTATCTCCTACTTCTTTTTCCTCAGCTGCATTAGGCTCTTGGTCTACTAATTTGCTAGCAAGCTAGTCAAGTTGATTTTGGTCAGATCTAATTGGATCGGATTGAATGGGTTGAGGAATTTTTTGGTGCACAGTCAAAAATAAAATTCAACAACTTGAAAAGGATGAATACGGCAATCGGATAAATAAATTTTTCACCGGCACACTTGGTTTCAAAAAGTTCACGGATACTTGGATATTGAACAAAAACAACTTGAATTTTAAAAGCAGGTTACAATAAAAAAAGAAAAAACACACTGCCTAATATCCGGCCCGAAGGACCAAATTGTTGGGTAAAGAAAATTAAAAAAGCCTTTAAAACCAAGTTTATAAAAATTGTACTCAAAAACAAACATCAGAGAAAATATACCGGACATTAGGCATCGAAAGATATACGAATACTGAAAAAATAATAGTCAACAAGAACTGATCGAATCGGCTAAAGAAACGAAGAGGCAAGTTAACACATCGACGTAATAATAGATAAGTAAAAATCCAATTGCAGATAAGAAAAAATATTCTCGTCGTTGATTGAACACAGGCTATTCAAAATAATTCTCGAAAAATTGAGAAAACTAAAGGAGCCTACGATTCCAAAGAATTGTGAGCTAATATCACATATTATTAATGTCTGATTAATGTCTTATAATGATTATCTCTTTGTCTCAAACACGTGTGCACATTTATCTAACTACTACGTATCTAACTTCATATAAGCACAAAATAACTAAATTACGCATCCGGTTCAATAATCTTATAATCCACAATATTAAATGACTATAATTAATAAATTTAATTACTTACTGGTAACCTGCAGATAAAGTGTGGTGTGATTAGCTTATAAAAGGATGCCAGAGTGTTCAATGTCTCCAAAAACACAAATGAGACAACTTTTAATAACTTATTCATAAACTGACTTTACACGATTAAATAAATGACATTGATTACTTTTACATTTCATTGATCACTTCTTAAAACACAATAACTATTAATATTACACTAATTAACCATTGCTCTGTGCTACCATATTAGAATAACGAACACATGTGACAAAGAAGGTATTTATTGTATCACTATTATACGAGTGAGTAGTACAAAGAACTAAGATGGCGGAACTATTCTTCAACGATTGATCGTAGAACATTCTGGAAGATCGATATATTATCGAAATTATATCGATAGTTTGATGTTGATATTTGGATAAGTCTCTTTCTTGTTCTATTCATATCTAGTTCTCTTTTATCAGTACTAGGTTCTCTCAGTCTCAGTTTACTTTTGTAGTAATACATACTTGAGTTCAACTCTAACAGAAAAGTTGATTGTTTTGTGGGGTAGTCCGTGTAGAAAAAAATTTGTTAGAAATTACAATTTTATCACGGTTCCACTTTTAAGGAAAAATGTTTTAGTATATTTCTTGAATTTCAGGGAAAGTAGTCTATTCTTGTTATTATTAAATCAAAAACGCTCCATATTAATCATGCTTGCTGTCGTTTAAAATTAATTTATATGTATAATTAAACCAAGTATTTTGAAAAATGCAAATTTTCACGTTTTTTCAGTATTTCACCCTCAGTTGCGTATTGTTCTATCCTCTCGTACTTTCGGAGTAAGTATATTCATAAATTACAATTTTTTACTTTTTTGTGTTGATAAATTTTTAATTCTAAGAGAAATTAGTTGAGAATAGAGATATCAAGGTATGTAATATGTTAGTTCACGTTTCTATGAAAATTTGACTGAATTCATGCATTTGTTTTCAAAATACTGTTAAAATTCTAAAACAAGATTGAGTTCATTTCATTTGCCCTTCTACTCCACAGAATCAAATTTATCGAGAGAAATTGCAAGAGAACCGGGAGTTGTAAAAATCTGAAATTGTTATAAGACATATTGTAGTATGTCAGCAGGAGAATCTTTGAAAATTTTAGCTCGATTGAACAATTGGTTCTTGAGGTGTAGCAAAATTTGGCAAACTGTCAAACTAGATTGAATCCTTTCATTTAAAACTGAATCACTCAATCTGAACTGTTTCTCCGATTTATCCATAATCAAACGTACTATTGAGTCGAATTGTCACGGAGACATCAGATATGCTATTTAAAGATATAGTGAAAATTTGATTAAAATCCTTCCAGTGATTGTGGTTCACGAAATATCGCCGAAATTCTACAAGTAGTTGAAGTTCATGTAAGTAATATTTGTTATTCTATACAAAGTTATCGAGAGAAATTACGAAAGAGCTGTTCGTTGTGGACAGCTGAAATTTTCATGAGTTATTGTAGTATATTAGCCGAAGATTCCGTGAAAATTTCACCTCTCTACAACGTTCTCTTTTAATTGCTCTCGATAACTTTCATTGTATGGAATACCTAGGAAATAATATGACCTAAATCCAGTCGCAGAATTATAGTGATATTTCAAGAACCAAGCGTATGATTTTAGCCAAATTTTCACCAGATATTTAGCTAACATAATTTCAATGTTTCCGAAAAATTTTAGTTCAATCTTACCTTCGGTTGTTCGAATATCACTGAAATTCTGTTTATATTAAGTAATTAAAATGAAAAGGATTCAGTCTAGTTGAGGAGTTTGTGGTATTTCTGTAATATCTCGAAAACGAAATGCGCGATTGAGTTGAAATTTTCACAGAATCGTCAGCTAACATACTACAACAGTTCATAAAAATTTCAGCCCTCGTTCCAGAATAACATTTAACTTTCGTGTGGAAATAATTCTGCTAGTGTGGCTGAGTAATATTAAGAATCTCCTCAGTTTTGTCCAGTTCATCCCAATTTTGGTCTGATGGAACCTCAATACGATCATTTAGTGAATGAACTTGAACACCTCTTGAGATTGATATAAACGCGTACACGTTCCCGCATTTAATTGGTTCAAAATTTTTTGCCGGGTGGTTTCAAACTGATAACACAACATTCAGTGTTACCTTCAAAAAAAATGTTTATTTTTCTTTTACATTTTTGCAGTATAAAGAATTTAACTTACTACAAACTTCAACCCAAAGTCTTTATTGAATTATTGAATATACAAAATTCATTTCGCTCTTTGTCGTATCACTAATATTTCTGTACCATGTCAATTACTTCCACATTTTGCAATTACAGCGCCCTGTGAGATTAATATTCCCAGAATTTCAATTTAATTCCATTGTAATCAATGTTATTGAGAACTATTGAGAAAGAACTGTTTCCTTTAGAAAGCTGAAATTTTGCACAGATATTGTCATACATTAGGTCAAGATTCTGTGAAAATTTAATCGAAATCGTACGTTTGGTTATGAAGATATCGCCAAAATTGTGTCAAACTAAATGATTCAAATTATATGAACTCAGTTCTCAAGAACCAAATGGAGGGTTGAGCTGAATTTTTGATGAATCATTTTGATTTATTTGCTTGAGAATCTGTGAAAATTTAGATGAAATTGAACTTCGGGATTGGAAGATATCGCTGAAATTCTGTTTGGATTCTGTGATTCAAATCTAGTTAAAGAATTTCAGAGTTATCTCTCAAACCTTCATTAAAATTTTCACAGATTCTTTAGCTAACGCATCAAAATGATTCATCAAAGTTTCAGCTCAATCTTACGTTTGGTTTTTGAGAATTGATCGAGTTTATATGCAGAGTTTGGAACATTTAATTTGACATGATTTTGATGATATCTTCGTAATAGGGCTTATAACCAAAACATTTTTGTGGTTATTGGTTATTGGGAACCAATAAAAATCTATATTGGTTTCTGGTTTCTGGTTTCTGGTTTCTGGTTAAAAGTTTAATTATTTGGTTACTAGTTATTGTTTTGGTTAGCCAAAACAACTTTTTTGGTTATTGGTTGTGGTTACTGGTTATTGGTTAAGACAAAATTTGGGGTAAAATATATAAAAAAAATTTTCTCGACGTCAAATTATCTATAATTAATGGTTTTTCAGGAAATAATTAGTAATTTTTGAAAATAGTAATCAATAATATTGATATTTCATTAAAATCAATAGAAACCAATTCTTTCTGCTTATCATTCTGGTTAAAGGTTTCATAATTTTATGGGAACTGGTTATTGATTATTGGTTAGGTGAAAGTTTTTTGTTTTGGTTATCAGTTCCCAAATCAATGTTGTCAATTTGTTTCGGTTTTTAGTGGTTATTGTTCTAGTTATGGTTGTGGTTGTGGTTACAAGCCCTACTTCGTAACCAAACGTACGATTTTGATTAAATTTTCTCAGAATATCTAACTAACATGTGGCAATGTCCCTGCATTTCAATTATCTAAAATCAATGGTTTTCTCACAGTTGTTTTTGAAACTTCAACTGCGATGCAATTAATATAGAATTAAAAGTAACACTTCATCCAGTGTGCGCTATGGTGGTGATTTATGGAACTTAATTCGATGCACTTATTTTTTCAGGGAGTGAAATGACTTGTATATTTGATAAGGACTTTGCTTCCACCACATTTTTATTTTCCTTCTATTGGAATTTAAAACGTTTAGTTTGCTGGTCGCATTTTCTGATATTTCCCCCTTCCTCACCATTTAGTATAACATTTTATATCCCAAAATATTCTTAAAAAATATTTTATGACTATAGTTCGACTTACCCCTTCTTGAACAATATGCTTTCAAGTGGAGTACCTTTGCCAAAGTTTTCATATTCCTTTAAACGATTTACTTATGTCTAGAATGACGCTGAATAAATTTAATTATTATTTATCCTAATTTTTGTTCTTGTTGCAGTCGAGATTTTTACAAAATACTTGGTATTTCACGAACAGCCACCACCAATCAAATAAAAAAAGCATACCGGTCCCTGGCTAAAGAATTACATCCGGATAAAAACACGGGCGATCCAAATGCCAGTGAGAAATTTCAGGATTTAGGTGCAGCATATGAAGTATTGTCCGACCCTGACAAAAGAAAGAAATATGACGAATGTGGTGAAGAATGCGTAAAAAAAGAGGGAATGATGGGATCTGCGGATCCATTCGCTAGTTTTTTCGGAGATTTCTTTCATTTTGGCTCATCCGACCATGGAGACCAAAAAGAAATTCCTAGAGGGGGATCAATTCATATGGATATTTTCGTTACTCTAGAAGAACTTTACAATGGAAATTTTATAGAGGTAGTTTTTATATGAAATCTCCTTCATGACTATTAAGATTATCGACTAATTTATTATTTACCGATTTTTATTTTTTTGAAATATTAATGTGTTTATTCATGAAGGAAATTCGATATTTTCAGATCACTAGAAATAAACCAGTTATGAAAGAAGCTAAAGGCACTAGAAAATGTAATTGCCGACAAGAAATGGTAACCAAACAACTGGGCCCTGGTCGTTTTCAGATGATTCAACAAACCGTTTGTGATGAATGCCCAAATGTTCGGTAACCTGCTCATATTTTAACTTGTGTAAACATTTAAGTTACCCCTGTACATCAGTAATTCTGTTCATTCTTCCTTAAAGATTTGTCAATGAAGAAAAAATGCTCGAGTTTGAGGTTGAACCTGGAATGAAAGATGGGCAAGAAACTACATTTGTTTCCGAAGGTGAACCTCACGTAGATGGTGAACCGGGTGATCTTATCCTTAAAATCAAAACTCTACCTCACCCAATATTTGAGAGGAAAGGCGATGATCTGTATACAAACGTTACCATCTCCCTTCAGGACGCTCTAGTTGGTTTCACTATGCATATAGAGCAGTTGGATGGACGAAAATTATTGATTGAAAGGGAAAAAATTACTTGGCCTGGAGCCAAAATAAAAAAAAAAGGAGAAGGAATGCCCAATTATGAAAATAATAACGTTCGTGGATCTCTGTTTATTACTTTCGATGTAGATTTTCCAAAGACGCAACTTTCTGAAGAAGATAAAGCAAGTAAGTCGAAAATTCTGTGTTTTTGTTCGAATAGCTTAAATCCAATATAATCATACGAATATTTGAATATTCTACAGATATTGTAAAAATTTTGAACCAAAAATCGACGCAGAAGGTCTACAATGGTTTGACGAGCAATCGTTTCTGAACTTACTTTGGATACGTAAGATCTCATTGTGTTAAGCTGAAATTTGATGAAAATTCAAATGAAGATTCGTGTCAAGAAAGAAAATTCCAAGTGCGACGGTTCTATATATATATTTTGTGAAAGTTGTTATACTTTAAACATCTTACGATTGTATTTCGTAATGTTTGTCATTCATTAATTTCACTCGAGTGTATCAGAACGTCATATGTGAAAATTGCACAAATCATTCTTGTAACTTTTTTCGACTGTTTTGATAATTAGATTGTCTGTTTCCTTAGTCTTTATTCAAGTATGTTGCGAAACTTTGTCGCTCATAAATAATTCTTTAGTGAGTTGTAACATTTCATTCTTTTATTTGCTCACTTATCTTCACCAAAAACATAACTTTAAACGTGTTTTTCTCATTAAAGCATTTGTTGTCTGTGTGTATTATTTATTTATTTATTTATTATTATTATTATTTTTTTTTTTTACCTGTGATTTTCAGGTAGATTTAAAAAAAAATCTATTTATTAAAATTGCCTCAGTATTCAGACCCAAGGGTGAGAGTGGGTACGTTTTTTATTTCATGATTTAAGCATTTTGATACTATTTTTGAAAATTCATTTTTTTTTACCCCCTTTTGTATTGAGTCCATTTCAAGGCATGAATTTGATCGGATGATTTCGAAATTAGAAACATACTCGAATTCACTCAAGGGAGAATCCTGTTGTTTTTGGTCTGAATAGGGCGTATAGTTCGTCTGCTAGGTTAGTTTATATGCATTTTATATTGCAACAGTGTACAGGTCGCAAATTTCAATCGATAGGTTTGAAATTTGGTATACGTATGTGTTTTAGGTTAAGGACAGTACCTACCAATTTTGGTGCGAGTAGTCTTCACGGTACGTCTGATAGGTGTAGTTTTATTGCAGTTGTAGCAGATTAATGGCTGTAAAAGGAGTAATTTTCAAGCTATAATCACAATATTTTGTACAGGTATTGATTTGAAGTATATCTAATATGATTCCAAATTTGGTTTCTATTAGTATTATGGTTCATTCCCTGGGGCTGTTAGAGGTGGTGATTTTTCATGTTATCTCAATAAAAGTTAGAATTATCTTTCAATAGTCACAAAATTTGGTACAAACAGTACCTCCCATACAAGGATCAGACCTACCAAATTTTGGTTTTGATTGGTTAATTTGTTCCCAACTTATTATCTATTTCGTTTGATTTTCCCTCTTTTACCTTACTGATAATTGCCCAAAAAAATTCATTTTCTAGCCTTCATCGAGAAAACCACTGGTTCTAACTTAAAACCAACACAATCTCAGAAAAAAGTCAATTTTTTCACATTCCCATGCACTGCAGTACACTAGATTTGAACATGGACGCTTATATCTCCGCTAATATTTTTGTAACCAGAACTTAGACAACTGCACTATTGCAATGAGTAATATTTTTTTCTCAAATAAGTTTTCTTTATATACATAATCCACAATTCTGGTCACTGCAGAAAAGAAAACCATGGAATTATTTTTTTAAATTGTGCTTAGTAGAACTTCGAATAATTTTTCATTTCACAAAATAATACTAATTTTTGACACTTCATAAAATATTTTGAGAACATGATACTTAATCGGTATATTTTATCACATGCATCATATTTGTGGGACATTGGTAATTTTTTGCAAAATATATAAATATTTTATATATTACTTTATTAAAAGTATGTTGGTTATAGAGGTGATTTACAAACAAAGAAAATCTACTTTTTCTTGTGAAGCTTGCAGTGCTAGTTTTTTTTTTTTTTTTTTTTGCTTCTCCTTCCCTTCATTCGTGTAACACTGTTCTCGTCCCCCAATATGCAATGAAACGCTCTTACTATCCATGTATAACGTCCCCATAAAAGTTTTATTTCAAAAAAATATTTTGGCTTTCTTGACACTGATTGATTTTTTATCGACTGCGCATGTAGGAGGTTATATGTTTGGTATGCCTATCTCTAGAACTAACGGAATTTCATTCGTTCAGAACAAGCGTCTTACTTTATAGACTTTAATGAAGGTAGCCTTAAAATGTTTCTCACCATCTGGAGAATGGCCTAGGCTATTTATATTTGAAAATTAAAAAATTAGAAGGGTGTAATTGAAGAAAATGAGAATTTGAAGATTGAAAAAATTATTGTCATAAATTTGGGCATATGCACCATTAAGAGCTACTCATTCAGATTAATGCAGTCGAATTTTTTTTTTTTAATAAAATTTATTTTATTATCTTATAAAACAAATTAATATTTATGTATAATGTAATTGAAACGATTGTCGACGCATAAGAAACTCTTTTTACAGTTACTTCAACTGTTATCTTTATTGACAGATTTTATATGCCTCAAGCTCTTACCAGGAATCCCTTTTTAGATTATAACTATTTACGTTCACATTTAAGTTTTTACTTTTCAATATTTTGCTTTCATTAATTTAATGATTTAAGGTTTTTTCTCCATTAAAATTAGTCATCAAAACATGCCGTGTTCCCTTTAAAATATACGAAAAATTCCACCAAACCTGGAAATTTTTATAAAGGGAAAACAATATTAATTTTGTATTATTTCTCCCTTTGAACTATTTTAGTGAAAAGTCAAAAAATAGGAGCTAAGATTGTCATAAAAAATAATTTTTAAAAATTGCGATACTCTAATAATTGAACATGGTTTGATCTTAATAGCATTACAATTCTTCATGATTTACTGAAACACGGCAGTCACACATTGAAGATTCTTTTTGAGGTACATTCTCCATGCCGGGTCTGATTCTGATGGAAGAATTTAACTGCAATTTGCTGTATTCCTGAAAAGGAAAAAATGATTTATCATTACACGTCTCAAAATAAAAAAAATAAAAGTTCAAACAATAAAACTGGAAAAAGTACACAAATTTACTTAAAACTAAAAACTAAGATCCTAAAAGATTTGGAAAAAGTAAGTACTCACATGTAATAGTTGAACATGATAACAGAATATCTGTTGAGGTAATAAATTATTCCTAGCATAACTTTGAGCCGTTCTGGCAATATGCAGCGCTTCGGTGTCATGAGAAATTGCCCATTCAATTTTTTCAATCAAATCGCTCAGATCTTTCCTCACGGGAATGAAGTGTTTCCATTTTTGCAAATCTGAATAGAAATGCTCATAATAAATAGAATCTTGTTTGAAAGTTAAGGTATCAGAAACTAATAAATATGGAAGCCGATATGCTGCAACAGTACCATCCATATTCATTTGATATTTGAACTGAAAACATGGTTTGTTATTAATTATCTAATTGGACAGTATAATTATGAAGCTTAAAAATAGTATCTGATCCAACTAACATCAAAAAATTTAAAAAAAGAAATACGATTTTCTGCGGGTCCATATTCGGCCTCGAGGTCACGAAAGAAAAAAAAGTTAGTCAATGATGCATTAACCAGATTTCTGTGTTGACGACCAATTTTAATTAATTTCAAACGTTCTCGGCTAGAATCACGACCTCTCCAAAACAGCTTCGGAATTTTTTCTTCCCAAATTTTATCGATATTACCTTGTACCGATAACATATCCAAAGTAACTCTGAAAAATCAATTTTAAAATAATTGTTAATTACATCAACTTTGCCAAGTCCAGTTTTTGTTATCGCTTTATTTTAACTATTCTCACTTTTACCGTCCCATATTTTCTAGAGAAGATTCCGTAATATCATACGTTGGCCAAACTATATCCCATGTATCATCAGATCCACACCATGAAATCAATGGTATGATTCTTTTTAAATTGAAGCTGTTTTTATCTTTTTTAATTAATGGCCAATCTCCTAAGTTAAAAAGGAGTTCAACATCAGGTAAAACAACTTTTCGCATAATAGACAGCAAAATGGCATCTACAAACATTTTAAATCCAGTGTGTTGGCCATAACATATTCGATGAATCTGTAAAGCGGTTTAAAAAATATATACCTAATTAAACTTTTTTCG
This sequence comes from Ericerus pela, assembly GCA_011428145.1. Classification (NCBI taxonomy): domain Eukaryota; kingdom Metazoa; phylum Arthropoda; class Insecta; order Hemiptera; family Coccidae; genus Ericerus; species Ericerus pela. The sequence continues at coordinate 1,303,546 of WOFM01000553.1, forward strand.
ATAAAATAACGAGAAATGCAACCAAAATCTCAATACCTGATTGTTTTTAATGACATAGTTACACACACTAGTACTATGTGGATGACTGAATAATGTTTTTTGAGCTTCCGGAAGAATGTCATTAAAATTAATTCTTTGGAAATGTTTTAAATCAGATTTAATTTGCTCATGAGTTTCAGAACAATCATTTGTATCCAGCCAATCTTCAATATTATTATCTATTTTACAGGAACATTCATCGGGATACGTTATTCCTGAAAAGACGATTAAATTGTTTTATTATTCAGAACGAAGACCGTATTGTGTTCATTTTTATTACTTACCATTGAATTTGTAGGGAAAATTAGGAAGCTCTTCGCCGTTACATTTTATGGAAATCGACAACTTTGAGCAAGGTTCATAGAGTTTGTACCGAACGATGAAGGATCCGTCTTTTTTGTCCAACAAATTATTCCAAATTCGACAAGTTTTTTGACTTCGTCCGCTGATTTCAACTTTAAAAAGATTACCAGGTGATTTGTTCAAACTGAAAATACAACAGAATTTGAAATTAGAAAATTCGAATTACACGATCTAAAAAATACTAATTAAAAATACCTCGCATTATTTTCATTCACTGTCTCAATGAAAAAATATCTAGCAGGTAGAACAACATTTTCAGGATTAAGTCCTGGACCCCACACTCGAGTAAAGGAACATTCGATATTGGTGTTTGCATGTGCCCAAACGAAAAGAAATGGTAAAAATAATGAAGAACGGAAAGGATGAAGGAACTTTATTGACGACAATGTTTTCATCATATTGAAGAAATTAAAATAACTTTGGTGCAGAAAACTGAGTAATGAGGAAAGGAAAAGAGTTGAAGAACTTTATTGATGAGAATGGTTTCATCATATCGGAGTAATAAAAATGAGTTTAGTGCAGAAAACTTTCACAAATGACTTGGGATGAATGCAGTTTGCAACTCCGATGTCACATATCCTTGAAGAGTTTAATGGGCATGATTATTTAGCTCATAGATCAGGATTGAAAGATATTCACATACAGACAATTAATATTTAACTGGAGCAAACAGCAGAATAGTAGATACCAAAGAAGTATAGTAGATACCAACGGAAATAATACAAACCGGTTCGATACAAACATCAAATAATTAATAGTATTCTAATTTCTAAAGAAAAACTTGGAACTAAGGAGGGTATTAGGGACTAGTGGGTGTAGGGTAAGAGTTTTCCTTCTTATCATGTTCTACTACTTTTTTTCTTTCTTTCTTTTGGTCATTGGGTAAATTGGTCTTATTTGTCTATGCATTTGGTGGTTCTATATTCTATAATTCTGTATTGTATCGCACGGTTTTACATTTACACGGGTTTACGCGAAGTCTCAAATTTTAGTTGATTTTGATTGAATAAATTAGAATAAACGAAGGTAAATAAATACATAACGTAGCATGTACAATAATTATATTTGATACATTATGTATTCACATTTATATAAATTATTTTTAAAATGCATTTTTATAATTATGTAATGTCAGAAATCAGACTCCTGAAAAAGAGGAAAGCAATGAATAGGCAGAATGCCAGTAAATTATATTTGGTAGTACCTTATATTTTAAGAAAAAAGTAATGAAAAATTCAATAATCGCCATTCTCGATTTATACTTATGTATAACAAATTTTGTGATCGAGTCCTGTGAAACTCGAAATTTATGAGTATAATAATATATTGTTTTTCTTAATAACTAATATGTCTCTTTATTTTGAACAAAAATTCCCATCGCGAAGTGGCAAGCTGGGAGCAGTTGAAATTGTCAAAGTCGAGAATGGCTGTTTGTATTTTTCAACTTTTTTCTTAAAACAATTTAATCGTTGTTGTGACTTGTGCCTATTCATTGCGGTTCCTCTAATTATTTAAGAAGGAGAATATATCCCGTGCCAGTGCCACTAAAATACAAACTGTACTTATGAGAAGCTATAGAAATTTTGATTTATGAACACTCGAATTTATGATATTCTGCACCTCGCGCCTCCCTGTAGTCTTCTTTGGTGTGCAACTGTTATTTGTTAATTGTTATTTGTGCGAACTTCACCTAACATTTAGTTTGATTTTGTCTCAAGCTGTCAAAGTATCATAGCCTGCAAATCTATCCCGTTTCCAGCTAATTCCTGAACACGGTTCATTATGGATAGTGACGATAGCTCCAAAGAAGAAGATTTCAATGAAGCTGATAGAAATATTGAAGGTAAATTTCACGAAGGATTCGTTAGTGGGTGGGATGATGATAATGATGGAATCGAAGAAGAGAACCCCAAAGGTGATACTTCGCTCATTCTGTTTGTTAGTTTTTTCATTTGTCCAATTTATTTCGTGTGAATCCTATGATGTAAATTTTTCGATCTTCAAGTCAAAATTGTTAATTTCCAGAAACGCCAGAAAAAGAAATACTGTGGGCTGCTGAAAACGGAGATGCTCAACGAGTGTCTGAATTGTTGGCTGCGAACTCTGATTTGACTAAAGTTACGGACAAAGACGGATATACACCTTTACATCGCGCAGTATATAATAATCATCTTGAAGTTATGAATGTAATACGCGATAACTTTTATCCCCTATACCTTTATTATGTCTAAACCCTCAAGTTCAATCCCCTTTGTTTTATAATTTACGTTTTCATTGTGGGGTAGATTCTAATCGAATACGGAGCTGATTTCAATGCAGTAACAGCTGATAAATGGACACCTCTGCATTCTGCTTGTCACTGGAATAGTGCTCCATGCGTTGAAAAACTCATTTCGCTCGATGTAAATGTCAATGCTCAGTCAGAAGGCGGTAACCAAATTGCCTCTTTATTTTATATTTTCGTTTATGTATCGATATTTATGTAGGTTTCATTACATTATCCATGTCTGCTATATTTTTTTATTCTATCTGCTACAGGTATTACACCGCTCCATCTTGCAGCTCAAAGCAGTAAAAGTGCGGAAACAATTCAAGCCTTGCTATTGCACCCTGATATCGATGTTGAGATGAAGAATAACAGTGATGAAACAGCTTATGATATAGCAGTTCGAAAAGGAAAATATAGAAAATATTTCGAGATTGTAGAACCTTCTTTTAACTTCATTTAAAACTAGGAATAATTATTATGTCAAAACTTATAGGTACCTATGAACTTGTCACAAACTATATTTTTAATAATATATTTATAAAGAAGAATGTAAATACTGTATTTTACAAAACAAAATTCATATATCCGATATACTTTCATTGTCCACAGAACCAGAATTTGTCCAAACTTTAAAATTGGATCCAGAAGCTGTTAAAATACTTTCTGCTGATGTACGTGAAGAAAGAGAAGTGCATGATTGACTTACTACTATGAATAAGTTGATTCACCGGATTCAAATTGAGGAGATCTTAATATTAAATAGCGCCGTCAGTTGATCCCGAAAATATCAAACTATCCCTACTATCTATACAACTTTCGATGTAGTAATCTTCAGTTCTGTGCCCCGAGTATCCTAAAAAAGAGAAGCGTATTAAAACATTTCGAAATCATTTTCTCTCTTTTTTTTAATTTTATGCAACTCTTAAAGCATTTGCCGGCTATTTTTGTGGATGAGTTTTATCTTTTAATGGGTGCTGTTTATCAAAATGCATTGTTCATGTAAATGTGACTGAACTAACTGGTTCTATAAATATGTCATTTCTTCATTAGCTGCTTGTCTGTAACAAACAATATTCCTTCGAGATTTCAAAACAAGTATTAAGTATGTTAGTTCTTCAGCTTCCAATATAGTTTTAATTAACATCTGATTTGATAATCCAAAGAACATGTTAATATTTTATGGTCAAAAATGAGCAGTATGGACGGTGTTGGGTTCGCAAGAGGAGACAGCTTGCTTCCCTGGAATGTTGTCAAGTTGGATTTTTTCACTCATCTATTGGACAGTTTGCAAAACTTGAAAATTAATGAATTCTTTTCTTTTTGTTTCTGAGACACTCTTTCCCAATTTTTAGCTGTTGGAAATTTCAAAAATTTCAGTTTCCAATTTTTGTTTTTCTGCTTCCCCTAAAGAAGCCTTTCACTCTGACCATATAGTATTAGACCAGTAAAGCTCCATGAGCCCAATGTACTTTTTAGTGTCAAGAGTTAAGACCATTGAGTATTAAATAAAATAGAAGATGCATCTAAATCCTGCTACAAAAAACAGCACCACTCTTGAAGTTTTCCTCAGGGATTCAGAAATTCTACTGCGATGATGGGTGATTGAGACAAACGAGTGTGCTTGCGCACTTGTCAATCTCCTAGAGGGCCAATGGACATATAGTTCATAAACAACTTTCTTGCTCTCATGGCTTTACATTGTCTGTACTGCCAATCTGCATACTGAGCTTAGCTCACACAAACTATTATCTATCAACAAGGACATGCAGCACCTTCTGATATTTGTGGTGATGAGGTGTGTACATACACTCATACCCACAAGTGGTGACTTATTGATATGGCACGTATTCATCAATTATTTCAAACGTGATATTTTTGTCAGTCGATGTATTACCACAGACAGAGAAGGAACTGGTCACTTCCTTCTCCACTCTCTAACACTTGGTTGGAAATTTGGCCCCAATCAGCTTTAAACAGCTGATGGCAAAATTAAATCTTCTAGTTGTTGATATATACTTGCCAACATTCAGAGAGAAAATCAGTTGGCTAACAACAACCAACAGAGAAGGATCATCTTCCTCTCTTCCCTCTTTGGTTACCCATAGGTATGACCAACGTTCCAATTTAATCAGTTGGCAGACAACAGCAGATGGAGAAGGTTCACCCTTTCCTCACCCTTCCTGGTTAGTTTTCAATACGTAAATACTGACTAACCAACTAGTTCCATCAGTCAGCACATAGCTGTCAATTAGGAAGGTTCTCATCTTTCCTCTTTTTGCCTTTTTCATAAACTTGACTCTTTCAATGGCATAAAAACTAGATCCATAATCTCTAGATGATTTGGTTCTACCACTAATGCCCGCAAAGGCTGTTGTCAGCAGGCAATCGCACTGACAGCTGCAACTAGCTGTCCCCAACTGCCAACTCCATTAACACCCACCTGGTTGTTCAATATCCTTCCCCCATTCAATTCTGAGAATGTGTGCCTCTGGCTATAGCAGATTGAGAATATTGTTTAAGCCAGTGGAAATACCAACAAACCACAGCTCTACGTAGCTATTTTAGGCCATCTGCCAGATCTAGTAACCAATGCTTGTTGGAGCTATTATATAGCCACAACAATTTGCTGCACACTTGGTCAAATCTCTGTAACCAAATTCAGTGAGAATTTACCCATCCTCATATTCCTGAATAAGAAACTTGTTGGAAGACACCCATAGTATACCTTCTGAGAGACCTTTGGTCTACCATTACAACCTAGTCACCCTAAATGAAGGAATAGAAATGATGATGTCTCCTGCAACCTCCTGTTCCAATCCCTACCAATCAATCTCTGAAAAACATTGGCCATGACAAAGTTTTCATCCTCTAGACAGATATAGCTCAAAGCTGACAAGGTTGTAGTTATCAAGCAAACCTTCTCATCAAGCAATCCAGCAACCACCCCAACATTTTGGCGACTACAACTCTCGCAGCAATCCATTTGATATCAGCACCAGCTGTTTCCTTGGAACTAGCTACCATCACCCAGCTGCTTCAACAACTCTAGACTGGGAAATAGGTAAGTGCTGTCAATCCTTGTAAACATTCAACAACATTCCCCAAACATAGATGCTCTCATAATCATGAAGGTAAGTCTCAAGACAGATTGTGCTCTTAGGACAGCAGTTCTAGTTGTTTGAAACCTCAAATAACACTGAGAGTTGTTGATGAAAAAAGGCTGGTTAACACCTGCTCAAAGTCTAGGAAGAATGTGTGTAACTACTCATACCTTTCATGTTCTTGGTGGGACAAACTCATATAATTTTCCAGTTGTAATAACTGCAACTCCATATCCCCTACTAGGTTGGGAAACAAGAAACGAGCCAGCCGCAATGGTGCTCCAACCCATTTTCATTTCAGTCTGTCTATTCGTAGAAGATCTGCTTAATGAATGCTGTATCCTGGCTAACACTGGTATGGATATATCTGCCATAGCTCCAACTGCCAAAGGCTGGAAACACAAAACCAAGCTTCTGGTCTATGATGCGAAACAAACTCTAATTGGTACGTACAGCTAGATTTTGGTCTTCAGTGTGAATTTAAGTGGGCCTTCATCGTAGCTGACATTGCTGACTCCATAATAGGAGCAGACTTCCTTAGCTATTACCAAATGTTACCCTATGTCAGCAGATGTCACCTACTTGATAAGCCTACAGGACTAGCAGTAGTAGGAAAATCCCACCCAATCAAATACCCTCCTTAGATATGTACAACACATGCCTATTTTAACAGTCAGTTCTGAAAAATCCTCGCCAAATTTCCAGGTGTCAGGTAAAGAAGGCGTATGTCAGAGAATTTTCCCAACCACAGTCTCCCACAATATCAAAACAATTGATTGACCGCTGTTTAGCTATGTCCATCGAGTACACCCTGAGAAGCTGAATACAGCTTGACTTTCCTTCAAAACCATGCTCAAACGTGTTTACTGCAACCCTCCAAAAGCACTTTATCATCACCCTTGCACATGCATATCAAAATCAACAAAACTTGGCAAATACTTGGTGACTACAGAGTGCTGATTGTGTGAACAACCCCTGACAAATATTATGTCCCAAACATCATGGATTTCCATTCTAGACTGGCTGGTTCCAAAATTTTCACTAAATTGGATCTTGTGCAGGTCTTTAATCTAGTCCTCATGACTGAGGAACACATACCAAAAACTGTGGTCATAACTCTCTCTGTTCTATAAGAGTTCCCTTTCTTGCTCTTCATATATTGAAACACTGCCCAAACCTTCCAATGGTACATCGATGGATTGTTGCAAGACTTGATTATGCTTACACATACATCAACAGCATCTTGATTACCACCTCTAACCCCAAAGAGCTCCAACAACCTATATCCCACATGCAACAATGAATTACTCGCTGTTTTTACAGCAGTGAAGCATTTCCACAATCTGGTCAAAGGGCATGTTTTCTCCATCTATACAAACTACAAGCCCCTCACAACTGCCTTGTTTCAGGCATGTGAGAAAGCTTCACCACACTAAAGGATAGTTTATATTCACTGATGTATATATGTAAAATACGTGTACGTATTTTAGAGATGGCTGGCTATTTCACGTCCGTCTTATCATTTCCATAGTACGGCAGAATCGAATGTATCGAGATTTAGCTGATAAGACAGGACTGTGTAACTGCAAGTAAATTTTTATTTGATTTCATTCGTGTGCTGTGGTTATAATGTAGACGATCAAAACGTTTCTTTCTAGTAATTTTCTGCTAAACTATGTAATATGACAATCTAAGATTTAAGTAATTTTGTAATCGAGTAATGAACTTTTTAATCTTTGTATTTCACTTCTTTTAGGTAAGTTGAAATAAGTTTGATGCTAAGTATGTAAATTATCTGATTCTTAAAATATATTTACACTTCTTTTAGTGAAATCGAGATATTGTTCATATTTCATTCAAAAGCTGCAAAATTACTTACAAATACAAAGATTAATTCTTTTGATCAGCGATGTCGCCAGTTCGATTACAAGTTTTCATGCTTGCTGAGGCTGCTGCTGACGGGAAATCTACTGTTATCAGAATAAAAAGAGTTAGAAAACCAGGGGATGAAATGTGGTACGCTTTTCCTCCTGAATTTCAATCGCTGACTATTCATGCCAAGCTGTTTGCTACGGGTTCAATGAAAGCTGCCAGAGATGCGCTTAAAGCCCGTGAACAGTATCGCACTGTAAATGTTAGCCTGTCTGAGGAGCTAGCAAAATCATATCTGGATGATGACGGTAACTTTGTTTTTTCTGATTATTTTTTGTCATCGGTAGAGACTGGTTCTTTGTCTGTCACGCCGGTAGTGTCACTGGAGAAACAGGAATCACTAAAAGAAATAATGAAACATTTTCTGGTCAATAAATTAACATCCAAGAATTCAAACGTAGTTGCTTGGGCTGTTAGTTTTGAAAAAGAAGTAGCTCGGTTTTCTCTTGTTGGATCCAGAGTTATTGAGGTTTTTCACCTTTGCTTAGATACGTCAATGAATGACTGGTTCCTGAGTACCCAAAAGAAAATTGGTGTTGATGCCGGCTGGGCTCTATGGCACGAGGATCTTATTGCCACATTTGGTGACGTATCTTGGAAACCGATCCGATTTGCTTACAATTTCCGATATTTATCGGGCTCCTTAATAGAATACGTTGTAAAAAAAGAAAAATTAATGTTAGATCTAGACCATTTTATCGCTGAAAATGTATTACTGAATTTAATAGTGTTAGGCTTGCCGGCTCATATTCAAGATTCATTGAATCGTAATTCAGTAACTTCGGTAAAATTATTAATTTCTAAATTAAAAAAATATGATGCTGATAACCCTGCTCGTTGTACGATTGTTCGAAATGTTAATGGTATTACTAATTATAAGAAATTTACTCCTAAAAAAAAAACATGTTCAATTTGTGATAAATTAGGGAAATCTGGTAGAATTCACTCGGAAAATGTCTGCTGGTTTAAGGACTCAAGAAAAAATGAAATTAACAAAGTAAAATCTGTAAATAATTTGGAGATAGAGTCCGAAATCAATAATTCAGATGACTTGCCAAAAAACGAGTAACGGTACCACTGATTCAATTACGTCTTTTGATTAATGATTCTATATTATGTAACGGTATTTATGATTCCGGCTCAAATATTTCATTAATAAACTATAAATTTGCAAGGAAAAATAAAATAAAAATTAACGCTTGCAACAATAATTTTAAAATGGTCAGTGGTACGGCTTCAGTCTTTGGAATCGTAAAAATCAAAGTAAAAATTTTTGATATCGTCAAATTTGTAGATGTTTTTGTGATAAATTTGATTAATTTTGATTATGATTTTTTGATTGGCTTAAATATGATAAAGGATTTTGGGTTACACCAAGACCATGAATTGAATATCTCTCAGATTAACGTAATGGATAATAATAAAAAAATTGATCTCGGAACCGTAGTTCAGTCTGCACCGTTTACAGTAAATTTTAATGAATCTATTAAAATTAATGAATTCGAGGCAAATTTGGATCATTTAAATAATTACCAACAGAATAAAATAACTTATTTAATTGAAAAACATAAATCTATTTTTGCGAAAAACAAATTTGATACGGGTTGTGTACACAACCACGAAGCTTCGGTTAAATTGACTGAGCATAGGTATGTATCTCGCAAGCCGTACAGATGTAATCCTATTGATCAGAAGGAAATTGAATCTCAAATTTCCCAGTTGTTAAACCATGGTCTGATCCAGGAATCTACATCTCCTTTTGCGGCTCCAGTTACGCTGGCATTTAAAAAAGATGAGTTTGGCGTTCGAAAGAAGAACAGATTATGTATCGACTTTATGGCATTAAATAAGCTTATTGTACCTGAAAGTCAACCTTTCCCATTAATAGAAGATTTAATTGTGAAGACTAGGGATTGTGTTTATTTTTCAGCTTTCGATATCAATTCCACTTTTTGGACTATTCCCTTACGCAAAAAAGATTCTTATAAAACAGCTTTCGTCACACAAAATGGCCATTTTGAGTGGACATGTTTGCCATTTGGCCTTAAAACATCTCCCGCAATTTTTCAAAGGATCCTACAAAATATTATCCGACGTAACGGGTTGGACTATTTTTGTGTAAACTATATTGATGACATTCTAGTTTTTTCAAAAACATTTGAGGAACACTTGGAGCACATTGATAAATTGTTTATGGCCATTAAAAAAGAAGGTTTTAGATTGAAACTATTAAAATGTAATTTTGCCAAAAATAACGTAAAATATTTAGGCCACATAATTAGCAATAACGTAACTAAGCCTGTTTTTGATAATGTGCTCCCTATCAAGAATTTTCCCATTCCTCAAAATAGAAAGAATGTGCGCCAATTTTTAGGGAAGGTTAATTTTTATAAGAAATATATTCCAAAGGCTGCACATATTTTAGAACCGTTACACAATTTATTGAAGAAAAACGTAGATTTTAATTGGTCAACAGACTGCCATAATAGTTTCGAAAAGATAAAAAGTTATTTATGTTCAAGTCCTTGTTTAGCTATTTATGATCCTTTAAAGGAGACAGTTTTATACACTGATGCAAGTTTGGAAGGACTTGGTGCAATCCTGAAACAAAAACAGAAAGACGGAAATTTTCGGCCAGTCGCTTATTTTTCCAAAAAGTTAAATGTTTATCAAAAAAAGAAAAAGGCGATTTTTTTGGAGTGTCTGGCAATTAAAGAGGCCTTAATGTTCTGGCAACATTGGCTTCTTGGAAAGAAATTTGTCGTTTATTCAGATCATAAACCGCTTGAGAATCTGAACGTAAACTCTAAATTTGATAATGAACTTGGTCAGTTTATGTTTTACTTGTCTCAGTTTGATTTTTCAGTAAAGTATTTACCTGGTTCCGAGAATCAGGAGGCCGACTGTTTGTCGCGTAACCCTGTCCTCGAACATTTTGAAACGCATAAAGAACTTAAAATAATAAATTTTATTCAATTTAATGAAATAGCTATGGACCAAAATAAATTTTCAAGAGACTATTTCCAAAAAAATAACGTAATAAAAAAAAATAATATACTCTTCATGAACGTTAGAGGTAAAAATAAAATTTTGATAACAGAAGATTTAGCGACTAAAATAATAAAGATAGTTCATGAAAAATTTGGTCATATTGGTCCTAAGCAGCTTTCGTTCCATCTTATTCCAATTTATTATTGTAAAAATTTTTTCAAACTAATTACCTCTTTCTGTCAGAATTGCGCTATTTGTACTAAAAATAAATCCAGAGCATCTTTTCGTTATGGTTTTCTATCTCAGTTGGGCCCTGCGACTGAACCGTTTCAGATTATGTCAATAGATACAATAGGTGGCTTTAACGGAAATAATACTTCAAAAAAATATTTACACTTATTAGTTGATCATTTCACACGTTTTTCGTACATTTTACCATCAAAAACTCAAAAAGCCACAGATTTTATAAATTTAATACGTAAAATTTTAAGAGAAGGACAGAAAATAGAGACACTTCTGGCGGATCAATACGGCGGAATAAATTCAAAAGAATTTAAAGAATTTCTGGAGTCACACAATATCAAATTAATTTTTACAGCCGTAGACTGTCCTTTCTCCAACAGTCTCAATGAGAGACTAAATCAAACTCTGGTGAATAGAATACGCTGTAAAGTTAACGAAAACAAAATAAATAAAAAAAAGCCTTGGTCAGTTTTAGCAGAAGAATGTGTTCAAGAATATAACGATACTATTCATTCATCAACCTTATTTTCACCAAATTATTTAATGAATAATATTAAAGTAAATTTATGTCCAAAAGATATTCCGATGCCTAACGTAACAGATCTGACCAATGACAGGTTATTAGCATTTGAAAATTCCCAGAGAAGTCATAAATATAATAAGCAAAAATTTGACTCCAAGAGAAAAGATATTTCTTATAGAGTTGGCGATTTAGTCTATGTAAATCATGGTAATCTGTTAAACAAAAATAAACTCGATGAAATAAGAACGGGCCCGTTCAAAATAACTGAAAGTTTGTCAAATGTAATATATCGCGTAGATGCTGGTTATCAGAAGAAAGAGTCAAATTTGTTCCATGTTTCCAAATTACTCCCCTTTGTTTCGTAATTTTCTCAGGTATGGGGATGTAAAATACGTGTACGTATTTTAGAGATGGCTGGCTATTTCACGTCCGTCTTATCATTTCCATAGTATGGCAGAATCGAATGTATCGAGATTTAGCTGATAAGACAGGACTGTGTAACTGCAAGTAAATTTTTATTTGATTTCATTCGTGTGCTGTGGTTATAATGTGGACGATCAAAACGTTTCTTTCTAGTAATTTTCTGCTAAACTATGTAATATGACAATCTAAGATTTAAGTAATTTTGTAATCGAGTAATGAACTTTTTAATCTTTGTATTTCACTTCTTTTAGGTAAGTTGAAATAAGTTTGATGCTAAGTATGTAAATTATCTGATTCTTAAAATATATTTACACTTCTTTTAGTGCAATCGAGATATTGTTCATATTTCATTCAAAAGCTGCAAAATTACTTACATATATATTCTCTATGATCTAATATATAAAAAGTTTACTAAAGGGAAACACTGTTTTTGTTTTATACTGTTTTTCTTAATCTATTCTCTAAAAGTTTAAATTTTCCAACTTTCAGAATTTAGATTTGAGATTAGAGAACTGAGAAGTAAATTTAAGCCCTTCCTTAACAAAATCAGCTTAAGTATACTTTAGTTCACCACAGACATCAGATATATCAAAAGAGTGGACAATATAACCACATATTGTTTGTTGTAAATCTCAGTCTCCACCATAACCTCTCCGTGTGTTATGCCACACAATGAAATGGCCCTTTACCAACAACACGATCCCAAACTTGCCTGATATCTAGGAAAAGCCAATTCAGCCCTAATCCTAGATTCTAGTGATGTTTAAGTATTGATATAATATCGATACGGATCCAATATCGAAAATATCAATATGAATTTTAAATATTAATATCTATCTTTTTCCACTGTCAATTTGGGTTTTGATAATAAGTCTCACATAAGGTGAAAGGAATTTTCAAATTTCAGTTTTTTTAAATGAGAATGAATCAATTTAAGATATTCAGAATGAATATCAACCAATTTTTAACAGTTATGTTAACAGTTGTTTAAAATCTTCATTATTACTTCAATTTGATGAATTCAACCAGCAGTATTTATATTTATTCTATTTTATTTAGAATAGATTGTTGATGTTCCTAATTCAGGATATGCTTAATAAAATGAGATTTATCCCTGTATAATTTTACTTTTAATTGGTCAAAACAAGTTGCTTTGAAACAAGTACGATTAAAAGCGATAGTAAGGCCATGGAAATATGATGAGCGTTTCCACTCACCGCAAATCTGGAGTTGAGAATAGATATATAATAATTTTGAAAAAAATTAGCGTTTTCAGAGTCAAGTTACGAGAATAAGTCAATTATAAGAACAAAAAATATAACAAAAAAAAAAACAAAAATAACAACAAAAATAATAACAAAAATATGATAACAAACTTGGCTTTCAAAATATTGAAATCGTCTACCGTTGGGTCCGCTAGGGTGACAATCTGCCATGTCTCCAGAGACTGAGAACATTTGGAGAACGGTTGACCACGCCCACCATCACCTGATCATTGATTGATTTTGTGGGAGGAGTCAGTTGTTGATTTGGGACAGCATTTTTTCAGATTTGGGGTAACATTGCCACTCAGTTGTCGATAGTGAACTTAACTAAGCTCTGTTTGATAGGACTACACCAACATACACCAACCTACACCAGGAGGGCGATTCCACAAATGTAGGAATGTTATATGACTTTGCTCCAAGTTTTACTTGAATATTTGTGGAATATCCCTACCAGTGTAGGTTGGTGTAAGCTTTGACTATATACATACTGGACTGCTAATACTGATAAGAATAACACAGAGTCTAATGAACAACCGGTGAAGTTGAGTCAGATCTTTGACTATATACATACTGGTCTGCTAATACTGATAAGAATAACACAAAGTCTAATGAACAACCGGTGAAGTTGAGTCAGACACCCGTATCCCCGTTCAAAATGTTAGTTTACTAGTTTGTTGTTTAAAAACATAGAGCTACCTGATCCGCACTTAACCGAATTAACTACAAATTTCTAAGTAAATATTAGAATTAGACATATTTGTAAGAATATTTCGCAAGTAGATAAAAACATTCGTCATACAGCAACAAAAAATATTATTTTTATGTATCAATAAATCAAATTTTAAATTGATTTAACTGAAATTTTTGAACTTCTGAGTTTTATAAAACTACTTAATTCGTAATTAAAAGCAATAATTATGGTAAGAAGAGACCTAGTCAAAGGAAAAAACAATAAGTATTATTGGAATAATACTTGGATATAAAGAGTAAACGTGTTTATTCTATAACGGTTATACAAGAAGTGTCAACGAGTGTACGAAATAACATGGCGGAGTAAACTGGAATAGTTCTTCATGGAACATTCTGGAACTAGTTGCATATATCGATGTTATATCGATATAACATTGATAAGTTCTGCACCTGTATTATATATGTCTAAGTTCTCATTATAAGTTCTAGTTCTCTCTAGTTTACTTTCTTGTAATACTCTCTGTGATATCATTCCAACACTCCCTCTTATTACTGTGAAAGTAAATAAGTTTAACATCAAATTTCATCAATTAATGTCATGTAATTCAATAAACAAATGGCAACAAAATAAATGTCTTAAGTAATAAATGACAGATCTAGGAACAACAATAACAAACAAAATAATAATACTAAATGACTTGTTCAACTTAATTCTAATGACTTAATAAACTTAGGAATGATCTGTCATCAGAAATGTATGTCTTTTGGTTTGAATTAAGTCTTCAGTTCGAAACTTATTATATGACTTTTGAATATCACAAATTCACTAACATATAAATCACAAACATAATTGACTTTGAATAGTAAACTTAAATTCTAAATATCAAAAAAATAGTATATCAAAATCAGTAACTTTTGTTTCTTAGTAATAAAATATTTACAGGGTATTTGACTCTTCTCTTCGTCAATGTCTCAATTCGTTTCATTCGGATTTTTGTGACAATGCTGTAACAAATACAATTTCATTAATTTTCATCGACATTATTTATTTCTTCGTAATTAAGTATGTATTTCTTTTCTAAATTTCTGAAACAAAGGTTTAGGTAGTGCTTTAGTAAATAAATCTCCAATTTGTTCTTTTGTCAGTACCCAGAATATTTCTATTTCCTTTTCTTGACATGCTGTTCTCACATAATGATACTTTAGTTTTACTAAATGTCGTAATGCTTTAGAAGCATCTGATTTGGCTGCTTTAATGGCTGCTTGATTATCTTCGAAAATTATTCGTGTTATTTCTCGTTTTGTTATTAATCGAAATAAATGCTTCATATGAACTAATTCTTTAGTTGTCCGACTTAATGCTATATATTCCGCTTCCATAGATGACGTTGCCACTATTTTCTGTTTATTTGTTCTCCAGGCAACAGCATCACCAAATAAGAATATTACATAACTCGTTGTTGATATACCATCAGGATCATTTATTCCTAATGATGCATCACAATAGCTTACTAGTTCATTGTCATTTCCTCTATATACTAATTTATGACTTTTAGTTCTAGCTAAATATTTCAAAACTTTTTCTACTTTTTGCCAATCTAGAATATTAAAATTGTGACATTTTCTTGTCAATACATTTACTGCAAAAGTTATGTCTGGTCTCGTACTTAAAGCTAAATATAATAAAGCTCCTACAGCTTCTCTATAAGGTATCTTTTTGGTTAAATCTAATTTTGATTCTATTTTTATGTCTGTAGATGTCTTTTTAATTGCCTGATTTGTCATCATAGGAGTATCGCTACCTTTAGTATGGTCTATTTTAAATTTCTTTAATAGTGACTCGATAAAATTAGTTTGGGATAGTGTCATTGTTTTATCTTTAAAGTTTCTTTCTATGTCTGTACCAAGATATTTTCTAGGTTCTCCCAATACTTTCATCCTAAACGTTTTACTAAGTTCAACTTGTGTATCAAACATTTTCTCATCATTATTTCCTGAAATTAATATATCATCAACGTACTGTACTAAAGTTACCATTTTTCCTTCTTTACACCAATAGAATATACAAGCTTCTCCTTCATACAGTGTAAAATTCATTTCTTTCATTGTCTGTTTGAATTTCAGATACCATCTTTTAGGACTTACTTTTAAACCATAAAGTGCTTTCTTTAGTTCGCATACATTACTTTGTCTAAATTTTTCAGATACATCGACTCCCTCTGGAATCTTCAAATATATTTTTCTATTTAATTTACTATTAAGAAACGCTACTATAACATCTAATTGAATTAATTTCCATCCTAATTTATTGACAATACTTAAAAACATTCGTATCTGTGACAAACCTATAGTTGGTGCATACAATTCTGATAGATCATATATATTATGATCTTGAAATCCTTTCGCTACTAATCTGGCTTTATACCTGTATACACCTCCTGGTTCTAACTTCTTTACGAATATCCACCTTGATTCCATTATCTTTTTCTTTTCTAGTTTCTTTACATATTTCCATGTCTTACTTTCTATTAATGACATTATTTCACAGTCAATTGCTTCAATCCATTTATCCTTTTCTTCACTCTTGAGTACATCTTTAAATGTTTTTGGGACTTTATTTATTTCACACATCATTGCAAAATGTTGATTCTCTTTTTCCGTGGCTATTTTTATTTTCACTGAAACTTCAGTTTTAACTTCTCCCTCTGAATCCGTATTTTCAATGGATGATTCACTCGAGGAGTAGTTACTAAATTTTAAATTTTTATTTCTTTTATTGCATTTTTTATGATCTTTATTTTTATTTTTATTTGCCTTCAAAATTGTTTCAGTTTCTGTTTCTCTTAAAAATTTTTCTGGTATTCCATCTGATAAATTTACTTGGGTATCATCTTCAATATTGTTCCAATTAATTAATTCTATTTTAGGTAAACCTTCTTTTTTGAAAAAATTTCTGGGATATTTGTCTTTAAAAGTGACTGATTCTAAAAATGTTACGTTACTGGATTTTATCAATTTTCCACGTTTGGGTTTCAAAAGTAACCAAGATTGAGGATTAAATCCAACTAGAATGCATCTATCCCCATCCTCTGAAAATTTTGAAGTCGAAGTTTTGACATGTGGAATTTTTTGAATGGCTATACAGCCAAATCTATGAATATAGTAAATTTTAGGTTTTTCTATTTCTCAACATTTCATAAGGTGTTTTCATTTTCAATCTTTTATGGGGTAATCTATTATGGATATGCGTTACTTGTTGGAAGGCTAACTCCCAAAATTCCAGTGGTAAACCACTATCTAACATCAATGCCTTAGTTTTCTGTATTCCCGTAAGATTAAATCTTTCGGCTGTGCCATTTAATTCTGGTGTGTCTGGGGGTGTAACTTCTAAAACTATACCTTCTTCTTTTATTATTCTTTTCATATCAATAGTTAAATATTCTCTATCTCCATCAATTCGTAGATTGAAAATTTTTGTTTTTCTATCACCTAAATTTGTCCTCATTGTATCAATAAATTCTCTAAATGCTTTACCTACTTCGGATTTATTTGTCAAATTAAATGTCATTGTATATCTCGAAAAATCGTCAGTAAATGTCACTACATATGCACTTTTATTTATAATACCTATTGGTTTTATAGGACCCATCCCCATCAAATCACTATGTACTCTGAAAAGTGGCTTATCGGCTACTTCTCTAATTGTCTTATGTGGCAATTTTCTAATTTTGGCTAGTCTACAGACTTCGCATTCTTGTAATTCAACATCAAAATCAACATTTTTTAAACAATCATAAGTGTCTGATGCCATTTTGAAATAACTCATAGAAGCATGACCTAATCTCAAATGATATAAATATCCTAATTTCTTTTTGACTGAATTTTCACATGGTAATTTTAAATTTTCAAGTTCGTCTGTTACATCTGCACCTAAATCAAGATACTCGTGAAGTTCTTGATCAGATTTTAGCGTTTTATTTCCTTTAATTCCTTGATCATAGTTGTGATCTAAATTTTCTGATTCAATTTCACTTTCTGACCAAACGTCTTTAATTTTGGCATAGCTATAATCATTTTTATTTACCGTTTGTGTCAAATAAGATTATTTTCTACTTACTAGGTCAAAAGTGAACTACCAGTATTTACCAATTTTGTTTCCTTTCAAAATAATTTTCTTTGTCACTTCATTTCTAATTTCAACTATATCGTTTCTAAATATGGCATA
This sequence comes from Ericerus pela, assembly GCA_011428145.1. NCBI lineage: Eukaryota > Metazoa > Arthropoda > Insecta > Hemiptera > Coccidae > Ericerus > Ericerus pela. The sequence goes on from WOFM01000553.1 coordinate 1,321,613, forward strand.
GTATCCTAATTTTGTAATTCTATGAATCGAAAGTAAATTTTCACCCAGATTTTTAGAATATCTAACTTTTTTGATTTTAAATGTTTTCATTTCTAAATCTCGAATAACTAAACTCCCTTTATGAGTAATTTGTATGTCTGCTGACTTATTTTTATTGGCACAAGAAATAAATTCCGGGGTATCTAAACTTTTGATATCATCTAAATTATCTAATTTCTTAATAAAATGATCAGTGGCTCCTGTATCTGCTATAAATTTTATACTTCCAGATCGATTTACTTTAAAACACTTTGAGTTTCTAACACGTTTAAATTTAAATAAATGTCTAATGTTTTTAATACCTTTTGTCTTTATCGATGACTTTGATGATTTATGTGACCTTCTACTTCTACGTCCATCGCTCGATGACGAGGATGATGAACTTGAGCTTGTAGAACTCGATGACCTCAAACTTGAGCTGGAGCTGGAGCTCCTCTCACATTTTCTCTTCGTAGTTCTAGCCCTTTTCTTGTGGTATTTATGTCCGTGTTTTCTTGACTTGTGTCTTTTCTTTTCAGTTTTCCTCTTTTTCGCCCAAGGTTTTCCATCTGTCGATGTTGTTTCTGGTTCTGCAACTTTTTGTTTGGTATTCGTGTCAGTATCATTTTTGGCTTTTACAAAATGAATTGGCTTAAATTTCAGTTTAACTTTAAATTTCTTAAAACTGTTCCAGTATATGCTACCTTTCTGTTCCTGTGTTGGTTTGTCTCTTAATTCTTTTGGTAGCGGTTTGATTCTCTCGGCTTTTTACAATGTTTAGCTACATGACCGTATCCGCTACAGTTGTAGCATCTAAACGTTGTCTTAAAACCTGAAAAATTATTCGATTTGGATTTCTTGTAACTATTATATTTCGTATAATTTGCACCTTTACGTTTTGAAATTCCTTTCCTCTCTTTTAAAAAAATGTCCTCTTCCATTATTATGGCTTTTATCTGTTCATATGTCATATCTTCTCTAATTCTTGCTGACAAATTTGGAAAAGCTACTAACATATGAAGTTTCATGGCTTCTAATCTCCTATTCTCAGTCTAAGATTTATTCGTTAACCTTATTTTTCTCTCTATGTCTTCGAACTTTTCTATCCAATCATTTAATTCCATAGTTTCGGGATAATATTTTAGCATATAAATGTCAGTTAAAACTAAATTACTCATAATTGTTTGTGGCTCTCGATAATCTACTATCTTTTTCATACATTTTGTGGAACATGGTTCGTCAAAAATTAATTTAGCATGGTCATCGTCTAACCATTCAAGTAAAACAGCTTTCGCATCACATAAATTTCTCATGTCATTTTTGTCTAAAATTTTTGGATTGACTAAATCAAAAACTTTCGAAAAATTATATCGACTAACAAACATGTTAAATGATTCAAGCCAAACTCTAAAATCAATGTCTAAACTTAATTTCTTAGGTGTTACCTTTATTTTACTTCTATATTCCTTTTCACTTCTACTCAACTCATTTCTATCAATTTGATTAGTACCGATATTAATGTCATTATTCAAGGAATTATTTTCAATTTTGGGGTTATTCTTACCTTGATTTTGTTTTTCTACACTATTGCAAGCAAGAAGACTATCAATGTCAAAATAATTTCTAAGTCTATCTTCAAAAATTTCGTTACCTTTAGTCTGTGCCGCGTAGTTCTTTTCTTGCATCGATTCTATTGTCTTTAATTGGCTCGATTTCTCTTGTTCAGTGGAGGTTGTTGGTGTCGAAATAAGTGGCTGATTCGATGGCTGATTCTGTGTCTTTTTTGGTAACCGATACGTGTCTTTTTGTGTCGATTGTGTGGCTGGTATATTCGTAACATCGATGTCTAGATCCCAATTTTCTTCTAGTGGATTTATGTCTGGTCTGTTTTTTGTCGCGTCATATTGGGTATTACTGGTCTCAATTTCCGCA